>CANNZV010000633.1:0-102759 GCA_947561585.1 Caprella mutica
ATCTACAGCAAAGAATCTATCTACAGCAAAAGATCTATCAACAATAAGGGATCTATCTGCAGCAAAGGATCTCTCTACAGCAAAGGATCTATCTTCAGCAAAGGATCTATCTTCAGCAAAGTGATCTATCTACAGTAAGGGATCTATCTACATCAAATAATCTATCTACAGCAAAGTGATCTATCTACAGTATGGGATCTATCTACAGCAAAGAATCTATCTACACCAAAGGATCTTTTTTCAGCGAAAGATCTGTCAACAGCAAAGGATCTATCTACAGCAAAGGATCTATTTACAGCAGAAGATATTTCTACAGCAGAGGATCTTTCTACAGTAAAGGATCTATCTACAGCAAAGGATCTTTTTACAGTATGGGATCTATCTACAGCAACGGTTTTATCTACAATAAAAGATCTATCTACAGAAAAGGATCTATCTACAGAAAAGTATCTATCTACAGTAAAGGATCTATCTAAAGCAAATTATCTATCTACAACAATCGATTTATCTACAGCAAAGGATCTATCTACATATAAGGATCTATCTGCAGCAAAAGATCTATCTACAGCAAAGAATCCATCTACAGTTAAGGACCTATCAACAGCAAAGGATCAATCTGTAACAAAAGATCTATTTACAACAAAAGTTCTATCTACAGCAAAGGATCTATCTACAGCAAAGGATCTATCTACAGGAAAGGATCTATCTACAGCAAAGGATCTATTTACAGTAAAGGAGCTATTTACAGAAAATGATCTATCAACAATGAGGGATCTATCTGCAGCAAAGGATCTATCTACACCAAAGGAGCTATTTACAGCAAAAGATCTATCAACAATGAGGGATCTATCTGCAGCAAAGGATCTATCTGCAGCAAAAGATCTATCTACAGCAAAGGATCTATCTTCAGCAAAGGATCTTTATATAGCATAGGATCTATGTACAGTAATGGATCTTCTTCTGCATTGGATACATCTACTGCAAAGAATCTATCTACAGCAAAGAATCTATCTTCAGGAAAGAATCTATCTACAGCAAAGGATCTATCTTCAGCAAAGAATCTATCAACAATGAGGGATCTATCTGCAGCAAAGGATCTATCTGCAGCGAAAGATCTATCTACAGCAAAGGATCAATCTATAGCAAAAGATCTATTTACAACAAAAGTTCTATCTACAGCAAAGAATCTATCTACAGCAAAAGATCTATCAACAATAAGGGATCTATCTGCAGCAAAGGATCTCTCTACAGCAAAGGATCTATCTTCAGCAAAGGATCTATCTTCAGCAAAGTGATCTATCTACAGTAAGGGATCTATCTACATCAAATAATCTATCTACAGCAAAGTGATCTATCTACAGTATGGGATCTATCTACAGCAAAGAATCTATCTACAGCAAAGGATCTATTTTCAGTATGGGATCTATCTACAGCATCGGTTTTATCTACAATAAAAGATCTATCTACAGAAAAGGATCTATCTACAGCAAAGGATCTATCTACGGCAAGGGATCTATCTACGGCAAAAGATTTATTTATTTATTTACAGCAAAGGATTTTAGATCTCTCTACAGCTAAGGATCTATCTACACTAAAATATCTATCTACTACAAAGGATCTATCTACAGCAAAGGATCTATCTACAACAAAGAATCTATGTACAGCTAAGAATCTATCTACAGCAAAGGATCTATCTAAAGTAAAGGATCTATCTACTGCAAAGGATCTGTCTACAGCAAAGGATCTATCTACAACAAAGAATCTATCTACAGCAAAGAATCTATGTTCAGCAGATAATCTATCTACAGCAAATGATCTATCTACAGCAAAGGATCAATCTACAGACAATGATCTATCTAAAGTAACGGGACTATATACAGCAAAGAATCCATCTACAGTTAAGGATCTATCAACAGCAAAGGATCAATCTGTAACGAAAGATCTATTTACAACAAAAGTTCTATCTACAGCAAAGGATCTATCTACAGCAAAGGATCTATCTACAGGAAAGGATCTATCTACAGCAAAGGATCTATTTACAGTAAAGGAGCTATCTACAGAAAATGATCTATCAACAATGAGGGATCTATCTGCAGAAAAGGATCTATCTACACCAAAGGAGCTATTTACAGCAAAAGATCTATCAACAATGAGGGATCTATCTGCAGCAAAGGATCTATCTGCAGCAAAAGATCTATCTACAGCAAAGGATCTATCTTCAGCAAAGGATCTTTATATAGCATAGGATCTATGTACAGTAATGGATCTTCTTCTGCATTGGATACATCTACTGCAAAGAATCTATCTACAGCAAAGAATCTATCTTCAGCAAAGAATCTATCTACAGCAAAGGATCTATCTTCAGCAAAGGATCTATCAACAATGAGGGATCTATCTGCAGCAAAGGATCTATCTGCAGCAAAAGATCTATCTACAGCAAAGGATCTATCTTCAGCAAAGGATCTTTATATAGCATAGGATCTATGTACAGTAATGGATCTTCTTCTGCATTGGATACATCTACTGCAAAGAATCTATCTACAGCAAAGAATCTATCTTCAGGAAAGAATCTATCTACAGCAAAGGATCTATCTTCAGCAAAGAATCTATCAACAATGAGGGATCTATCTGCAGCAAAGGATCTATCTGCAGCGAAAGATCTATCTACAGCAAAGGATCAATCTATAGCAAAAGATCTATTTACAACAAAAGTTCTATCTACAGCAAAGAATCTATCTACAGCAAAAGATCTATCAACAATAAGGGATCTATCTGCAGCAAAGGATCTCTCTACAGCAAAGGATCTATCTTCAGCAAAGGATCTATCTTCAGCAAAGTGATCTATCTACAGTAAGGGATCTATCTACATCAAATAATCTATCTACAGCAAAGTGATCTATCTACAGTATGGGATCTATCTACAGCAAAGAATCTATCTACAGCAAAGGATCTATTTTCAGTATGGGATCTATCTACAGCATCGGTTTTATCTACAATAAAAGATCTATCTACAGAAAAGGATCTATCTACAGCAAAGGATCTATCTACGGCAAGGGATCTATCTACGGCAAAAGATTTATTTATTTATTTACAGCAAAGGATTTTAGATCTCTCTACAGCTAAGGATCTATCTACAGTAAAATATCTATCTACTACAAAGGATCTATCTACAGCAAAGGATCTATCTACAACAAAGAATCTATGTACAGCTAAGAATCTATCTACAGCAAAGGATCTATCTAAAGTAAAGGATCTATCTACTGCAAAGGATCTGTCTACAGCAAAGGATCTATCTACAACAAAGAATCTATCTACAGCAAAGAATCTATGTTCAGCAGATAATCTATCTACAGCAAATGATCTATCTACAGCAAAGGATCAATCTACAGACAATGATCTATCTAAAGTAACGGGACTATATACAGCAAAGAATCCATCTACAGTTAAGGATCTATCAACAGCAAAGGATCAATCTGTAACGAAAGATCTATTTACAACAAAAGTTCTATCTACAGCAAAGGATCTATCTACAGCAAAGGATCTATCTACAGGAAAGGATCTATCTACAGCAAAGGATCTATTTACAGTAAAGGAGCTATCTACAGAAAATGATCTATCAACAATGAGGGATCTATCTGCAGAAAAGGATCTATCTACACCAAAGGAGCTATTTACAGCAAAAGATCTATCAACAATGAGGGATCTATCTGCAGCAAAGGATCTATCTGCAGCAAAAGATCTATCTACAGCAAAGGATCTATCTTCAGCAAAGGATCTTTATATAGCATAGGATCTATGTACAGTAATGGATCTTCTTCTGCATTGGATACATCTACTGCAAAGAATCTATCTACAGCAAAGAATCTATCTTCAGCAAAGAATCTATCTACAGCAAAGGATCTATCTTCAGCAAAGGATCTATCAACAATGAGGGATCTATCTGCAGCAAAGGATCTATCTGCAGCAAAAGATCTATCTACAGCAAAGGATCTATCTACAGCAAAGGATCTTTATACAGCATAGGATCTATGTACAGTAATGGATCTTCTTCTGCATAGGATACATCTACTGCAAAGAATCTATCTACAGCAAAGAATCTATCTACAGCAAATGATCTATCTACTACAAAGGATCTATCTACAGCAAATGTTCTATCTACAACAAAGAATCTATGTACAGCAAAGAATCTATCTACAGCAAAGGATCTATCTACAGCGAAGGATCTATCTACAGCAAAGTGATCTATCTTCAGTAAGGGATCTATCTACAGCAAAGAATCTTTCTTCACCAAAGGATCTTTCTACAACGCAGGATCTGTCAACAGCAAAGGATCAATCTATAGCAAAAGATCTATTTACAACAAAAGTTCAATCTACAGCAAAAAATCTATCTACAGCAAAGGATCTATCTACAGCAAAGGATCTATCTTCAGCAAAGGATCTATCAACAATGAGGGATTTATCTGCAGCAAAGGATCTATCTGCAGCAAAAGATCTATCTACAGCAAAGGATCTATCTTCAGCAAAGGATCTTTATACAGCATAGGATCTATGTACAGTAATGGATCTTCTTCTGCATAGGATACATCTACTGCAAAGAATCTATCTGCAGCAAGGAATCTATCTACAGCAAAGGAGCTATTTACAGCAAAAGATCTATCAATAATGAGGGATCTATCTGCAGCAAAGGATCTATCTGCAGCAAAAGATCTATCTACAGCAAAGGATCTATCTTCAGCAAAGGATCTTCATACAGCATAGGATCTATGTACAGTATTGGATCTTCTTCTGCATAGGATACATCTACTGCAAAGAATCTATCTACAGCAAAGAATCTATCTTCAGCAAAGAATCTATCTACAGCAAAGGATCTATCTTCAGCAAAGGATCTATCAACAATGAGGGATTTATCTGCAGCAAAGGATCTATCTGCAGCAAAAGATCTATCTACAGCAAAGGATCTATCTTCAGCAAAGGATCTTTATACAGCATAGGATCTATGTACAGTAATGGATCTTCTTCTGCATAGGATACATCTACTGCAAAGAATCTATCTACAGCAAAGAATCTATCTACAGCAAATGATCTATCTACTACAAAGGATCTATCTACAGCAAATGTTCTATCTACAGCAAAGAATCTATGTACAGCAAAGAAACTATCTTCAGCAAAGAATCTATCTACAGCAAAGGATCAATCTACAGTAAAAGATCTATCAACTACAAAGGATCTATCTACAGCAAAGGATCTATCTACAACAAAGAATCTATGTACAGCTAAGAATCTATCTACAACAAAGGATCTATCTACAGTAAAGGATCTATCAACTGCAAAGGATCTGTCTACAGCAAAGGATCTATATACAACAAAGAATCTATCTACAGCAAAGAATCTATGTTCAGCAAATAATCTATCTACAGCAAATGATCTATCTACAGAATAGGATCTATCTACAGAAAAGGATCTATCTACAAAAAAGGATCTATCTACAGCGAAGGATCTATCTACAACAAAGGATCTATCTACAGCAAACGATCTATCTACTACAAAGGATCTATCTAAAGCAAATGTTCTATCAACAACAAAGAATCTATGTACAGCAAAGAATCTATCTACAGCAAAGGATCTATCTACAGTAAAGGATCTATCTACAGCAAAGTATCTATCTAGAGCAAACGATTTATCTACAGCAAAGGATCTATCTACAGATAAGGATCCATCCACAGCAAAGGATCTATCTACAGTAAAGAATCTATCTACTGAAAAGGATCTGTCTACAGCAAAGGATCTATCTACAGCAAAGGACCTATCTACAGTAAAGGATCTATCAACATCATATGATCAATCCACAGCAAGGGATCTATCTACAGCAAAGGATCTATTTACAGTAAAGGAGCTATCTACAGCAAAAGATCTATCAACAATGAGGGATCTATCTGCAGCAAAAGATCTATCTACAGCAAAGGATCTATGTTCAGCAAAGGATCTTTATACAGCATAGAATCTATGTACAGTAATGGATTTTCTTCTGCATAGGATACATATACTGCAAAGAATCTATCTACAGCAAAGAATCTATCTACAGCAAATGATCTATCTACTACAAAGGATCTATCTACAGCAAATGTTCTATCTACAACAAAGAATCTATGTACAGCAAAGAAACTATCTTCAGCAAAGAATCTATCTACAGCAAAGGATCTATATACAGCAAAGGATCTATTTACAGCAAAGGATCTATCTACAGCAAAGGATCTATCTACAGTCAAGGATTTATCTACTGCAAAGGATCTCTCTACAGCATAGGATCAATCTAAAGTTAAGGATCTATCTGAAGAAAAGGATCTATCTACAGCAAAGGATCTATCTAAAGCCAATGATCTATCTACAACAAAAAATCTATTCACAACAGCAGAACTTTATACAGCAAAGGATCTATCTACAGCGAAGGATCTATCTACAGCAAAGTGATCTATCTTCAGTAAGGGATCTATCTACAGCAAAGAATCTGTCTTCACCGAAGGATCTTTCTACAACGTAGGATCTGTCAACAACAAAGGATCAATCTATAGCAAAAGATCTATCTACAGCAAAGGATCTATCTACAGGGAAGGATCTGTCTACAGCAAAAGATCTATTTACAGTAAAGGAGCTATCTACAGCAAAAGATCTATCAACAATAGGGGATCTATCTGCAGCAAAGAATCTATCTACAGCAAAGGATCTATCTTCAGCAAAGGATCTATCTATACAGCAAAGTGTTCTATCTACAGTAAGGGATCTATCTACAGCTAAGGATCTATCTACAGTAAAAGATCTATCTACTACAAAGGATCTATCTACAGCAAAGGATATATCTACAACAAAGAATCTAAGTACAGCTAAGAATATATCTACAGCAAAGGATCTATCTACAGTAAAGGATCTATCTACTGCAAAGGATCTGTCTACAGCAAAGGATCTATCTACAACAAAGAATCTATCTACAGCAAAGAATCTATGTTCAGCAGATAATCTATCTACAGCAAATGATCTATCTACAGCAAAGGATAAATCTAATGACAATGATCTATCTAAAGTAACGGGACTATATACAGCAAGGGATCCATCTACAGTTAAGGATCTATCAACAGCAAGGGATCCATCTACAGTTAAGGATCTATCAACAGCAAAGGATCAATCTATAACAAAAGATCTATTTACAACAAAAGTTCTATCTACAGGAAAGGATCTATCTACAGCAAAGGATCTATTGACAGGAAAGTATCAATCTACAGCAAAGGATCTATTTACAGTAAAGGAGCTATCTACAGCAAATGATCTATCAACAATGAGGGATCTATCTGCAGCAAAGGATCTATCTACAGCAAAGGAGCTATCTACAGAAAAAGATCTATCAACAATTAGGGATCTATCTGCAGCAAAGGATCTATCTACAGCAAAGGATCTATCTTCAGCAAAGGATCTTTATACAGCAAAAGATCTATCAACAATGAGGGATCTATCTGCAGCAAAGGATCTATCTACAGCAAAGGATCTTTCTTCAGCAAAGGATCTTTATACAGCATAGGATCTATGTACAGTAATGGATCTATCTTCTGCATAGGATACATCTACTGCAAAGAATCTATCTACAGCAAAGAATCTATCTTCAGCAAAGAATCTATCTACAGCAAAGGATCTATCTACAGCAAAGGATCTATCTACAGAAAAGGATCTATCTACAGCAAAGGATCTATCTACAGTCAAGGATTTATCTACTGCATAGGATCACTCTACAGCAAAGGATCAATCTACAGTTAATTAAGGATCTATCTTGAGCAAAGGATCTATCTACAGCAAGATATCTATCTAAAGCCAATGATCTATCTACAACAAAGGATCTATTTACAACAGCAGAACTTTATACCCTAATGGATCTATCTACAGCAAAGGATTTATCTACAGCAAAGTGATCTATCTTCAGTAAGAGATCTATCTACAGCAAAGAATCTGTCTACACCAAAGGATTTTTTACAGCGCAGGATCTATCAACAGCAGAGGTTCAATCTTTATCAAAAGATATATTTACAACAAAAGTTCTATCAACAGCAAAAAATCTATCTACAGCGAAAGATCTGTCAACAGCAAAGGATCTATCTACAGCAAAGGATCTATTTACAGCAGAAGATCTTTCTACAGCAAAGGATCTTTCTACAGCAAAGGATCTATCTACAGCAAAGAATCTATTTACAGTATGGGATCTATCAACAGCAATGATTTTATCTACAGTAGAGGATCTATCTACAGAAAAGGATCTATCTACAGAAAAGGATCTATCTACAGCAAAGGATCTATCTACAGCAAAGGATCTATCTAAAGCCAATGATCTATCTACAAAAAAGGATCTATTTACAACAGCAGAACTTTATACAGCATAGAATCTATCTACAGCAAAGGATTTATCTACAGGAAAGGATCTATCTACAGCAAAGGATCTATTTACAGTGAAGGAGCTATCTACAGAAAATGATCTATCAACAATGAGGGATCTATCTGCAGCAAAGAATCTATCTACAGCAAAGGAGCTATTTACAGCAAAAGATCTATCAACAATGAGGGATCTATCTGCAGCAAAGGATCTATCTGCAGCAAAAGATCTATCTACAGCAAAGGATCTATCTTCAGCAAAGGATCTTTATACAGCATAGGATCTATGTACAGTAATGGATCTTCTTCTGCATAGGATACATCTACTGCAAAGAATCTATCTACAGCAAAGAATCTATCTTCAGCAAAGAATCTATATACAGCAAAGGATCTATCTTCAGCAAAGGATCTATCAACAATGAGGGATCTATCTGCAGCAAAGGATCTATCTGCAGCAAAAGATCTATCTACAGCAAAGGATCTATCTTCAGCAAAGGATCTTTATACAGCATAAGATCTATGTACAGTAATGGATCTTCTTCTGCATAGGATACATCTACTGCAAAGAATCTATCTACAGCAAAGAATCTATCTACAGCAAATGATCTATCTACTACAAAGGATCTAACTACAGCAAATGTTCTATCTACAGCAAAGAATCTATCTAAAGCAAAGGATCTATCTACAGTCAAGGATTTATCTACTGCAAAGGATCTCTCTACAGCATAGGATCAATCTAAAGTTAAGGATCTATCTTAAGCAAAGGATCTATCTACAGCAAATGATCTCTCTACAACAAAAAATCTATTTACAACAGCAGAACTTTATACAGCAAAGGATCTATCTACAGCGAAGGATCTATCTACAGCAAAGTGATCTATCTTCAGTAAGGGATCTATCTACAGCAAAGGATCTATCTTCAACAAAGGATCTATCTATACAGGAAAGTGTTCCATCTACAGTAAGGGATCTATCTACAGCAAAAAATCTATCTACACCAAAGGATCTTTTTTCAGCGAAAGATCTGTCAACAGCAAAGGATCTATCTACAGCAAAGGATCTATTTACATTAGAAGATCTTTCTACAGCAGAGGATCTTTCTACAGCAAAGGATCTATCTACAGCAAAGGATCTTTTTACAGTATGGGATCTATCTACAGCAACGGTTTTATCTACAATAAAAGATATGTCTACAGAAAAGGATCTATCTACAGAAAAGGATTTATCTACAGTAAAGGATCTATCTGAAGCAAATTATCTATCTACAACAAACGATTTATCTACAGCAAAGGATCTATCTACATATAAGGATCCATCTACAGCAAAGGATCTATCTACAGTAAAGGATCTATCTACAGCAAAGGACCTATCTACAGTAAAGGATCTATCTACATCGTATGGTCAATCCACAGCAAGGGATCTATCTGCAGCAAAGGATCTAATTACAGTAAAGGAGCTATCTACAGCAAAAGATCTATCTACAATAAGGGATCTATCTGCAGCAAAGGATTTATCTACAGCAAAGGATCCATCTTCAGCAAAGGATCTTTATACAGCATAGGATCTATGTACAGTGAAAGATCTATCTACTGCATAGGATACATCTACTGCAATGAATCTATCTATAGAAAATAATCTATCTTCAGCAAAGAATCTATCGACAGAAACGGATCTATCTACAACGAAGGATCTATCTACAGCAAAGGTTCAATCTACAGCAAATGATCTATCTTCAGCAAAGGTTCTTTTTACAGCATAAGATCTATCTACAGCAAAGGATCTATCTACAATAAGTGATCTATCTACAGCAAAGGATCTATTTACAGCAGAAGATCTTTCTACAGCAAAGGATCTTTCTACAGCAAAGGATCTATCTACAGCAAAGAATCTATTTACAGTATGGGATCTATCAACAGCAATGATTTTATCTACAGTAAAGGATCTATCTACAGAAAAGGATCTATCTACAGAAAAGGATCTATCTACAGCAAAGGATCTATCTACAGCAAAGGATCTATCTAAAGCCAATGATCTATCTACAAAAAAGGATCTATTTACAACAGCAGAACTTTATACAGCATAGAATCTATCTACAGCAAAGGATCTATCTACAGGAAAGGATCTATCTACAGCAAAGGATCTATTTACAGTGAAGGAGCTATCTACAGAAAATGATCTATCTACAATGAGGGATCTATCTGCAGCAAAGAATCTATCTACAGCAAAGGAGCTATTTACAGCAAAAGATCTATCAACAATGAGGGATCTATCTGCAGCAAAGGATCTATCTGCAGCAAAAGATCTATCTACAGCAAAGGATCTATCTTCAGCAAAGGATCTTTATACAGCATAGGATCTATGTACAGTAATGGATCTTCTTCTGCATAGGATACATCTACTGCAAAGAATCTATCTACAGCAAAGAATCTATCTTCAGCAAAGAATCTATCTACAGCAAAGGATCTATCTTCAGCAAAGGATCTATCAACAATGAGGGTTCTATCTGCAGCAAAGGATCTATCTGCAGCAAAAGATCTATCTACAGCAAAGGATCTATCTTCAGCAAAAGATCTATCTACAGCAAAGGATCTATCTTCAGCAAAGGATCTTTATACAGCATAGGATCTATGTACAGTAATGGATCTTCTTCTGCATAGGATACATCTACTGCAAAGAATCTATCTACAGCAAAGAATCTATCTACAGCAAATGATCTATCTACTACAAAGGATCTAACTACAGCAAATGTTCTATCTACAGCAAAGAATCTATGTACATCAAAGAAACTATCTTCAGCAAAGAATCTATCTACAGCAAAGGATCTAACTACAGCAAAGGATCTATCTACAGCAAAGGATCTATCTAAAGCAAAGGATCTATCTACAGTCAAGGATTTATCTACTGCAAAGGATCTCTCTACAGCATAGGATCAATCTAAAGTTAAGGATCTATCTTAAGCAAAGGATCTATCTACAGCAAAGGATCTCTCTACAACAAAAAATCTATTTACAACAGCAGAACTTTATACAGCAAAGGATCTATCTACAGCGAAGGATCTATCTACAGCAAAGTGATCTATCTTCAGTAAGGGATCTATCTACAGCAAAGGATCTATCTTCAGCAAAGGATCTATCTATACAGGAAAGTGTTCCATCTACAGTAAGGGATCTATCTACAGCAAAAAATCTATCTACACCAAAGGATCTTTTTTCAGCGAAAGATCTGTCAACAGCAAAGGATCTATCTACAGCAAAGGATCTATTTACAGCAGAAGATCTTTCTACAGCAGAGGATCTTTCTACAGCAAAGGATCTATCTACAGCAAAGGATCTTTTTACAGTATGGGATCTATCTACAGCAACGGTTTTATCTACAATAAAAGATATATCTACAGAAAAGGATCTATCTACAGAAAAGGATTTATCTACAGTAAAGGATCTATCTGAAGCAAATTATCTATCTACAACAAACGATTTATCTACAGCAAAGGATCTATCTACATATAAGGATCCATCTACAGCAAAGGATCTATCTACAGTAAAGGATCTATCTACAGCAAAGGACCTATCTACAGTGAAGGATCTATCTACATCGTATGATCAATCCACAGCAAGGGATCTATCTGCAGCAAAGGATCTATTTACAGTAAAGGAGCTATCTACAGCAAAAGATCTATCTACAATAAGGGATCTATCTGCAGCAAAGGATTTATCTACAGCAAAGGATCCATCTTCAGCAAAGGATCTTTATACAGCATAGGATCTATGTACAGTGAAAGATCTATCTACTGCATAGGATACATCTACTGCAATGAATCTATCTATAGAAAATAATCTATCTTCAGCAAAGAATCTATCTACAGAAACGGATCTATCTACAACGAAGGATCTATCTACAGCAAAGGTTCAATCTACAGCAAATGATCTATCTTCAGCAAAGGTTCTTTTTACAGCATAAGATCTATCTACAGCAAAGGATCTATCTACAATAAGTGATCTATCTACATCAAAGGATCTATCTACAGTAAAAGATCTATTTACAGCAAATGGTCAATCTACAGCAAAGGATATATCTGCAGTAATGGAACTCTATACAGCCAAATATCCATTTACATCAAAGGATCTATCTACAGCAATGGATCTATCTACAGCAAAGGATCAATTTATAGCGGAGAATCTTTCTACAGCAGAGGAACTACTACAGCAAAAGATCTATCTACAGCAAAGAATCTATCTACAGCAAAGGATCTATTCACAGCAAAGGATCTATCTACAGTAAGGGATCTATTTACAGCGAAGGATCAATCTACAGCAAAAGATCTATCTACAGCAAAGGATCTATCTACAGCATAGGATCTATCTACAGCAATGGATCTATCTACCTTAAGGAATCTTTTTGCAGCAAAGGATAAAGCTACAGTAAAGGATCTATTTACAGCGAAGGATCGATCTACAGCTAAGGATCTATCTACAGAAAAGGATCTATCTACAGCAAAGGATCTATCTACAGCAAAGGATCTATCTACAGCAAAGAATCTATCTACAGTCAAGGATTTATCTACTGCAAAGGATCTCTCTACAACAAAGGATCAATCTACATTTAAGGGTCTATCTTAAGCAAAGGATCTATCTACAGCAAAGGATCTATCAACAGCAAAGGATCTATCTACTGCAAAGGATCTATGTACAGTAAAGGATCTGTTTACAGTCAAGGATTTATCTACTGCAAAGGATCTCTCTACAGCAAAGGATCAATCTACATTTAAGGATCTATCTTAAGCAAAGGATCTATCTACAGCAAAGGATCTATCAATAACCAATGATCTATCTACAAAAAAGGATCTATTTACAACAGCAGAACTTTATACAGCAAAGGATCTATCTACAGCAAAGAATCTATCTACAGCAAAGTGATCTATTTTCAGTAAGGGATCTATCTACAGAAAAGAATCTGTCTACACCAAAAGATCTATCTACAGCGCAGGATCTGTCAACAGCAAAGGATCAATCTTTAGCAAAAGATCTATTTACAACAAAAGTTCTATCTACAGCAAAGGATCTATCAACAGCAAAGGATTTATCAACAATAAGGGATCTATCTGCAGCAAAGGATCTATCTACAACAAAGGATCTATCTCCAGCAAAGGATCTATCTACAACAAAGTGACCTATCTACAGTAAGGGATCTATCTACAGCAAAGGATCTATCTACAGCAAAGTGATCTACCTACAGTAAGGGATCTATCTACAGCAAAGGATCTATCTACAGCAAAGGATCTATTTACAGTATGGGATCTATCTACAGCAACGGTTTTGTCTACAATAAAAGATCTATCTACAGAAAAGGATCTATCTACAGAAAAGGATCTATCTACAGCGAAAAATCTATCTACAGCAAAGGATCTATCTACAACAAAGGATCTATCTACGGCAAAGGATCTATCTACGGCAAAGGATTTATTTATTTATTTACAGCAAAAGATCTTAGATCTATCTACAGCTAAGGATCTATCTACAGTAAAAGATCTATCTACTACAAAGGATCTATCTACATCTACAGCAAAGGATCTATCTTCAGCAAAGGATCTATCAACAATGAGGGATCTATCCGCAGCAAAGGATCTATCTGCAGCAAAAGATCTATCTACAGCAAAGAATCCATCTACAGTTAAGGATCTATCAACAGCAAAGGATCAATCTGTAACAAAAGATCTATTTACAACAAAAGTTCTATCTACAGCAAAGTATCTATCTACAGCAAAGGATCTATCTACAGGAAAGGATCTATCTACAGCAAAGGATCTATTTACAGTAAAGGAGCTATTTACAGAAAATGATCTATCAACAATGAGGGATCTATCTGCAGCAAAGGATCTATCTACACCAAAGGAGCTATTTACAACAAAAGATCTATCAACAATGAGGGATCTATCTGCAGCAAAGGATCTATCTGCAGCAAAAGATCTATCTACAGCAAAGGATCTATTTTCAGCGAAGGATCTTTATATAGCATAGGATCTATGTACAGTAATGGATCTTCTTCTGCATTGGATACATCTACTGCAAAGAATCTATCTATAGCAAAGAATCTATCTTCAGCAAAGAATCTATCTACAGTAAAGGATCTATCTTCAGCAAAGAATCTATCAACAATGAGGGATCTATCTGCAGCAAAGGATCTATCTGCAGCAAAAGATCTATCTACAGCAAAGGATCAATCTATAGCAAAAGATCTATTTACAACAAAAGTTCTATCTACAGCAAAGAATCTATCTACAGCAAAGGATCTATCAACAATAAGGGATCTATCTGCAGCAAAGGATCTCTCTACAGCAAAGGATCTATCTTCAGCAAAGGATCTATCTTCAGCAAAGTGATCTATCTACAGTAAGATATCTATCTACATCAAATAGTCTATCTACAGCAAAGTGATCTATCTACAGTATGGGATCAATCTACAGCAACGAATCTATCTACAGCAAAGGATCTATTTTCAGTATGGGATCTATCTACAGCATCGGTTTTATCTACAATAAAAGATCTATCTACAGAAAAGAATCTATCTACAGCAAAGGATCTATCTACGGCAAGGGATCTATCTACGGCAAAAGATTTATTTATTTATTTACAGCAAAGGATTTTAGATCTCTCTACAGCTAAGGATCTATCTACAGTAAAATATCTATCTACTACAAAGGATCTATCTACAGCAAAGGATCTATCTACAACAAAGAATCTATGTACAGCTAAGAATCTATCTACAGCAAAGGATCTATCTAAAGTAAAGGATCTATCTACTGCAAAGGATCTGTCTACAGCAAAGGATCTATCTACAACAAAGAATCTATCTACAGCAAAGAATCTATGTTCAGCAGATAATCTATCTACAGCAAATGATCTATCTACAGCAAAGAATCAATCTACAGACAATGATCTATCTAAAGTAACGGGACTATATACAGCAAAGAATCCATCTACAGTTAAGGATCTATCAACAGCAAAGGATCAATCTGTAACGAAAGATCTATTTACAACAAAAGTTCTATCTACAGCAAAGAATCTATCTACAGCAAAGAATCTATCTACAGCAAAGGATCTATCAACAATAAGGGATCTATCTGCAGCAAAGGATCTCTCTACAGCAAAGGATCTATCTTCAGCAAAGGATCTATCTTCAGCAAAGTGATCTATCTACAGTAAGATATCTATCTACATCAAATAATCTATCTACAGCAAAGTGATCTATCTACAGTATGGGATCTATCTACAGCAAAAAATCTATCTACAGCAAAGGATCTATTTTCAGTATGGGATCTATCTACAGCATCGGTTTTATCTACAATAAAAGATCTATCTAAAGAAAAGGATCTATCTACAGCAAAGGATCTATCTACGGCAAGGGATCTATCTACGGCAAAAGATTTATTTATATATTTACAGCAAAGGATTTTAGATCTCTCTACAGCTAAGGATCTATCTACAGTAAAATATCTATCTACTACAAAGGATCTATCTACAGCAAAGGATCTATCTACAACAAAGAATCTATGTACAGCTAAGAATCTATCTACAGCAAAGGATCTATCTAAAGTAAAGGATCTATCTACTGCAAAGGATCTGTCTACAGCAAAGGATCTATCTACAACAAAGAATCTATCTACAGCAAAGAATCTATGTTCAACAGATAATCTATCTACAGCAAATGATCTATCTACAGCAAAGAATCAATCTACAGACAATGATCTATCTAAAGTAACGGGACTATATACAGCAAAGAATCCATCTACAGTTAGGGATCTATCAACAGCAAAGGATCAATCTGTAACGAAAGATCTAATTACAACAAAAGTTCTATCTACAGCAAAGGATCTATCTACAGCAAAGGATCTATCTACAGGAAAGGATCTATCCACAGCAAAGGGTCTATTTACAGTAAAGGAGCTATCTACAGAAAATGATCTATCAACAATGAGGGAACTATCTGCAGCAAAGGATCTATTTACACCAAAGGAGCTATTTACAGCAAAAGATCTATCAACAATGAGGGATCTATCTGCAGCAAAGGATCTATCTGCAGCAAAAGATCTATCTACAGCAAAGGATCTATCTTCAGCAAAGGATCTTTATATAGCATAGGATCTATGTACAGTAATGGATCTTCTTCTGCATTGGATACATCTACTGCAAAGAATCTATCTATAGCAAAGAATCTATCTTCAGCAAAGAATCTATCTACAGCAAAGGATCTATCTTCAGCAAAGGATCTATCAACAATGAGGGATCTATCTGCAGCAAAAGATCTATCTACAGCAAAGAATCTATCTTCAGCCAAGGATCTTTATACAGCATAGGATCTATGTACAGTAATGGATCTTCTTCTGCATAGGATACATCTACTACAAAGGATCTGTCTACAGCAAATGTTCTATCTTCAACAAAGAATCTATGTACAGCAAAGAAACTATCTTCAGCAAAGAATCTATCTACAGCAAAGGATCTATCTACAGCAAAGGATCTATCTACAGCAAAGGATCTATCTACAGCAAATGATCTATCTACAGTCAAGGATTTATCTACTGCAAAGAATCAATCTACAGACAATGATCTATCTAAAGTAACGGGACTATATACAGCAAAGAATCCATCTACAGTTAAGGATCTATCAACAGCAAAGGATCAATCTGTAACGAAAGATCTATTTACAACAAAAGTTCTATCTACAGCAAAGAATCTATCTACAGCAAAGGATCTATCAACAATAAGGGATCTATCTGCAGCAAAGGATCTCTCTACAGCAAAGGATCTATCTTCAGCAAAGGATCTATCTTCAGCAAAGTGATCTATCTACAGTAAGATATCTATCTACATCAAATAATCTATCTACAGCAAAGTGATCTATCTACAGTATGGGATCTATCTACAGCAAAGAATCTATCTACAGTAAAGGATCTATTTTCAGTATGGGATCTATCTACAGCATCGGTTTTATCTACAATAAAAGATCTATCTACAGAAAAGGATCTATCTACAGCAAAGGATCTATCTACGGCAAGGGATCTATCTACGGCAAAAGATTTATTTATATATTTACAGCAAAGGATTTTAGATCTCTCTACAGCTAAGGATCTATCTACAGTAAAATATCTATCTACTACAAAGGATCTATCTACAGCAAAGGATCTATCTACAACAAAGAATCTATGTACAGCTAAGAATCTATCTACAGCAAAGGATCTATCTAAAGTAAAGGATCTATCTACTGCAAAGGATCTGTCTACAGCAAAGGATCTATCTACAACAAAGAATCTATCTACAGCAAAGAATCTATGTTCAGCAGATAATCTATCTACAGCAAATGATCTATCTACAGCAAAGAATCAATCTACAGACAATGATCCATCTAAAGTAACGGGACTATATACAGCAAAGAATCCATCTACAGTTAGGGATCTATCAACAGCAAAGGATCAATCTGTAACGAAAGATCTAATTACAACAAAAGTTCTATCTACAGCAAAGGATCTATCTACAGCAAAGGATCTATCTACAGGAAAGGATCTATCTACAGCAAAGGGTCTATTTACAGTAAAGGAGCTATCTACAGAAAATGATCTATCAACAATGAGGGAACTATCTGCAGCAAAGGATCTATTTACACCAAAGGAGCTATTTACAGCAAAAGATCTATCAACAATGAGGGATCTATCTGCAGCAAAGGATCTATCTGCAGCAAAGGATCTATCTACAGCAAAGGATCTATCTTCAGCAAAGGATCTTTATATAGCATAGGATCTATGTACAGTAATGGATCTTCTTCTGCATTGGATACATCTACTGCAAAGAATCTATCTATAGCAAAGAATCTATCTTCAGCAAAGAATCTATCTACAGCAAAGGATCTATCTTCAGCAAAGGATCTATCAACAATGAGGGATCTATCTGCAGCAAAAGATCTATCTACAGCAAAGGATCTATCTTCAGCCAAGGATCTTTATACAGCATAGGATCTATGTACAGTAATGGATCTTCTTCTGCATAGGATACATCTACTACAAAGGATCTATCTACAGCAAATGTTCTATCTACAACAAAGAATCTATGTACAGCAAAGAAACTATCTTCAGCAAAGAATCTATCTACAGCAAAGGATCTATCTACAGCAAAGGATCTATCTACAGCAAAGGATCTATCTACAGCAAAGGATCTATCTACAGTCACGGATTTATCTACTGCAAAGGATCTCTCTACAGCATAGGATCAATCTAAAGTTAAGGATCTATCTACAGCGAAGGATCTATCTACAGCAAAGTGATCTATCTTCAGTAAGGGATCTATCTACAGCAAAGAATCTTTTTTCACCAAAGGATCTTTCTACAACGCAGGATCTGTCAACAGCAAAGGATCAATCTATAGCAAAAGATCTATTTACAACAAAAGTTCAATCTACAGCAAAAAATCTATCTACAGCAAAGGATCTATCTACAGGAAAGGATCTGTCTACAGCAAAGGATCTATTTACAGTAAAGGAGCTATCTACAGCAAAAGATCTATCAACAATAGGGGATCTATCTGCAGCAAAGAATCTATCTACAGCAAAGGATCTATCTTCAGCAAAGGATCTATCTATACAGGAAAGTGTTCTATCTACACCAAAGGATCTTTTTTCAGCGAAAGATCTGTCAACAGCAAAGGATCTATCTACAGCAAAGGATCTATTTACAGCAGAAGATATTTCTACAGCAGAGGATCTTTCTACAGTAAAGGATCTATCTACAGCAAAGGATCTTTTTACAGTATGGGATCTATCTACAGCAACGGTTTTATCTACAATAAAAGATCTATCTACAGAAAAGGATCTATCTACAGAAAAGGATCTATCTACAGTAAAGGATCTATCTAAAGCAAATTATCTATCTACAACAATCGATTTATCTACAGCAAAGGATCTATCTACATATAAGGATCTATCTGCAGCAAAAGATCTATCTACAGCAAAGAATCCATCTACAGTTAAGGACCTATCAACAGCAAAGGATCAATCTGTAACAAAAGATCTATTTACAACAAAAGTTCTATCTACAGCAAAGGATCTATCTACAGCAAAGGATCTATCTACAGGAAAAGATCTATCTACAGCAAAGGATCTATTTACAGTAAAGGAGCTATTTACAGAAAATGATCTATCAACAATGAGGGATCTATTTGCAGCAAAGGATCTATCTACACCAAAGGAGCTATTTACAGCAAAAGATCTATCAACAATGAGGGATCTATCTGCAGCAAAGGATCTATCTGCAGCAAAAGATCTATCTACAGCAAAGGATCTATCTTCAGCAAAGGATCTTTATATAGCATAGGATCTATGTACAGTAATGGATCTTCTTCTGCATTGGATACATCTACTGCAAAGAATCTATCTACAGCAAAGAATCTATCTTCAGCAAAGTGATCTATCTACAGTATGGGATCTATCTACAGCAAAGAATCTATCTACAGCAAAGGATCTATTTTCAGTATGGGATCTATCTACAGCATCGGTTTTATCTACAATAAAAGATCTATCTACAGAAAAGGATCTATCTACAGCAAAGGATCTATCTACGGCAAGGGATCTATCTACGGCAAAAGATTTATTTATTTATTTACAGCAAAGGATTTTAGATCTCTCTACAGCTAAGGATCTATCTACAGTAAAATATCTATCTACTACAAAGGATCTATCTACAGCAAAGGATCTATCTACAACAAAGAATCTATGTACAGCTAAGAATCTATCTACAGCAAAGGATCTATCTAAAGTAAAGGATCTATCTACTGCAAAGGATCTGTCTACAGCAAAGGATCTATCTACAACAAAGAATCTATCTACAGCAAAGAATCTATGTTCAGCAGATAATCTATCTACAGCAAATGATCTATCTACAGCAAAGAATCAATCTACAGACAATGATCTATCTAAAGTAACGGGACTATATACAGCAAAGAATCCATCTACAGTTAAGGATCTATCAACAGCAAAGGATCAATCTGTAACGAAAGATCTATTTACAACAAAAGTTCTATCTACAGCAAAGAATCTATCTACAGCAAAGGATCTATAGACAATAAGGGATCTATCTGCAGCAAAGGATCTCTCTACAGCAAAGGATCTATCTTCAGCAAAGGATCTATCTTCAGCAAAGTGATCTATCTACAGTAAGATATCTATCTACATCAAATAATCTATCTACAGCAAAGTGATCTATCTACAGTATGGGATCTATCTACAGCAAAGAATCTATCTACAGCAAAGGATCTATTTTCAGTATGGGATCTATCTACAGCATCGGTTTTATCTACAATAAAAGATCTATCTACAGAAAAGGATCTATCTACAGCAAAGGATCTATCTACGGCAAGGGATCTATCTACGGCAAAAGATTTATTTATATATTTACAGCAAAGGATTTTAGATCTCTCTACAGCTAAGGATCTATCTACAGTAAAATATCTATCTACTACAAAGGATCTATCTACAGCAAAGGATCTATCTACAACAAAGAATCTATGTACAGCTAAGAATCTATCTACAGCAAAGGATCTATCTAAAGTAAAGGATCTATCTACTGCAAAGGATCTGTCTACAGCAAAGGATCTATCTACAACAAAGAATCTATCTACAGCAAAGAATCTATGTTCAGCAGATAATCTATCTACAGCAAATGATCTATCTACAGCAAAGAATCAATCTACAGACAATGATCTATCTAAAGTAACGGGACTATATACAGCAAAGAATCCATCTACAGTTAAGGATCTATCAACAGCAAAGGATCAATCTGTAACGAAAGATCTATTTACAACAAAAGTTCTATCTACATCAAAGGATCTATCTACAGCAAAGGATCTATCTACAGGAAAGGATCTATCTACAGCAAAGGATCTATTTACAGTAAAGGAGCTATCTACAGAAAATGATCTATCAACAATGAGGGAACTATCTGCAGCAAAGGATCTATTTACACCAAAGGAGCTATTTACAGCAAAAGATCTATCAACAATGAGGGATCTATCTGCAGCAAGGGATCTATCTGCAGCAAAAGATCTATCTACAGCAAAGGATCTATCTTCAGCAAAGGATCTTTATATAGCATAGGATCTATGTACAGTAATGGATCTTCTTCTGCATTGGATACATCTACTGCAAAGAATCTATCTACAGCAAAGAATCTATCTTCAGCAAAGAATCTATCTACAGCAAAGGATCTATCTACAGCAAAGGATCTATCTACAGAAAAGGATCTATCTACAGCAAAGGATCTATCTACAGTCAAGGATTTATCTACTGCATAGGATCACTCTACAGCAAAGGATCAATCTACAGTTAATTAAGGATCTATCTTGAGCAAAGGATCTATCTACAGCAAGATATCTATCTAAAGCCAATGATCTATCTACAACAAAGGATCTATTTACAACAGCAGAACTTTATACCCCAATGGATCTATCTACAGCAAAGGATTTATCTACAGCAAAGTGATCTATCTTCAGTAAGAGATCTATCTACAGCAAAGAATCTGTCTACACCAAAGGATTTTTTACAGCGCAGGATCTATCAACAGCAGAGGATCAATCTTTATCAAAAGATATATTTACAACAAAAGTTCTATCAACAGCAAAAAATCTATCTACAGCGAAAGATCTGTCAACAGCAAAGGATCTATCTACAGCAAAGGATCTATTTACAGCAGAAGATCTTTCTACAGCAAAGGATCTTTCTACAGCAAAGGATCTATCTACAGCAAAGAATCTATTTACAGTATGGGATCTATCAACAGCAATGATTTTATCTACAGTAAAGGATCTATCTACAGAAAAGGATCTATCTACAGAAAAGGATCTATCTACAGCAAAGGATCTATCTACAGCAAAGGATCTATCTAAAGCCAATGATCTATCTACAAAAAAGGATCTATTTACAACAGCAGAACTTTATACAGCATAGAATCTATCTACAGCAAAGGATCTATCTACAGGAAAGGATCTATCTACAGCAAAGGATCTATTTACAGTGAAGGAGCTATCTACAGAAAATGATCTATCAACAATGAGGGATCTATCTGCAGCAAAGAATCTATCTACAGCAAAGGAGCTATTTACAGCAAAAGATCTATCAACAATGAGGGATCTATCTGCAGCAAAGGATCTATCTGCAGCAAAAGATCTATCTACAGCAAAGGATCTATCTTCAGCAAAGGATCTTTATACAGCATAGGATCTATGTACAGTAATGGATCTTCTTCTGCATAGGATACATCTACTGCAAAGAATCTATCTACAGCAAAGAATCTATCTTCAGCAAAGAATCTATCTACAGCAAAGGATCTATCTTCAGCAAAGGATCTATCAACAATGAGGGATCTATCTGCAGCAAAGGATCTATCTGCAGCAAAAGATCTATCTACAGCAAAGGATCTATCTTCAGCAAAGGATCTTTATACAGCATAGGATCTATGTACAGTAATGGATCTTCTTCTGCATAGGATACATCTACTGCAAAGAATCTATCTACAGCAAAGAATCTATCTACAGCAAATGATCTATCTACTACAAAGGATCTAACTACAGCAAATGTTCTATCTACAGCAAAGAATCTATGTACATCAAAGAAACTATCTTCAGCAAAGAATCTATCTACAGCAAAGGATCTAACTACAGCAAAGGATCTATCTACAGCAAAGGATCTATCTAAAGCAAAAAATCAATCTAAAGTTAAGGATCTATCTTAAGCAAAGGATCTATCTACAGCAAAGGATCTATCTACAACAAAAAATCTATTTACAACAGCAGAACTTTATACAGCAAAGGATCTATCTACAGCGAAGGATCTATCTACAGCAAAGTGATCTATCTTCAGTAAGGGATCTATCTACAGCAAAGGATCTATCTTCAGCAAAGGATCTATCTTCAGCAAAGGATCTATCTATACAGGAAAGTGTTCCATCTACAGTAAGGGATCTATCTACAGCAAAAAATCTATCTACACCAAAGGATCTTTTTTCAGCGAAAGATCTGTCAAAAGCAAAGGATCTATCTACAGCAAAGGATCTATTTACAGCAGAAGATCTTTCTACAGCAGAGGATCTTTCTACAGCAAAGGATCTATCTACAGCAAAGGATCTTTTTACAGTATGGGATCTATCTACAGCAACGGTTTTATCTACAATAAAAGATATATCTACAGAAAAGGATCTATCTACAGAAAAGGATTTATCTACAGTAAAGGATCTATCTGAAGCAAATTATCTATCTACAACAAACGATTTATCTACAGCAAAGGATCTATCTACATATAAGGATCCATCTACAGTAAAGGATCTATCTACATCGTATGATCAATCCACAGCAAGGGATCTATCTGCAGCAAAGGATCTATTTACAGTAAAGGAGCTATCTACAGCAAAAGATCTATCTACAATAAGGGATCTATCTGCAGCAAAGGATTTATCTACAGCAAAGGATCCATCTTCAGCAAAGGATCTTTATACAGCATAGGATCTATGTACAGTGAAAGATCTATCTACTGCATAGGATACATCTACTGCAATGAATCTATCTATAGAAAATAATCTATCTTCAGCAAAGAATCTATCTACAGAAACGGATCTATCTACAACGAAGGATCTATCTACAGCAAAGGTTCAATCTACAGCAAATGATCTATCTTCAGCAAAGGTTCTTTTTACAGCATAAGATCTATCTACAGCAAAGGATCTATCTACAATAAGTGATCTATCTACATCAAAGGATCTATCTACAGTAAAAGATCTATTTACAGCAAATGGTCAATCTACAGCAAAGGATATATCTGCAGTAATGGAACTCTATACAGCCAAATATCCATTTACATCAAAGGATCTATCTACAGCAATGGATCTATCTACAGCAAAGGATCAATTTATAGCGGAGAATCTTTCTACAGCAGAGGAACTACTACAGCAAAAGATCTATCTACAGCAAAGAATCTATCTACAGCAAAAGATCTATCTACAGCAAAGGATCAATTTATAGCGGAGAATCTTTCTACAGCAGAGGAACTACTACAGCAAAAGATCTATCTACAGCAAAGAATCTATCTACAGCAAAGGATCTATTTACAGCAAAGGATCTATCTACAGTAAGGGATCTATTTACAGCGAAGGATCAATCTACAGCAAATGATCTATCTACAGCAAAGGATCTATCTACAGCATAGGATCTATCTACAGCAATGGATCTATCTACCTTAAGGAATCTTTTTGCAGCAAAGGATAAAGCTACAGTAAAGGATCTATTTACAGCGAAGGATCGATCTACAGCTAAGGATCTATCTACAGAAAAGGATCTATCTACAGCAAAGGATCTATCTACAGCAAAGGATCTATCTACAGCAAAGAATCTATCTACAGTCAAGGATTTATCTACTGCAAAGGATCTCTCTACAACAAAGGATCAATCTACATTTAAGGGTCTATCTTAAGCAAAGGATCTATCTACAGCAAAGGATCTATCAACAGCAAAGGATCTATCTACTGCAAAGGATCTATGTACAGTAAAGGATCTGTTTACAGTCAAGGATTTATCTACTGCAAAGGATCTCTCTACAGCAAAGTATCAATCTACATTTAAGGATCTATCTTAAGCAAAGGATCTATCTACAGCAAAGGATCTATCAATAACCAATGATCTATCTACAAAAAAGGATCTATTTACAACAGCAGAACTTTATACAGCAAAGGATCTATCTACAGCAAAGAATCTATCTACAGCAAAGTGATCTATTTTCAGTAAGGGATCTATCTACAGAAAAGAATCTGTCTACACCAAACGATCTATCTACAGCGCAGGATCTGTCAACAGCAAAGGATCAATCTTTAGCAAAAGATCTATTTACAACAAAAGTTCTATCTACAGCATAGGATCTATCAACAGCAAAGGATTTATCAACAATAAGGGATCTATCTGCAGCAAAGGATCTATCTACAACAAAGGATCTATCTCCAGCAAAGGATCTATCTACAACAAAATGACCTATCTACAGTAAGGGATCTATCTACAGCAAAGGATCTATCTACAGCAAAGTGATCTACCTACAGTAAGGGATCTATCTACAGCAAAGGATCTATCTACAGCAAAGGATCTATTTACAGTATGGGATCTATCTACAGCAACGGTTTTGTCTACAATAAAAGATCTATCTACAGAAAAGGATCTATCTACAGAAAAGGATCTATCTACAGCGAAAAATCTATCTACAGCAAAGGATCTATCTACAACAAAGGATCTATCTACGGCAAGGGATCTATCTACGGCAAAGGATTTATTTATTTATTTACAGCAAAAGATCTTAGATCTATCTACAGCTAAGGATCTATCTACAGTAAAAGATCTATCTTCTACAAAGGATTCATCTACAGCAAAGGATCTATCTACAACAAAGAATCTATGTACAGCTAAGAATCTATCTTCAACAAAGGATCTATCTACAGTAAAGGATTCATCTACTGCAAAGGATCTGTCTACAACAAAGGATCTATATACAACAAAGAATCTATCTACAGCAAAGAATCTATGTTCAGCAAATAATCTATCTACAGCAAATGATCTATCTACAGCAAAGGATCAATCTAAAGCAAATGATCTATCTAAAGTAACAGGACTATATACAGCAAAGGATCCATCTACAGTTAAGTATCTATCAACAGCAAAGGATTAATCTATAACAAAAGATCTATTTACAACAAAAGTTCTATCTACAGCAGAGGATCTATCTACATCAAAGGATCTATCTATAGGAAAGGATCTATCTACAGCAAAGGATCTATTTACAGTAAAGGAGCTATCTACCGCAAAAGATCTATCAACAATGAGGGATCTATCTGCAGCAAAGGATCTATCTACAGCAAAAGAGCTATCTTCAGCAAAAGATCTTTATACAGCATAGGATCTATGTACAGTAATGGATCTATGTTCTGCAAAGGATACATCTACTGCAAAGAATCTATCTACAGCAAAGAATCTATCTTCAGCAAAGAATCTATCTACAGCAAAGGATCTATCTACAGCAAAGGATCTATCTACAGCAAAGGATCTATCTACAGCAAAGGATCTATCTACAGCAAAGGATCTATCTACAGTCAAGGATTTATCTACTGCAAAGGATCTCTCTACAGCAAAGGATCAATCTACAGTTAATGTTCGATCTTAAGCATAGGATCTATCTACAGCAAAAGATCTTTCTACAGCGCAGGATCTGTAGACAGCAAAGGATCAATCTATAGCAAAAGATCTATTTACAACAAAAGTTCTATCTACAGCAAAGGATCTATCTACAGCAAGGGATCTATCAACAATAATGGATCTATCTGCAGCAAAATATCTATCTACAACAAAGGATCTATCTTCAGCAAAGGATCTATCTACAGCAAAGTGATCTATCTACAGTAAGGGATCTATCTACAGCAAATGATCTATCTACAGCAAAGTGATCTATCTTCAGTAAGGGATCTATCTACATCAAATTATCTTTCTACACCAAAGGATCTTTCTAGAGCGCAGGATCTGTCAACAGCAAAGGATCAATCTATTGCAAAAGATCAATTTACAACAAAAGTTCTATCTTCAGCCAAGGATCTATCTACAGCAAAGGATCTATCTACAGGAAAGGATCTATCTACAGCAAAGGATCTATTTACAGTAAAGGAGCTATCTACAGCAAAAGATCAATCAACAATAAGGTATCTGTCTGCAGCAAAGGATCTATCTACAGCAAAGGATCTATCTACAGCAAAGTGATCTATCTACAGTAAGGGATCTATCTACAGCAAATGATCTATCTACAGCAAAGTGATATATCAACAGTAAGGGATCTAACTAAAGCAAAGAATCTATCTACTTCAAAGGATTTATCTACAGCAAAGGATCTATCTACTGCAAAGGACCTATCTACAGTAAGGGATCTATTTACAGCGAAGGATCGATCTACAGCAAATGATCTATCTACAGCAAAGGATATTTCTACAGCATAGGATCTATCTACAGCAATGGATCTATCTACAGTAAGGGATCTTTTTGCAGCAAAGGATCAATCTACAGCAAAGGATCTATTTACAGCGAAGGATTGATCTACAGCAAAGGATCTATATACAGCAAAGGATCTATCTACAGCAAAGGATCTATCTACTGCAAAGGATCTATCTACAGTAAAGGATCTGTTTAGAGTCAAGGATTTATCTACTGCAAAGAATCTCTCTACAGCAAAGGATCAATCTACATTTAAGGATCTATCTTAAGCAAAGGATCTATCTACAGCAAAGGATCTATCTAAAACCAATAATCTATCTACAAAAAAGGATCTATTTACAACAGCAGAACTTTATACAGCAAAGGATCTATCTACAGCAAAGAATCTATCTACACCAAAGGATCTTTCTACAGCGAAAGATCTGTCAACAGCAAAGGATCTATCTACAGCAAAGGATCTATCTACGGCAAGCGATCTATCTACGTCAAAGGATCTATTTACAGTATGGGATCTATCTACAGCGAAGGTTTTATTTACAGTATGGGATCTATCAAAAGCAAAGGTTTTATTTACAGTATGGGATCTATCAACAGCAAAGGTTTTATCTACAGTAAAGGATCTTTCTACAGAAAAGGATATATTTGCAGAAAAGGATCTATCTACAGCGAAGGATCTATCTACAACAAAGGATCTATCTACAGCAAATGATCTATCTACGGCAGGGGATCTATCTACGGCAAAAGATTTATTTATTTATTTACAGCAAAGGATCTTAAATCTATCTACAGCAAAGGATTTATCTACAGTAAAGGATCTATCTACTAAAAAGGATCTATCTACAGCAAATGATCTATCTACAACAAAGAATCTATATACAGCAATGAATCTATCTACAGCAAAGTGATCTATCTACAGTAAGGGATCTATCTACATCAAATGATCTATCTACAGCAAAGTGATCTATCTACAGTAAGGGATCTATCTACAGCGAAGGATCTATCTACAGCAAAGTATCTATCTACAACAAACGATATATCTACAGCAAAGGATCTATCTACAGATAAGGATCCATCTACAGCAAAGGATCTATCTACAGTAAAGGATCTATCTACTGCAAAGGATATATCTACAGCAAAGGATCTATCTATAACAAAGGACCTATCTACAGTAAAGGATCTATCTACATCATATTATCAATCCACAGCAAGGAATCTATCTACAGCAAAGGATCTATTTACAGTAAAGGAACTATCTATAGCAAAAGATCTATCTACAATAAGGAATCTATCGGCAGCAAGGGATCTATCTGCAGCAAAGGATCTATCTTCAGCAAAGGATCTTTATACAGCATAGGATCTATGTATAGTAATGGATCTATCTACTGCATAGGATACATCTACTGCAAAGAATCTATCTAAAGCAAAGAATCTATTTTCAGCAAAGAATCTATCTACAAAAAAGGATCTATCTACAACAAAGGATCTATCTATAGTAAAGGATCAATCAACAGCAAATGATCGATCTTCAGCAAAGGATCTTTCTACAGCATAAGATCTATCTACAGCAAAGGATCTATCTACAATAAGTGATCTATCTACAGCAAAGGATCTATCTACTGCAAAAGATCTATCTACAGCAAATGATCAATCTACAGCAAAGGATATATCTACAGTAAAGGAATTCTATACAGCCAAAGGATCCATTTACAGCAAAGGATCTATCTACAGCAAAGGATCTATCTACAGCAAAGGATCTATTTATAGCGGAGTATCTTTCTACAGCAAAGGAACTACAACAGCAAAAGATATATCTACAGCAAAGGATCTATCTACAGCAAAGGATCTATCTACTGCAAAGGACCTATAGAGTAGATCTATCTACAGTAAGGGATCTATTTACAGCGAAGGATCGATCTACAGCAAATGATCTATCTACAGCAAAGGATATTTCTACAGCATAGGATCTATCTACAGCAATGGATCTATCTACAGTAGGGGATCTTTTTGCAGCAAAGGATCAATCTACAGCAAAGGATCTATTTACAGCGAAGGATTGATCTACAGCAAAGGATCTATATACAGCAAAGGATCTATCTACAGCAAAGGATCTATCTACTGCAAAGGATCTATCTACAGTAAAGGATCTGTTTACAGTCAAGGATTTATCTACTGCAAAGAATCTCTCTACAGCAAAGGATCAATCTACATTTAAGGATCTATCTTAAGCAAAGGATCTATCTACAGCAAAGGATCTATCTAAAACCAATAATCTATCTACAAAAAAGGATCTATTTACAACAGCAGAACTTTATACAGCAAAGGATCTATCTACAGCAAAGAATCTATCTACACCAAAGGATCTTTCTACAGCGAAAGATCTGTCAACAGCAAAGGATCTATCTACAGCAAAGGATCTATCTACGGCAAGCGATCTATCTACGTCAAAGGATCTATTTACAGTATGGGATCTATCTACAGCGAAGGTTTTATTTACAGTATGGGATCTATCAAAAGCAAAGGTTTTATTTACAGTATGGGATCTATCAACAGCAAAGGTTTTATCTACAGTAAAGGATCTTTCTACAGAAAAGGATATATTTGCAGAAAAGGATCTATCTACAGCGAAGGATCTATCTACAACAAAGGATCTATCTACAGCAAATGATCTATCTACGGCAGGGGATCTATCTACGGCAAAAGATTTATTTATTTATTTACAGCAAAGGATCTTAAATCTATCTACAGCAAAGGATTTATCTACAGTGAAGGATCTATCTACTAAAAAGGATCTATCTACAGCAAATGATCTATCTACAACAAAGAATCTATATACAGCAATGAATCTATCTACAGCAAAGTGATCTATCTACAGTAAGGGATCTATCTACATCAAATGATCTATCTACAGCAAAGTGATCTATCTACAGTAAGGGATCTATCTACAGCGAAGGATCTATCTACAGCAAAGTATCTATCTACAACAAACGATATATCTACAGCAAAGGATCTATCTACAGATAAGGATCCATCTACAGCAAAGGATCTATCTACAGTAAAGGATCTATCTACTGCAAAGGATATATCTACAGCAAAGGATCTATCTATAACAAAGGACCTATCTACAGTAAAGGATCTATCTACATCATATTATCAATCCACAGCAAGGAATCTATCTACAGCAAAGGATCTATTTACAGTAAAGGAACTATCTATAGCAAAAGATCTATCTACAATAAGGAATCTATCTGCAGCAAGGGATCTATCTGCAGCAAAGGATCTATCTTCAGCAAAGGATCTTTATACAGCATAGGATCTATGTATAGTAATGGATCTATCTACTGCATAGGATACATCTACTGCAAAGAATCTATCTAAAGCAAAGAATCTATTTTCAGCAAAGAATCTATCTACAAAAAAGGATCTATCTACAACAAAGGATCTATCTATAGTAAAGGATCAATCAACAGCAAATGATCGATCTTCAGCAAAGGATCTTTCTACAGCATAAGATCTATCTACAGCAAAGGATCTATCTACAATAAGTGATCTATCTACAGCAAAGGATCTATCTACTGCAAAAGATCTATCTACAGCAAATGATCAATCTACAGCAAAGGATATATCTACAGTAAAGGAATTCTATACAGCCAAAGGATCCATTTACAGCAAAGGATCTCTCTACAGCAAAGGATCTATCTACAGCAAAGGACCTATAGAGTAGATCTATCTACAGTAAGGGATCTATTTACAGCGAAGGATCGATCTACAGCAAATGATCTATCTACAGCAAAGGATATTTCTACAGCATAGGATCTATCTACAGCAATAGATCTATCTACAGTAGGGGATCTTTTTGCAGCAAAGGATCAATCTACAGCAAAGGATCTATTTACAGCGAAGGATCGATCTACAGCAAAGGATCTATATACAGCAAAGGATCTATCTACAGCAAAGGATCTATCTACTGCAAAGGATCTATCTACAGTAAAGGATCTGTTTACAGTCAAGGATTTATCTACTGCAAATTATCTCTCTACAGCAAAGGATCAATCTACATTTAAGGATCTATCTTAAGAAAAGGATCTATCTACAGCAAAGGATCTATCTAAAGCCAATGATCTATCTACAACAAAAAATCTATTTACAACAGCAGAACTTTATACAGCAAAGGATCTATCTACAGCGAAGGATCTATCTACAGCAAAGTGATCTATCTTCAGTAAGGGATCTATCTACAGCAAAGAATCTGTCTTCACCAAAGGATCTTTCTACAACGCAGGATCTGGCAACAACAAAGGATCAATCTATAGCAAAAGATCTATCTACAGCAAAGGATCTATCTACAGGGAAGGATCTGTCTACAGCAAAAGATCTATTTACAGTAAAGGAGCTATCTACAGCAAAAGATCTATCAACAATAGGGGATCTATCTGCAGCAAAGAATCTATCTACAGCAAAGGATCTATCTTCAGCAAAGGATCTATCTATACAGCAAAGTGTTCTATCTACAGTAAGGGATCTATCTACAGCTAAGGATCTATCTACAGTAAAAGATCTATCTACTACAAAGGATCTATCTACAGCAAAGGATATATCTACAACAAAGAATCTAAGTACAGCTAAGAATCTATCTACAGCAAAGGATCTATCTACAGTAAAGGATCTATCTACTACAAAGGATCTGTCTACAGCAAAGGATCTATCTACAACAAAGAATCTATCTACAGGAAAGGATCTATCTACAGCAAAGGATCTATTTACAGTGAAGGAGCTATCTACAGAAAATGATCTATCAACAATGAGGGATCTATCTGCAGCAAAGAATCTATCTACAGCAAAGGAGCTATTTACAGCAAAAGATCTATCAACAATGAGGGATCTATCTGCAGCAAAGGATCTATCTGCAGCAAAAGATCTATCTACAGCAAAGGATCTATCTTCAGCAAAGGATCTTTATACAGCATAGGATCTATGTACAGTAATGGATCTTCTTCTGCATAGGATACATCTACTGCAAAGAATCTATCTACAGCAAAGAATCTATCTTCAGCAAAGAATCTATCTACAGCAAAGGATCTATCTTCAGCAAAGGATCTATCAACAATGAGGGATCTATCTGCAGCAAAGGATCTATCTGCAGCAAAAGATCTATCTACAGCAAAGGATCTATCTTCAGCAAAGGATCTTTATACAGCATAGGATCTATGTACAGTAATGGATCTTCTTCTGCATAGGATACATCTACTGCAAAGAATCTATCTACAGCAAAGAATCTATCTACAGCAAATGATCTATCTACTACAAAGGATCTAACTACAGCAAATGTTCAATCTACAGCAAAGAATCTATGTACATCAAAGAAACTATCTTCAGCAAAGAATCTATCTACAGCAAAGGATCTAACTACAGCAAAGGATCTATATACAGCAAAGGATCTATCTAAAGCAAAAAATCAATCTAAAGTTAAGGATCTATCTTAAGCAAAGGATCTATCTACAGCAAAGGATCTATCTACAACAAAAAATCTATTTACAACAGCAGAACTTTATACAGCAAAGGATCTATCTACAGCGAAGGATCTATCTACAGCAAAGTGATCTATCTTCAGTAAGGGATCTATCTACAGCAAAGGATCTATCTTCAGCAAAGGATCTATCTATACAGGAAAGTGTTCCATCTACAGTAAGGGATCTATCTACAGCAAAAAATCTATCTACACCAAAGGATCTTTTTTCAGCGAAAGATCTGTCAACAGCAAAGGATCTATCTACAGCAAAGGATCTATTTACAGCAGAAGATCTTTCTACAGCAGAGGATCTTTCTACAGCAAAGGATCTATCTACAGCAAAGGATCTTTTTACAGTATGGGATCTATCTACAGCAACGGTTTTATCTACAATAAAAGATATATCTACAGAAAAGGATCTATCTACAGAAAAGGATTTATCTACAGTAAAGGATCTATCTGAAGCAAATTATCTATCTACAACAAACGATTTATCTACAGCAAAGGATCTATCTACATATAAGGATCCATCTACAGTAAAGGATCTATCTACATCGTATGATCAATCCACAGCAAGGGATCTATCTGCAGCAAAGGATCTATTTACAGTAAAGGAGCTATCTACAGCAAAAGATCTATCTACAATAAGGGATCTATCTGCAGCAAAGGATTTATCTACAGCAAAGGATCCATCTTCAGCAAAGGATCTTTATACAGCATAGGATCTATGTACAGTGAAAGATCTATCTACTGCATAGGATACATCTACTGCAATGAATCTATCTATAGAAAATAATCTATCTTCAGCAAAGAATCTATCTACAGAAACGGATCTATCTACAACGAAGGATCTATCTACAGCAAAGGTTCAATCTACAGCAAATGATCTATCTTCAGCAAAGGTTCTTTTTACAGCATAAGATCTATCTACAGCAAAGGATCTATCTACAATAAGTGATCTATCTACATCAAAGGATCTATCTACAGTAAAAGATCTATTTACAGCAAATGGTCAATCTACAGCAAAGGATATATCTGCAGTAATGGAACTCTATACAGCCAAATATCCATTTACATCAAAGGATCTATCTACAGCAATGGATCTATCTACAGCAAAGGATCAATTTATAGCGGAGAATCTTTCTACAGCAGAGGAACTACTACAGCAAAAGATCTATCTACAGCAAAGAATCTATCTACAGCAAAGGATCTATCTACAGCAAAGGATCAATTTATAGCGGAGAATCTTTCTACAGCAGAGGAACTACTACAGCAAAAGATCTATCTACAGCAAAGAATCTATCTACAGCAAAGGATCTATTCACAGCAAAGGATCTATCTACAGTAAGGGATCTATTTACAGCGAAGGATCAATCTACAGCAAATGATCTATCTACAGCAAAGGATCTATCTACAGCATAGGATCTATCTACAGCAATGGATCTATCTACCTTAAGGAATCTTTTTGCAGCAAAGGATAAAGCTACAGTAAAGGATCTATTTACAGCGAAGGATCGATCTACAGCTAAGGATCTATCTACAGAAAAGGATCTATCTACAGCAAAGGATCTATCTACAGCAAAGGATCTATCTACAGCAAAGAATCTATCTACAGTCTAGGATTTATCTACTGCAAAGGATCTCTCTACAACAAAGGATCAATCTACATTTAAGGGTCTATCTTAAGCAAAGGATCTATCTACAGCAAAGGATCTATCAACAGCAAAGGATCTATCTACTGCAAAGGATCTATGTACAGTAAAGGATCTGTTTACAGTCAAGGATTTATCTACTGCAAAGGATCTCTCTACAGCAAAGGATCAATCTACATTTAAGGATCTATCTTAAGCAAAGGATCTATCTACAGCAAAGGATCTATCAATAACCAATGATCTATCTACAAAAAAGGATCTATTTACAACAGCAGAACTTTATACAGCAAAGGATCTATCTACAGCAAAGAATCTATCTACAGCAAAGTGATCTATTTTCAGTAAGGGATCTATCTACAGAAAAGAATCTGTCTACACCAAACGATCTATCTACAGCGCAGGATCTGTCAACAGCAAAGGATCAATCTTTAGCAAAAGATCTATTTACAACAAAAGTTCTATCTACAGCATAGGATCTATCAACAGCAAAGGATTTATCAACAATAAGGGATCTATCTGCAGCAAAGGATCTATCTACAACAAAGGATCTATCTCCAGCAAAGGATCTATCTACAACAAAATGACCTATCTACAGTAAGGGATCTATCTACAGCAAAGGATCTATCTACAGCAAAGTGATCTACCTACAGTAAGGGATCTATCTACAGCAAAGGATCTATCTACAGCAAAGGATCTATTTACAGTATGGGATCTATCTACAGCAACGGTTTTGTCTACAATAAAAGATCTATCTACAGAAAAGGATCTATCTACAGAAAAGGATCTATCTACAGAAAAGGATCTATCTACAGCGAAAAATCTATCTACAGCAAAGGATCTATCTACAACAAAGGATCTATCTACGGCAAGGGATCTATCTACGGCAAAGGATTTATTTATTTATTTACAGCAAAAGATCTTAGATCTATCTACAGCTAAGGATCTATCTACAGTAAAAGATCTATCTTCTACAAAGGATCTATCTACAGCAAAGGATCTATCTACAACAAGGAATCTATGTACAGCTAAGAATCTATCTTCAACAAAGGATCTATCTACAGTAAAGGATTCATCTACTGCAAAGGATCTGTCTACAACAAAGGATCTATATACAACAAAGAATCTATCTACAGCAAAGAATCTATGTTCAGCAAATAATCTATCTACAGCAAATGATCTATCTACAGCAAAGGATCAATCTAAAGCAAATGATCTATCTAAAGTAACAGGACTATATACAGCAAAGGATCCATCTACAGTTAAGTATCTATCAACAGCAAAGGATTAATCTATAACAAAAGATCTATTTACAACAAAAGTTCTATCTACAGCAGAGGATCTATCTACATCAAAGGATCTATCTATAGGAAAGGATCTATCTACAGCAAAGGATCTATTTACAGTAAAGGAGCTATCTACCGCAAAAGATCTATCAACAATGAGGGATCTATCTGCAGCAAAGGATCTATCTACAGCAAAAGAGCTATCTACAGCAAAAGATCTATCAACAATGAGGGATCTATCTACAGCAAAGGATCTATCTACAGCAAAGGATCTATCTTCAGCAAAAGATCTTTATACAGCATAGGATCTATGTACAGTAATGGATCTATCTTCTGCAAAGGATACATCTACTGCAAAGAATCTATCTACAGCAAAGAATCTATCTTCAGCAAAGAATCTATCTACAGCAAAGGATCTATCTACAGCAAAGGATCTATCTACAGCAAAGGATCTATCTACAGCAAAGGATCTATCTACAGCAAAGGATCTATCTACAGTCAAGGATTTATCTACTGCAAAGGATCTCTCTACAGCAAAGGATCAATCTACAGTTAATGTTCGATCTTAAGCATAGGATCTATCTACAGCAAAAGATCTTTCTACAGCGCAGGATCTGTAGACAGCAAAGGATCAATCTATAGCAAAAGATCTATTTACAACAAAAGTTCTATCTACAGCAAAGGATCTATCTACAGCAAGGGATCTATCAACAATAATGGATCTATCTGCAGCAAAATATCTATCTACAACAAAGGATCTATCTTCAGCAAAGGATCTATCTACAACAAAGTGATCTATCTACAGTAAGGGATCTATCTACAGCAAATGATCTATCTACAGCAAAGTGATCTATCTACAGTAAGGGATCTATCTACAGAAAAGAATCTATCTACAACAAAGGATCAATCTACATTTAAGAGTCTATCTTAAGAGAAGGATCTATCTACAGCAAAGGATCTATCAGAAGCCAATGATCTATCTACAAAAAAGGATCTATTTACAACAGCAAAACTTTATACAGCAAAGGATCTATCTACAGCGAAGGATCTATCTACAGCAAAGTGATCTATCTTCAGTAAGGGATCTATCTACATCAAATTATCTTTCTACACCAAAGGATCTTTCTAGAGCGCAGGATCTGTCAACAGCAAAGGATCAATCTATTGCAAAAGATCAATTTACAACAAAAGTTCTATCTTCAGCCAAGGATCTATCTACAGCAAAGGATCTATCTACAGGAAAGGATCTATCTACAGCAAAGGATCTATTTACAGTAAAGGAGCTATCTACAGCAAAAGATCAATCAACAATAAGGTATCTGTCTGCAGCAAAGGATCTATCTACAGCAAAGGATCTATCTACAGCAAAGTGATCTATCTACAGTAAGGGATCTATCTACAGCAAATGATCTATCTACAGCAAAGTGATATATCAACAGTAAGGGATCTAACTAAAGCAAAGAATCTATCTACTTCAAAGGATCTATCTACAGCAAAGGATCTATCTACTGCAAAGGACCTATCTACAGTAAGGGATCTATTTACAGCGAAGGATCGATCTACAGCAAATGATCTATCTACAGCAAAGGATATTTCTACAGCATAGGATCTATCTACAGCAATGGATCTATCTACAGTAAGGGATCTTTTTGCAGCAAAGGATCAATCTACAGCAAAGGATCTATTTACAGCGAAGGATTGATCTACAGCAAAGGATCTATATACAGCAAAGGATCTATCTACAGCAAAGGATCTATCTACTGCAAAGGATCTATCTACAGTAAAGGATCTGTTTACAGTCAAGGATTTATCTACTGCAAAGAATCTCTCTACAGCAAAGGATCAATCTACATTTAAGGATCTATCTTAAGCAAAGGATCTATCTACAGCAAAGGATCTATCTAAAACCAATAATCTATCTACAAAAAAGGATCTATTTACAACAGCAGAACTTTATACAGCAAAGGATCTATCTACAGCAAAGAATCTATCTACACCAAAGGATCTTTCTACAGCGAAAGATCTGTCAACAGCAAAGGATCTATCTACAGCAAAGGATCTATCTACGGCAAGCGATCTATCTACGTCAAAGGATCTATTTACAGTATGGGATCTATCTACAGCGAAGGTTTTATTTACAGTATGGGATCTATCAAAAGCAAATGTTTTATTTACAGTATGGGATCTATCAACAGCAAAGGTTTTATCTACAGTAAAGGATCTTTCTACAGAAAAGGATATATTTGCAGAAAAGGATCTATCTACAGCGAAGGATCTATCTACAACAAAGGATCTATCTACAGCAAATGATCTATCTACGGCAGGGGATCTATCTACGGCAAAAGATTTATTTATTTATTTACAGCAAAGGATCTTAAATCTATCTACAGCAAAGGATTTATCTACAGTAAAGGATCTATCTACTAAAAAGGATCTATCTACAGCAAATGATCTATCTACAACAAAGAATCTATATACAGCAATGAATCTATCTACAGCAAAGTGATCTATCTACAGTAAGGGATCTATCTACATCAAATGATCTATCTACAGCAAAGTGATCTATCTACAGTAAGGGATCTATCTACAGCGAAGGATCTATCTACAGCAAAGTATCTATCTACAACAAACGATATATCTACAGCAAAGGATCTATCTACAGATAAGGATCCATCTACAGCAAAGGATCTATCTACAGTAAAGGATCTATCTACTGCAAAGGATATATCTACAGCAAAGGATCTATCTATAACAAAGGACCTATCTACAGTAAAGGATCTATCCACATCATATTATCAATCCACAGCAAGGAATCTATCTACAGCAAAGGATCTATTTACAGTAAAGGAACTATCTATAGCAAAAGATCTATCTACAATAAGGAATCTATCTGCAGCAAGGGATCTATCTGCAGCAAAGGATCTATCTTCAGCAAAGGATCTTTATACAGCATAGGATCTATGTATAGTAATGGATCTATCTACTGCATAGGATACATCTACTGCAAAGAATCTATCTAAAGCAAAGAATCTATTTTCAGCAAAGAATCTATCTACAAAAAAGGATCTATCTACAACAAAGGATCTATCTATAGTAAAGGATCAATCAACAGCAAATGATCGATCTTCAGCAAAGGATCTTTCTACAGCATAAGATCTATCTACAGCAAAGGATCTATCTACAATAAGTGATCTATCTACAGCAAAGGATCTATCTACTGCAAAAGATCTATCTACAGCAAATGATCAATCTACAGCAAAGGATATATCTACAGTAAAGGAATTCTATACAGCCAAAGGATCCATTTACAGCAAAGGATCTATCTACAGCAAAGGATCTATCTACAGCAAAGGATCTATTTATAGCGGAGTATCTTTCTACAGCAAAGGAACTACAACAGCAAAAGATATATCTACAGCAAAGGATCTATCTACAGCAAAGGATCTATCTACTGCAAAGGACCTATAGAGTAGATCTATCTACAGTAAGGGATCTATTTACAGCGAAGGATCGATCTACAGCAAATGATCTATCTACAGCAAAGGATATTTCTACAGCATAGGATCTATCTACAGCAATGGATCTATCTACAGTAGGGGATCTTTTTGCAGCAAAGGATCAATCTACAGCAAAGGATCTATTTACAGCGAAGGATTGATCTACAGCAAAGGATCTATATACAGCAAAGGATCTATCTACAGCAAAGGATCTATCTACTGCAAAGGATCTATCTACAGTAAAGGATCTGTTTACAGTCAAGGATTTATCTACTGCAAAGAATCTCTCTACAGCAAAGGATCAATCTACATTTAAGGATCTATCTTAAGCAAAGGATCTATCTACAGCAAAGGATCTATCTAAAACCAATAATCTATCTACAAAAAAGGATCTATTTACAACAGCAGAACTTTATACAGCAAAGGATCTATCTACAGCAAAGAATCTATCTACACCAAAGGATCTTTCTACAGCGAAAGATCTGTCAACAGCAAAGGATCTATCTACAGCAAAGGATCTATCTACGGCAAGCGATCTATCTACGTCAAAGGATCTATTTACAGTATGGGATCTATCTACAGCGAAGGTTTTATTTACAGTATGGGATCTATCAAAAGCAAAGGTTTTATTTACAGTATGGGATCTATCAACAGCAAAGGTTTTATCTACAGTAAAGGATCTTTCTACAGAAAAGGATATATTTGCAGAAAAGGATCTATCTACAGCGAAGGATCTATCTACAACAAAGGATCTATCTACAACAAATGATCTATCTACGGCAGGGGATCTATCTACGGCAAAAGATTTATTTATTTATTTACAGCAAAGGATCTTAAATCTATCTACAGCAAAGGATTTATCTACAGTAAAGGATCTATCTACTAAAAAGGATCTATCTACAGCAAATGATCTATCTACAACAAAGAATCTATATACAGCAATGAATCTATCTACAGCAAAGTGATCTATCTACAGTAAGGGATCTATCTACATCAAATGATCTATCTACAGCAAAGTGATCTATCTACAGTAAGGGATCTATCTACAGCGAAGGATCTATCTACAGCAAAGTATCTATCTACAACAAACGATATATCTACAGCAAAGGATCTATCTACAGATAAGGATCCATCTACAGCAAAGGATCTATCTACAGTAAAGGATCTATCTACTGCAAAGGATATATCTACAGCAAAGGATCTATCTATAACAAAGGACCTATCTACAGTAAAGGATCTATCTACATCATATTATCAATCCACAGCAAGGAATCTATCTACAGCAAAGGATCTATTTACAGTAAAGGAACTATCTATAGCAAAAGATCTATCTACAATAAGGAATCTATCTGCAGCAAGGGATCTATCTGCAGCAAAGGATCTATCTTCAGCAAAGGATCTTTATACAGCATAGGATCTATGTATAGTAATGGATCTATCTACTGCATAGGATACATCTACTGCAAAGAATCTATCTAAAGCAAAGAATCTATTTTCAGCAAAGAATCTATCTACAAAAAAGGATCTATCTACAACAAAGGATCTATCTATAGTAAAGGATCAATCAACAGCAAATGATCGATCTTCAGCAAAGGATCTTTCTACAGCATAAGATCTATCTACAGCAAAGGATCTATCTACAATAAGTGATCTATCTACAGCAAAGGATCTATCTACTGCAAAAGATCTATCTACAGCAAATGATCAATCTACAGCAAAGGATATATCTACAGTAAAGGAATTCTATACAGCCAAAGGATCCATTTACAGCAAAGGATCTATCTACAGCAAAGGATCTATCTACAGCAAAGGATCTATTTATAGCGGAGTATCTTTCTACAGCAAAGGAACTACAACAGCAAAAGATATATCTACAGCAAAGGATCTATCTACAGCAAAGGATCTATCTACTGCAAAGGACCTATAGAGTAGATCTATCTACAGTAAGGGATCTATTTACAGCGAAGGATCGATCTACAGCAAATGATCTATCTACAGCAAAGGATATTTCTACAGCATAGGATCTATCTACAGCAATAGATCTATCTACAGTAGGGGATCTTTTTGCAGCAAAGGATCAATCTACAGCAAAGGATCTATTTACAGCGAAGGATCGATCTACAGCAAAGGATCTATATACAGCAAAGGATCTATCTACAGCAAAGGATCTATCTACTGCAAAGGATCTATCTACAGTAAAGGATCTGTTTACAGTCAAGGATTTATCTACTGCAAAGAATCTCTCTACAGCAAAGGATCAATCTACATTTAAGGATCTATCTTAAGCAAAGGATCTATCTACAGCAAAGGATCTATCTAAAACCAATAATCTATCTACAAAAAAGGATCTATTTACAACAGCAGAACTTTATACAGCAAAGGATCTATCTACAGCAAAGAATCTATCTACACCAAAGGATCTTTCTACAGCGAAAGATCTGTCAACAGCAAAGGATCTATCTACAGCAAAGGATCTATCTACGGCAAGCGATCTATCTACGTCAAAGGATCTATTTACAGTATGGGATCTATCTACAGCGAAGGTTTTATTTACAGTATGGGATCTATCAAAAGCAAAGGTTTTATTTACAGTATGGGATCTATCAACAGCAAAGGTTTTATCTACAGTAAAGGATCTTTCTACAGAAAAGGATATATTTGCAGAAAAGGATCTATCTACAGCGAAGGATCTATCTACAACAAAGGATCTATCTACAACAAATGATCTATCTACGGCAGGGGATCTATCTACGGCAAAAGATTTATTTATTTATTTACAGCAAAGGATCTTAAATCTATCTACAGCAAAGGATTTATCTACAGTAAAGGATCTATCTACTAAAAAGGATCTATCTACAGCAAATGATCTATCTACAACAAAGAATCTATATACAGCAATGAATCTATCTACAGCAAAGTGATCTATCTACAGTAAGGGATCTATCTACATCAAATGATCTATCTACAGCAAAGTGATCTATCTACAGTAAGGGATCTATCTACAGCGAAGGATCTATCTACAGCAAAGTATCTATCTACAACAAACGATATATCTACAGCAAAGGATCTATCTACAGATAAGGATCCATCTACAGCAAAGGATCTATCTACAGTAAAGGATCTATCTACTGCAAAGGATATATCTACAGCAAAGGATCTATCTATAACAAAGGACCTATCTACAGTAAAGGATCTATCTACATCATATTATCAATCCACAGCAAGGAATCTATCTACAGCAAAGGATCTATTTACAGTAAAGGAACTATCTATAGCAAAAGATCTATCTACAATAAGGAATCTATCTGCAGCAAGGGATCTATCTGCAGCAAAGGATCTATCTTCAGCAAAGGATCTTTATACAGCATAGGATCTATGTATAGTAATGGATCTATCTACTGCATAGGATACATCTACTGCAAAGAATCTATCTAAAGCAAAGAATCTATTTTCAGCAAAGAATCTATCTACAAAAAAGGATCTATCTACAACAAAGGATCTATCTATAGTAAAGGATCAATCAACAGCAAATGATCGATCTTCAGCAAAGGATCTTTCTACAGCATAAGATCTATCTACAGCAAAGGATCTATCTACAATAAGTGATCTATCTACAGCAAAGGATCTATCTACTGCAAAAGATCTATCTACAGCAAATGATCAATCTACAGCAAAGGATATATCTACAGTAAAGGAATTCTATACAGCCAAAGGATCCATTTACAGCAAAGGATCTATCTACAGCAAAGGATCTATCTACAGCAAAGGATCTATTTATAGCGGAGTATCTTTCTACAGCAAAGGAACTACAACAGCAAAAGATATATCTACAGCAAAGGATCTATCTACAGCAAAGGATCTATCTACTGCAAAGGACCTATAGAGTAGATCTATCTACAGTAAGGGATCTATTTACAGCGAAGGATCGATCTACAGCAAATGATCTATCTACAGCAAAGGATATTTCTACAGCATAGGATCTATCTACAGCAATAGATCTATCTACAGTAGGGGATCTTTTTGCAGCAAAGGATCAATCTACAGCAAAGGATCTATTTACAGCGAAGGATCGATCTACAGCAAAGGATCTATATACAGCAAAGGATCTATCTACAGCAAAGGATCTATCTACTGCAAAGGATCTATCTACAGTAAAGGATCTGTTTACAGTCAAGGATTTATCTACTGCAAATTATCTCTCTACAGCAAAGGATCAATCTACATTTAAGGATCTATCTTAAGAAAAGGATCTATCTACAGCAAAGGATCTATCTAAAGCCAATGATCTATCTACAACAAAAAATCTATTTACAACAGCAGAACTTTATACAGCAAAGGATCTATCTACAGCGAAGGATCTATCTACAGCAAAGTGATCTATCTTCAGTAAGGGATCTATCTACAGCAAAGAATCTGTCTTCACCAAAGGATCTTTCTACAACGCAGGATCTGTCAACAACAAAGGATCAATCTATAGCAAAAGATCTATCTACAGCAAAGGATCTATCTACAGGGAAGGATCTGTCTACAGCAAAAGATCTATTTACAGTAAAGGAGCTATCTACAGCAAAAGATCTATCAACAATAGGGGATCTATCTGCAGCAAAGAATCTATCTACAGCAAAGGATCTATCTTCAGCAAAGGATCTATCTATACAGCAAAGTGTTCTATCTACAGTAAGGGATCTATCTACAGCTAAGGATCTATCTACAGTAAAAGATCTATCTACTACAAAGGATCTATCTACAGCAAAGGATATATCTACAACAAAGAATCTAAGTACAGCTAAGAATCTATCTACAGCAAAGGATCTATCTACAGTAAAGGATCTATCTACTACAAAGGATCTGTCTACAGCAAAGGATCTATCTACAACAAAGAATCTATCTACAGCAAAGAATCTATGTTCAGCAGATAATCTATCTACAGCAAATGATCTATCTACAGCAAAGGATAAATCTAATGACTGTGATCTATCTAAAGTAACGGGACTATATACAGCAAAGGATCCATCTACAGTTAAGGATCTATCAACAGCAAAGGATCAATCTATAACAAAAGATCTATTTACAACAAAAGTTCTATCTACAGGAAAGGATCTATCTACAGCAAAGGATCTATTGACAGGAAAGTATCTATCTACAGCAAAGGATCTATTTACAGTAAAGGAGCTATCTACAGCAAATGATCTAACAACAATGAGGGATCTATCTGCAGCAAAGGATCTATCTACAGCAAAGGAGCTATCTACAGAAAAAGATCTATCAACAATTAGGGATCTATCTGCAGCAAAGGATCTATCTACAGCAAAGGATCTATCTTCAGCAAAGGATCTTTATACAGCAAAAGATCTATCAACAATGAGGGATCTATCTGCAGCAAAGGATCTATCTACAGCAAAGGATCTATCTTCAGCAAAGGATCTTTATACAGCATAGGATCTATCTACAGAAAAGGATCTATCTACAGAAAAGGATCTATCTACAGTCAAGGATTTATCTACTGCATAGGATCACTCTACAGCAAAGGATCAATCTACAGTTAATTAAGGATCTATCTTAAGCAAAGGATCTATCTACAGCAAAATATCTATCTAAAGCCAATGATCTATCTACAACAAAGGATCTATTTACAACAGCAGAACTTTATACCCTAATGGATCTATCTACAGCAAAGGATCTATCTACAGCAAAGTGATCTATCTTCAGTAAGAGATCTATCTACAGCAAAGAATCTGTCTACACCAAAGGATTTTTTACAGCGCAGGATCTATCAACAGCAGAGGATCAATCTTTATCAAAAAATATATTTACAACAAAAGTTCTATCAACAGCAAAAAATCTATCTACAGCGAAAGATCTGTCAACAGCAAAGGATCTATCTACAGCAAAGGATCTATCTACTGCAAAGGATCTATCTACAGTAAAGGATCTGTTTACAGTCAAGGATTTATCTACTGCAAATTATCTCTCTACAGCAAAGGATCAATCTACATTTAAGGATCTATCTTAAGAAAAGGATCTATCTACAGCAAAGGATCTATCTAAAGCCAATGATCTATCTACAACAAAAAATCTATTTACAACAGCAGAACTTTATACAGCAAAGGATCTATCTACAGCGAAGGATCTATCTACAGCAAAGTGATCTATCTTCAGTAAGGGATCTATCTACAGCAAAGAATCTGTCTTCACCAAAGGATCTTTCTACAACGCAGGATCTGTCAACAACAAAGGATCAATCTATAGCAAAAGATCTATCTACAGCAAAGGATCTATCTACAGGGAAGGATCTGTCTACAGCAAAAGATCTATTTACAGTAAAGGAGCTATCTACAGCAAAAGATCTATCAACAATAGGGGATCTATCTGCAGCAAAGAATCTATCTACAGCAAAGGATCTATCTTCAGCAAAGGATCTATCTATACAGCAAAGTGTTCTATCTACAGTAAGGGATCTATCTACAGCTAAGGATCTATCTACAGTAAAAGATCTATCTACTACAAAGGATCTATCTACAGCAAAGGATATATCTACAACAAAGAATCTAAGTACAGCTAAGAATCTATCTACAGCAAAGGATCTATCTACAGTAAAGGATCTATCTACTACAAAGGATCTGTCTACAGCAAAGGATCTATCTACAACAAAGAATCTATCTACAGCAAAGAATCTATGTTCAGCAGATAATCTATCTACAGCAAATGATCTATCTACAGCAAAGGATAAATCTAATGACTGTGATCTATCTAAAGTAACGGGACTATATACAGCAAAGGATCCATCTACAGTTAAGGATCTATCAACAGCAAAGGATCAATCTATAACAAAAGATCTATTTACAACAAAAGTTCTATCTACAGGAAAGGATCTATCTACAGCAAAGGATCTATTGACAGGAAAGTATCTATCTACAGCAAAGGATCTATTTACAGTAAAGGAGCTATCTACAGCAAATGATCTAACAACAATGAGGGATCTATCTGCAGCAAAGGATCTATCTACAGCAAAGGAGCTATCTACAGAAAAAGATCTATCAACAATTAGGGATCTATCTGCAGCAAAGGATCTATCTACAGCAAAGGATCTATCTTCAGCAAAGGATCTTTATACAGCAAAAGATCTATCAACAATGAGGGATCTATCTGCAGCAAAGGATCTATCTACAGCAAAGGATCTATCTTCAGCAAAGGATCTTTATACAGCATAGGATCTATCTACAGAAAAGGATCTATCTACAGAAAAGGATCTATCTACAGTCAAGGATTTATCTACTGCATAGGATCACTCTACAGCAAAGGATCAATCTACAGTTAATTAAGGATCTATCTTAAGCAAAGGATCTATCTACAGCAAAATATCTATCTAAAGCCAATGATCTATCTACAACAAAGGATCTATTTACAACAGCAGAACTTTATACCCTAATGGATCTATCTACAGCAAAGGATCTATCTACAGCAAAGTGATCTATCTTCAGTAAGAGATCTATCTACAGCAAAGAATCTGTCTACACCAAAGGATTTTTTACAGCGCAGGATCTATCAACAGCAGAGGATCAATCTTTATCAAAAAATATATTTACAACAAAAGTTCTATCAACAGCAAAAAATCTATCTACAGCGAAAGATCTGTCAACAGCAAAGGATCTATCTACAGCAAAGGATCTATTTACAGCAGAAGATCTTTCTACAGCAAAGGATCTTTCTACAGCAAAGAATCTATCTACAGCAAAGAATCTATTTACAGTATAGGATCTATCAACAGCAAAGGTTTTATCTACAGTAAAGGATCTATCTACAGAAAAGGATCTATCTACAGTAAAGGATCTATCTACAGCAAAGGATCTATCTACAGCAAAGGATCTATCTAAAGCCAATGATCTATCTACAAAAAAGGATCTATTTACAACAGCAGAACTTTATACAGCATAGGATCTATCTACAGAAAAGGATCTATCTACAGGAAAGGATCTATCTACAGCAAAGGATCTATTTACAGTGAAGGAGCTATCTACAGAAAATGATCTATCAACAATGAGGGATCTATCTGCAGCAAAGAATCTATCTACAGCAAAGGAGCTATTTACAGCAAAAGATCTATCAACAATGAGGGATCTATCTGCAGCAAAGAATCTATCTGCAGCAAAAGATCTATCTACAGCAAAGGATCTATCTTCAGCAGAGGATCTTTATACAGCATAGGATCTATGTACAGTAATGGATCTTCTTCTGCATAGGATACATCTACTGCAAAGAATCTATCCACAGCAAAGAATCTATCTTCAGCAAAGAATCTATCTACAGCAAAGGATCTATCTTCAGCAAAGGATCTATCAACAATGAGGGATCTATCTGCAGCAAAGGATCTATCTGCAGCAAAAGATCTATCTACAGCAAAGGATCTATCTTCAGCAAAGGATCTTTATACAGCATAAGATCTATGTACAGTAATGGATCTTCTTCTGCATAGGATACATCTACTGCAAAGAATCTATCTACAGCAAAGAATCTATCTACAGCAAATGATCTATCTACTACAAAGGATCTATCTACAGCAAATGTTCTATCTACAGCAAATAATCTATGTACAGCAAAGAAACTATCTTCAGCAAAGAATCTATCTACAGCAAAGGATCTATCTACAGCAAAGGATCTATCTACAGCAAAGGATCTATCTACAGCAAAGGATCTATCTACAGCAAAGGATCTATCTACAGTCAAGGATTTATCTACTGAAAAGGATCTCTCTACAGCATAGGATCAATCTAAAGTTAAAGATCTATCTTAAGCAAAGGATCTATCTACAGCAAAGGATCTATCTGAAGCCAATGATCTATCTACAACAAAAAATCTATTTACAACAGCAGAACTTTATACAGCAAAGGATCTATCTACAGCGAAGGATCTATCTACAGCAAAGTGATCTATCTTCAGTAAGGGATCTATCTACAGCAAAGAAAATGTTTTCACCAAAGGATCTTTCTACAACGCAGGATCTGTCAACAGCAAAGGATCAATCTATAGCAAAAGATCTATTTACAACAAAAGTTCAATCTACAGCAAAAAATCTATCTACAGCAAAGGATCTATCTACAGGAAAGGATCTGTCTACAGCAAAGGATCTATTTACAGTAAAGGAGCTATCTACAGCAAAAGATCTATCTATAGTAAAGGATCAATCAACAGCAAATGATCGATCTTCAGCAAAGGATCTTTCTACAGCATAAGATCTATCTACAGCAAAGGATCTATCTACAATAAGTGATCTATCTACAGCAAAGGATCTATCTACTGCAAAAGATCTATCTACAGCAAATGATCAATCTACAGCAAAGGATATATCTACAGTAAAGGAATTCTATACAGCCAAAGGATCCATTTACAGCAAAGGATCTATCTACAGCAAAGGATCTATCTACAGCAAAGGATCTATTTATAGCAGAGTATCTTTCTACAGCAAAAGATATATCTACAGCAAAGGATCTATCTACAGCAAAGGATCTATCTACTGCAAAGGACCTATAGAGTAGATCTATCTACAGTGAGGGATCTATTTACAGCGAAGGATCGATCTACAGCAAATGATCTATCTACAGCAAAGGATATTTCTACAGCATAGGATCTATCTACAGCAATAGATCTATCTACAGTAAGGGATCTTTTTGCAGCAAAGGATCAATCTACAGCAAAGGATCTATTTACAGCGAAGGATCGATCTACAGCAAAGGATCTATATACAGCAAAGGATCTATCTACAGCAAAGGATCTATCTACTGCAAAGGATCTATCTACAGTAAAGGATCTGTTTACAGTCAAGGATTTATCTACTGCAAAGGATCTCTCTACAGCAAAGGATCAATCTACATTTAAGGATCTATCTTAAGAAAAGGATCTATCTACAGCAAAGGATCTATCTAAAGCCAATGATCTATCTACAACAAAAAATCTATTTACAACAGCAGAACTTTATACAGCAAAGGATCTATCTACAGCGAAGGATCTATCTACAGCAAAGTGATCTATCTTCAGTAAGGGATCTATCTACAGCAAAGAATCTGTCTTCACCAAAGGATCTTTCTACAACGCAGGATCTGTCAACAACAAAGGATCAATCTATAGCAAAAGATCTATCTACAGCAAAGGATCTATCTACAGGGAAGGATCTGTCTACAGCAAAAGATCTATTTACAGTAAAGGAGCTATCTACAGCAAAAGATCTATCAACAATAGGGGATCTATCTGCAGCAAAGAATCTATCTACAGCAAAGGATCTATCTTCAGCAAAGGATCTATCTATACAGCAAAGTGTTCTATCTACAGTAAGGGATCTATCTACAGCTAAGGATCTATCTACAGTAAAAGATCTATCTACTACAAAGGATCTATCTACAGCAAAGGATATATCTACAACAAAGAATCTAAGTACAGCTAAGAATCTATCTACAGCAAAGGATCTATCTACAGTAAAGGATCTATCTACTACAAAGGATCTGTCTACACCAAAGGATCTATCTACAACAAAGAATCTATCTACAGCAAAGAATCTATGTTCAGCAAATAATCTATCTACAGCAAATGATCTATCTACAGCAAAGGATAAATCTAATGACAATGATCTATCTAAAGTAACGGGACTATATACAGCAAAGGATCCATCTACAGTTAAGGATCTATCAACAGCAAAGGATCAATCTATAACAAAAGATCTATTTACAACAAAAGTTCTATCTACAGGAAAGGATCTATCTACAGCAAAGGATCTATTGACAGGAAAGTATCTATCTACAGCAAAGGATCTATATACAGTAAAGGAGCTATCTACAGCAAATGATCTATCAACAATGAGGGATCTATCTGCAGCAAAGGATCTATCTACAGCAAAGGAGCTATCTACAGAAAAAGATCTATCAACAATTAGGGATCTATCTGCAGCAAAGGATCTATCTACAGCAAAGGATCTATCTTCAGCAAAGGATCTTTATACAGCAAAAGATCTATCAACAATGAGGGATCTATCTGCAGCAAAGGATCTATCTACAGCAATGGATCTATCTTCAGCAAAGGATCTTTATACAGCATAGGATCTATGTATAGTAATGGATCTATCTTCTGCATAGGATACATCTACTGCAAAGAATCTATCTACAGCAAAGAATCTATCTTCAGCAAAGAATCTATCTACAGCAAAGGATCTATCTACAGCAAAGGATCTATCTACAGAAAAGGATCTATCTACAGCAAAGGATCTATCTACAGTCAAGGATTTATCTACTGCATAGGATCACTCTACAGCAAAGGATCAATCTACAGTTAATTAAGGATCTATCTTGAGCAAAGGATCTATCTACAGCAAAATATCTATCTAAAGCCAATGATCTATCTACAACAAAGGATCTATTTACAACAGCAGAACTTTATACCCTAATGGATCTATCTACAGCAAAGGATCTATCTACAGCAAAGTGATCTATCTTCAGTAAGAGATCTATCTACAGCAAAGAATCTGTCTACACCAAAGGATTTTTTACAGCGCAGGATCTATCAACAGCAGAGGATCAATCTTTATCAAAAAATATATTTACAACAAAAGTTCTATCAACAGCAAAAAATCTATCTACAGCGAAAGATCTGTCAACAGCAAAGGATCTATCTACAGCAAAGGATCTATTTACAGCAGAAGATCTTTCTACAGCAAAGGATCTTTCTACAGCAAAGAATCTATCTACAGCAAAGAATCTATTTACAGTATGGGATCTATCAACAGCAAAGGTTTTATCTACAGTAAAGGATCTATCTACAGAAAAGGATCTATCTACAGTAAAGGATCTATCTACAGCAAAGGATCTATCTACAGCAAAGGATCTATCTAAAGCCAATGATCTATCTACAAAAAAGGATCTATTTACAACAGCAGAACTTTATACAGCATAGGATCTATCTACAGAAAAGGATCTATCTACAGGAAAGGATCTATCTACAGCAAAGGATCTATTTACAGTGAAGGAGCTATCTACAGAAAATGATCTATCAACAATGAGGGATCTATCTGCAGCAAAGAATCTATCTACAGCAAAGGAGCTATTTACAGCAAAAGATCTATCAACAATGAGGGATCTATCTGCAGCAAAGAATCTATCTGCAGCAAAAGATCTATCTACAGCAAAGGATCTATCTTCAGCAGAGGATCTTTATACAGCATAGGATCTATGTACAGTAATGGATCTTCTTCTGCATAGGATACATCTACTGCAAAGAATCTATCTACAGCAAAGAATCTATCTTCAGCAAAGAATCTATCTACAGCAAAGGATCTATCTTCAACAATGAGGGATCTATCTGCAGCAAAGGATCTATCTGCAGCAAAAGATCTATCTACAGCAAAGGATCTATCTTCAGCAAAGGATCTTAATACAGCATAGGATCTATGTACAGTAATGGATCTTCTTCTGCATAGGATACATCTACTGCAAAGAATCTATCTACAGCAAAGAATCTATCTACAGCAAATGATCTATCTACTACAAAGGATCTATCTACAGCAAATGTTCTATCTACAGCAAAGAATCTATGTACAGCAAAGAAACTATCTTCAGCAAAGAATCTATCTACAGCAAAGGATCTATCTACAGCAAAGGATCTATCTACAGCAAAGGATCTATCTACAGCAAAGGATCTATCTACAGCAAAGTATCTATATACAGTCAAGGATTTATCTACTGAAAAGGATCTCTCTACAGCATAGGATCAATCTAAAGTTAAAGATCTATCTTAAGCAAAGGATCTATCTAAAGCCAATGATCTATCTACAACAAAAAATCTATTCACAACAGCAGAACTTTATACAGCAAAGGATCTATCTACAGCGAAGGATCTATCTACAGCAAAGTGATCTATCTTCAGTAAGGGATCTATCTACAGCAAAGAAAATGTTTTCACCAAAGGATCTTTCTACAACGCAGGATCTGTCAACAGCAAAGGATCAATCTATAGCAAAAGATCTATTTACAGTCAAGGATTTATCTACTGCAAAGGATCTCTCTACAACAAAGGATCAATCTACATTTAAGGGTCTATCTTAAGCAAGGGATCTATCTACAGCAAAGGATCTATCAACAGCAAAGGATCTATCTACTGCAAAGGATCTATGTACAGTAAAGGATCTGTTTACAGTCAAGGATTTATCTACTGCAAAGGATCTCTCTACAGCAAAGGATCAATCTACATTTAAGGATCTATCTTAAGCAAAGGATCTATCTACAGCAAAGGATCTATCAATAACCAATGATCTATCTACAAAAAAAGGATCTATTTACAACAGCAGAACTTTATACAGCAAAAGATCTATCTACAGCAAAGAATCTATCTACAGCAAAGTGATCTATTTTCAGTAAGGGATCTATCTACAGAAAAGAATCTGTCTACACCAAAAGATCTATCTACAGCGCAGGATCTGTCAACAGCAAAGGATCAATCTTTAGCAAAAGATCTATTTACAACAAAAGTTCTATCTACAGCAAAGGATCTATCAACAGCAAAGGATTTATCAACAATAAGGGATCTATCTGCAGCAAAGGATCTATCTACAACAAAGGATCTATCTCCAGCAAAGGATCTATCTACAATAAAGTGACCTATCTACAGTAAGGGATCTATCTACAGCAAAGGATCTATCTACAGCAAAGTGATCTATCTACAGTAAGGGATCTATCTACAGCAAAGGATCTATCTACAGCAAAGGATCTATTTACAGTATGGGATCTATCTACAGCAACGGTTTTGTCTACAATAAAAGATCTATCTACAGAAAAGGATCTATCTACAGAAAAGGATCTATCTACAGCGAAAAATCTATATACAGCAAAGGATCTATCTACAACAAAGGATCTATCTACGGCAAGGGATCTATCTACGGCAAAGGATTTATTTATTTATTTACAGCAAAAGTTCTTAGATCTATCTACAGCTAAGGATCTATCTACAGTAAAGGATCTATCTACTACAAAGGATCTATCTACAGCAAAGGATCTATCTACAACAAAGAATCTATGTACAGCTAAGAATCTATCTTCAACAAAGGATCTATCTACAGTAAAGGATTCATCTACTGCAAAGGATCTGTCTACAACAAAGGATCTATATACAACAAAGAATCTATCTACAGCAAAGAATCTATGTTCAGCAAATAATCTATCTACAGCAAATGATCTATCTACAGCAAAGGATCAATCTAAAGCAAATGATCTATCTGAAGTAACAGGACTATATACAGCAAAGGATCCATCTTCAGTTAAGTATCTATCAACAGCAAAGGATTAATCTATAACAAAAGATCTATTTACAACAAAAGTTCTATCTACAGCAGAGGATCTATCTACATCAAAGGATCTATCTATAGGAAAGGATCTATCTACAGCAAAGGATCTATTTACAGTAAAGGAGCTATCTACCGCAAAAGATCTATCAACAATGAGGGATCTATCTGCAGCAAAGGATCTATCTACAGCAAAAGAGCTATCTACAGCAAAAGATCTATCAACAATGAGGGATCTATCTACAGCAAAGGATCTATCTACAGCAAAGGATCTATCTTCAGCAAAAGATCTTTATACAGCATAGGATCTATGTACAGTAATGGATCTATCTTCTGCAAAGGATACATCTACTGCAAAAAAATCTATCTACAGCAAAGAATCTATCTTCAGCAAAGAATCTATCTACAGCAAAGGATCTATCTACAGCAAAGGATCTATCTACAGCAAAGGATCTATCTACAGCAAAGGATCTATCTACAGCAAAGGATCTATCTACAGTCAAGGATTTATCTACTGCAAAGGATCTCTCTACAGCAAAGGATCAATCTACAGTTAAGGAACGATCTTAAGCATAGGATCTATCTACAGCAAAAGATCTTTCTACAGCGCAGGATCTGTAGACAGCAAAGGATCAATCTATAGCAAAAGATCTATTTACAACAAAAGTTCTATCTACAGCAAAGGATCTATCTACAGCAAGGGATCTACCAACAATAATGGATCTATCTGCAGCAAAATATCTATCTACAACAAAGGATCTATCTTCAGCAAAGGATCTATCTACAGCAAAGTGATCTATCTACAGTAAGGGATCTATCTACAGCAAATGATCTATCTACAGCAAAGTGATCTATCTACAGTAAGGGATCTATCTACAGAAAAGAATCTATCTACAACAAAGGATCAATCTACATTTAAGGGTCTATCTTAAGAGAAGGATCTATCTACAGCAAAGGATCTATCAGAAGCCAATGATCTATCTACAAAAAAGGATCTATCTACAGCAAAGGATCTATCAGAAGCCAATGATCTATCTACAAAAAAGGATCTATTTACAACAGCAAAACTTTATACAGCAAAGGATCTATCTACAGCGAAGGATCTATCTACAGCAAAGTGATCTATCTTCAGTAAGGGATCTATCTACATCAAATTATCTTTCTACACCAAAGGATCTTTCTAGAGCGCAGGATCTGTCAACAGCAAAGGATCAATCTATTGCAAAAGATCAATTTACAACAAAAGTTCTATCTTCAGCCAAGGATCTATCTACAGCAAAGGATCTATCTACAGGAAAGGATCTATCTACAGCAAAGGATCTATTTACAGTAAAGGAGCTATCTACAGCAAAAGATCTATCAACAATAAGGTATCTGTCTGCAGCAAAGGATCTATCTACAGCAAAGGATCTATCTTCAGCAAAGGATCTATCTACAGCAAAGTGATCTATCTACAGTAAGGGATCTATCTACAGCAAATGATCTATCTACAGCAAAGTGATATATCAACAGTAAGGGATCTAACTAAAGCAAAGAATCTATCTACACCAAAGGATCTATCTACAGCAAAGGATCTATCTACTGCAAAGGACCTATCTACAGTAAGGGATCTATTTACAGCGAAGGATCGATCTACAGCAAATGATCTATCTACAGCAAAGGATATTTCTACAGCATAGGATCTATCTACAGCAATGGATCTATCTACAGTAAGGGATCTTTTTGCAGCAAAGGATCAATCTACAGCAAAGGATCTATTTACAGCGAAGGATTGATCTACAACAAAGGATCTATATACAGCAAAGGATCTATCTACAGCAAAGGATCTATCTACTGCAAAGGATCCATCTACAGTAAAGGATCTGTTTACAGTCAACAAAGGATCTATCTTCAGCAAAGGATCTATCTACAGCAAAGGATCTATCTTCAGCAAAGGATCTATCTACAGCAAAGTGATCTATCTACAGTAAGGGATCTATCTACAGTAAATGATCTATCTACAGCAAAGTGATCTATCTACAGTAAGGGATCTATCTACAGCAAAGAATCTATCTACACCAAAGGATCTTTCTACAGCGAAAGATCTGTCAACAGCAAAGGATCTCTCTACAGCAAAGGATCTATCTACGGCAAGGGATCTATCTACGTCAAAGGATCTATTTACAGTATGGGATCTATCTACAGCGAAGGTTTTATTTACAGTGTGGGATCTATCAAAAGCAAAGGTTTTATTTACAGTATGGGATCTATCTACAGCAACGGTTTTATCTACAATAAAAGATCTATCTACAGAAAAGGATCTATCTACAGAAAAGGATCTATTTACAGTAAAGGATCTATCTAAAGCAAATTATCTATCTACAACAATCGATTTATCTACAGCAAAGGATCTATCTACATATAAGGATCTATCTGCAGCAAAAGATCTATCTACAGCAAAGAATCCATCTACAGTTAAGGACCTATCAACAGCAAAGGATCAATCTGTAACAAAAGATCTATTTACAACAAAAGTTCTATCTACAGCAAAGGATCTATCTACAGCAAAGGATCTATCTACAGTAAAGGATCTATCTACAGCAAAGGATCTATTTACAGTAAAGGAGCTATTTACAGAAAATGATCTATCAACAATGAGGGATCTATTTGCAGCAAAGGATCTATCTACACCAAAGGAGCTATTTACAGCAAAAGATCTATCAACAATGAGGGATCTATCTGCAGCAAAGGATCTATCTGCAGCAAAAGATCTATCTACAGCAAAGGATCTATCTTCAGCAAAGGATCTTTATATAGCATAGGATCTATGTACAGTAATGGATCTTCTTCTGCATTGGATACATCTACTGCAAAGAATCTATCTACAGCAAAGAATCTATCTTCAGCAAAGTGATCTATCTACAGTATGGGATCTATCTACAGCAAAGAATCTATCTACAGCAAAGGATCTATTTTCAGTATGGGATCTATCTACAGCATCGGTCTTATCTACAATAAAAGATCTATCTACAGAAAAGGATCTATCTACAGCAAAGGATCTATCTACGGCAAGGGATCTATCTACGGCAAAAGATTTATTTATTTATTTACAGCAAAGGATTTTAGATCTCTCTACAGCTAAGGATCTATCTACAGTAAAATATCTATCTACTACAAAGGATCTATCTACAGCAAAGGATCTATCTACAACAAAGAATCTATGTACAGCTAAGAATCTATCTACAGAAAAGGATCTATCTAAAGTAAAGGATCTATCTACTGCCAAGGATCTGTCTACAGCAAAGGATCTATCTACAACAAAGAATCTATCTACAGCAAAGAATCTATGTTCAGCAGATAATCTATCTACAGCAAATGATCTATCTACAGCAAAGAATCAATCTACAGACAATGATCTATCTAAAGTAACGGGACTTTATACAGCAAAGAATCCATCTACAGTTAAGGATCTATCAACAGCAAAGGATCAATCTGTAACGAAAGATCTATTTACAACAAAAGTTCTATCTACAGCAAAGAATCTATCTACAGCAAAGGATCTATCAACAATAAGGGATCTATCTGCAGCAAAGGATCTCTCTACAGCAAAAGATCTATCTTCAGCAAAGGATCTATCTTCAGCAAAGTGATCTATCTACAGTAAGATATCTATCTACATCAAATAATCTATCTACAGCAAAGTGATCTATCTACAGTATGGGATCTATCTACAGCAAAGAATCTATCTACAGCAAAGGATCTATTTTCAGTATGGGATCTATCTACAGCATCGGTTTTATCTACGATAAAAGATCTATCTACAGAAAAGGATCTATCTACAGCAAAGGATCTATCTACGGCAAGGGATCTATCTACGGCAAAAGATTTATTTATATATTTACAGCAAAGGATTTTAGATCTCTCTACAGCTAAGGATCTATCTACAGTAAAATATCTATCTACTACAAAGGATCTATCTACAGCAAAGGATCTATCTACAACAAAGAATCAATCTACAGACAATGATCTATCTAAAGTAACGGGACTATATACAGCAAAGAATCCATCTACAGTTAAGGATCTATCAACAGCAAAGGATCAATCTGTAACGAAAGATCTATTTACAACACAAGTTCTATCTACAGCAAAGGATCTATCTACAGCAAAGGATCTATCTACAGGAAAGGATCTATCTACAGCAAAGGATCTATTTACAGTAAAGGAGCTATCTACAGAAAATGATCTATCAACAATGAGGGAACTATCTGCAGCAAAGGATCTATTTACACCAAAGGAGCTATTTACAGCAAAAGATCTATCAACAATGAGGGATCTATCTGCAGCAAAGGATCTATCTGCAGCAAAAGATCTATCTACAGCAAAGGATCTATCTTCAGCAAAGGATCTTTATATAGCATAGGATCTATGTACAGTAATGGATCTTCTTCTGCATTGGATACATCTACTGCAAAGAATCTATCTATAGCAAAGAATCTATCTTTAGCAAAGAATCTATCTACAGCAAAGGATCTATCTTCAGCAAAGGATCTATCAACAATGAGGGATCTATCTGCAGCAAAAGATCTATCTACAGCAAAGGATCTATCTTCAGCCAAGGATCTTTATACAGCATAGGATCTATGTACAGTAATGGATCTTCTTCTGCATAGGATACATCTACTACAAAGGATCTATCTACAGCAAATGTTCTATCTACAACAAAGAATCTATGTACAGCAAAGAAACTATCTTCAGCAAAGAATCTATCTACAGCAAAGGATCTATCTACAGCAAAGGATCTATCTACAGCAAAGGATCTATCTACAGCAAAGGATCTATCTACAGCAAAGGATCTATCTACAGTCAAGGATTTATCTACTGCAAAGGATCTCTCTACAGCATAGGATCAATCTAAAGTTAAGGATCTATCTTAAGCAAAGGATCTATCTACAGCAAAGGATCTATCTAAAGCCAATGATCTATCTACAACAAAAAATCTATCTACAACAGCAGAACTTTATACAGCAAAGGATCTATCTACAGCGAAGGATCTATCTACAGCAAAGTGATCTATCTTCAGTAAGGGATCTATCTACAGCAAAGGATCTTTCTACAACGCAGGATCTGTCAACAGCAAAGGATCAATCTATAGCAAAAGATCTATTTACAACAAAAGTTCAATCTACAGCAAAAAATCTATCTACAGCAAAGGATCTATCTACAGGAAAGGATCTGTCTACAGCAAAGGATCTATTTACAGTAAAGGAGCTATCTACAGCAAAAGATCTATCAACAATAGGGGATCTATCTGCAGCAAAGAATCTATCTACAGCAAAGGATCTATCTTCAGCAAAGGATCTATCTATACAGGAAAGTGTTCTATCTACAGTAAGGGATCTATCTACAGCAAAAAATCTGTCTACACCAAAGGATCTTTTTTCAGCGAAAGATCTGTCAACAGCAAAGGATCTATCTACAGCAAAGGATCTATTTACAGCAGAAGATATTTCTACAGCAGAGGATCTTTCTACAGTAAAGGATCTATCTACAGCAAAGGATCTTTTTACAGTATGGGATCTATCTACAGCAACGGTTTTATCTACAATAAAAGATCTATCTACAGAAAAGGATCTATCTACAGAAAAGTATCAATCTACAGTAAAGGATCTATCTAAAGCAAATTATCTATCTACAACAATCGATTTATCTACAGCAAAGGATCTATCTACATATAAGGATCTATCTGCAGCAAAAGATCTATCTACAGCAAAGAATCCATCTACAGTTAAGGACCTATCAACAGCAAAGGATCAATCTGTAACAAAAGATCTATTTACAACAAAAGTTCTATCTACAGCAAAGGATCTATCTACAGCAAAGGATCTATCTACAGGAAAGGATCTATCTACAGCAAAGGATCTATTTACAGTAAAGGAGCTATTTACAGAAAATGATCTATCAACATTGAGGGATCTATCTGCAGCAAAGGATCTATCTACACCAAAGGAGCTATTTACAGCAAAAGATCTATCAACAATGAGGCAAAGTGATCTATCTTCAGTAAGGGATCTATCTACAGCAAAGAATCTTTCTTCACCAAAGGATCTTTCTACAACGCAGGATCTGTCAACAGCAAAGGATCAATCTATAGCAAAAGATCTATTTACAACAAAAGTTCAATCTACAGCAAAAAATCTATCTACAGCAAAGGATCTATCTACAGCAAAGGATCTATCTTCAGCAAAGGATCTATCAACAATGAGGGATTTATCTGCAGCAAAGGATCTATCTGCAGCAAAAGATCTATCTACAGCAAAGGATCTATCTTCAGCAAAGGATCTTTATACAGCATAGGATCTATGTACAGTAATGGATCTTCTTCTGCATAGGATACATCTACTGCAAAGAATCTATCTGCAGCAAGGAATCTATCTACAGCAAAGGAGCTATTTACAGCAAAAGATCTATCAATAATGAGGGATCTATCTGCAGCAAAGGATCTATCTGCAGCAAAAGATCTATCTACAGCAAAGGATCTATCTTCAGCAAAGGATCTTCATACAGCATAGGATCTATGTACAGTATTGGATCTTCTTCTGCATAGGATACATCTACTGCAAAGAATCTATCTATAGCAAAGAATCTATCTTCAGCAAAGAATCTATCTACAGCAAAGGATCTATCTTCAGCAAAGGATCTATCAACAATGAGGGATTTATCTGCAGCAAAGGATCTATCTGCAGCAAAAGATCTATCTACAGCAAAGGATCTATCTTCAGCAAAGGATCTTTATACAGCATAGGATCTATGTACAGTAATGGATCTTCTTCTGCATAGGATACATCTACTGCAAAGAATCTATCTACAGCAAAGAATCTATCTACAGCAAATGATCTATCTACTACAAAGGATCTATCTACAGCAAATGTTCTATCTACAGCAAAGAATCTATGTACAGCAAAGAAACTATCTTCAGCAAAGAATCTATCTACAGCAAAGGATCAATCTACAGTAAAAGATCTATCAACTACAAAGGATCTATTTACAGCAAAGGATCTATCTACAACAAAGAATCTATGTACAGCTAAGAATCTATCTACAACAAAGGATCTATCTACAGTAAAGGATCTATCTACTGCAAAGGATCTGTCTACAGCAAAGGATCTATATACAACAAAGAATCTATCTACAGCAAAGAATCTATGTTCAGCAAATAATCTATCTACAGCAAATGATCTATCTACAGAATAGGATCTATCTACAGAAAAGGATCTATCTACAAAAAAGGATCTATCTACAGCGAAGGATCTATCTACAACAAAGGATCTATCTACAGCAAACGATCTATCTACTACAAAGGATCTATCTAAAGCAAATGTTCTATCAACAACAAAGAATCTATGTACAGCAAAGAATCTATCTACAGCAAAGGATCTATCTACAGTAAAGGATCTATCTACAGCAAAGTATCTATCTAGAGCAAACGATTTATCTACAGCAAGGGATCTATCTACAGATAAGGATCCATCCACAGCAAAGGATCTATCTACAGTAAAGAATCTATCTACTGAAAAGGATCTGTCTACAGCAAAGGATCTATCTACAGCAAAGGACCTATCTACAGTAAAGGATCTATCAACATCATATGATCAATCCACAGCAAGGGATCTATCTACAGCAAAGGATCTATTTACAGTAAAGGAGCAATCTACAACAAAAGATCTATCAACAATGAGGGATCTATCTGCAGCAAAAGATCTATCTACAGCAAAGGATCTATGTTCAGCAAAGGATCTTTATACAGCATAGAATCTATGTACAGTAATGGATTTTCTTCTGCATAGGATACATATACTGCAAAGAATCTATCTACAGCAAAGAATCTATCTACAGCAAATGATCTATCTACTACAAAGGATCTATCTACAGCAAATGTTCTATCTACAACAAAGAATCTATGTACAGCAAAGAAACTATCTTCAGCAAAGAATCTATCTACAGCAAAGGATCTATATACAGCAAAGGATCTATTTACAGCAAAGGATCTATCTACAGCAAAGGATCTATCTACAGTCAAGGATTTATCTACTGCAAAGGATCTCTCTACAGCATAGGATCAATCTAAAGTTAAGGATCTATCTTAAGAAAAGGATCTATCTACAGCAAAGGATCTATCTAAAGCCAATGATCTATCTACAACAAAAAATCTATTCACAACAGCAGAACTTCATACAGCAAAGGATCTATCTACAGCGAAGGATCTATCTACAGCAAAGTGATCTATCTTCAGTAAGGGATCTATCTACAGCAAAGAATCTGTCTTCACCGAAGGATCTTTCTACAACGCAGGATCTGTCAACAACAAAGGATCAATCTATAGCAAAAGATCTATCTACAGCAAAGGATCTATCTACAGGGAAGGATCTGTCTACAGCAAAAGATCTATTTACAGTAAAGGAGCTATCTACAGCAAAAGATCTATCAACAATAGGGGATCTATAAGCAGCAAAGAATCTATCTACAGCAAAGGATCTATCTTCAGCAAAGGATCTATCTATACAGCAAAGTGTTCTATCTACAGTAAGGGATCTATCTACAGCTAAGGATCTATCTACAGTAAAAGATCTATCTACTACAAAGGATCTATCTACAGCAAAGGATATATCTACAACAAAGAATCTAAGTACAGCTAAGAATATATCTACAGCAAAGGATCTATCTACAGTAAAGGATCTATCTACTGCAAAGGATCTGTCTACAGCAAAGGATCTATCTACAACAAAGAATCTATCTACAGCAAAGAATCTATGTTCAGCAGATAATCTATCTACAGCAAATGATCTATCTACAGCAAAGGATAAATCTAATGACAATGATCTATCTAAAGTAACGGGACTATATACAGCAAGGGATCCATCTACAGTTAAGGATCTATCAACAGCAAAGGATCAATCTATAACAAAAGATCTATTTACAACAATAGTTCTATCTACAGGAAAGGATCTATCTACAGCAAAGGATCTATTGACAGGAAAGTATCAATCTACAGCAAAGGATCTATTTACAGTAAAGGAGCTATCTACAGCAAATGATCTATCAACAATGAGGGATCTATCTGCAGCAAAGGATCTATCTACAGCAAAGGAGCTATCTACAGAAAAAGATCTATCAACAATTAGGGATCTATCTGCAGCAAAGGATCTATCTACAGCAAAGGATCTATCTTCAGCAAAGGATCTTTATACAGCAAAAGATCTATCAACAATGAGGGATCTATCTGCAGCAAAGGATCTATCTACAGCAAAGGATCTTTCTTCAGCAAAGGATCTTTATACAGCATAGGATCTATGTACAGTAATGGATCTATCTTCTGCATAGGATACATCTACTGCAAAGAATCTATCTACAGCAAAGAATCTATCTTCAGCAAAGAATCTATCTACAGCAAAGGATCTATCTACAGCAAAGGATCTATCTACAGAAAAGGATCTATCTACAGCAAAGGATCTATCTACAGTCAAGGATTTATCTACTGCATAGGATCACTCTACAGCAAAGGATCAATCTACAGTTAATTAAGGATCTATCTTGAGCAAAGGATCTATCTACAGCAAGATATCTATCTAAAGTCAATGATCTATCTACAACAAAGGATCTATTTACAACAGCAGAACTTTATACCCTAATGGATCTATCTACAGCAAAGGATTTATCTACAGCAAAGTGATCTATCTTCAGTAAGAGATCTATCTACAGCAAAGAATCTAGGATTTTAGATCTCTCTACAGCTAAGGATCTATCTACAGTAAAAGATCTATCTACTACAAAGGATCTATCTACAGCAAAGGATCTATCTACAACAAAGAATCTATGTACAGCTAAGAATCTATCTACAGCAAAGGATCTATCTAAAGTAAAGGATCTATCTACTGCAAAGGATCTGTCTACAGCAAAGGATCTATCTACAACAAAGAATCTATCTACAGCAAAGAATCTATGTTCAGCAGATAATCTATCTACAGCAAATGATCTATCTACAGCAAAGGATCAATCTACAGACAATGATCTATCTAAAGTAACGGCAAAGGATCTATCTACAGCAAAGGATCTATCTACAGTCAAGGATTTATCTACTGCAAAGGATCTCTCTACAGCATAGGATCAATCTAAAGTTAAGGATCTATCTTAAGAAAAGGATCTATCTACAGCAAAGGATCTATCTAAAGCCAATGATCTATCTACAACAAAAAATCTATTCACAACAGCAGAACTTCATACAGCAAAGGATCTATCTACAGCGAAGGATCTATCTACAGCAAAGTGATCTATCTTCAGTAAGGGATCTATCTACAGCAAAGAATCTGTCTTCACCGAAGGATCTTTCTACAACGCAGGATCTGTCAACAACAAAGGATCAATCTATAGCAAAAGATCTATCTACAGCAAAGGATCTATCTACAGGGAAGGATCTGTCTACAGCAAAAGATCTATTTACAGTAAAGGAGCTATCTACAGCAAAAGATCTATCAACAATAGGGGATCTATCTGCAGCAAAGAATCTATCTACAGCAAAGGATCTATCTTCAGCAAAGGATCTATCTATACAGCAAAGTGTTCTATCTACAGTAAGGGATCTATCTACAGCTAAGGATCTATCTACAGTAAAAGATCTATCTACTACAAAGGATCTATCTACAGCAAAGGGTATATCTACAACAAAGAATCTAAGTACAGCTAAGAATATATCTACAGCAAAGGATCTATCTACAGTAAAGGATCTATCTACTGCAAAGGATCTGTCTACAGCAAAGGATCTATCTACAACAAAGAATCTATCTACAGCAAAGAATCTATGTTCAGCAGATAATCTATCTACAGCAAATGATCTATCTACAGCAAAGGATAAATCTAATGACAATGATCTATCTAAAGTAACGGGACTATATACAGCAAGGGATCCATCTACAGTTAAGGATCTATCAACAGCAAAGGATCAATCTATAACAAAAGATCTATTTACAACAATAGTTCTATCTACAGGAAAGGATCTATCTACAGCAAAGGATCTATTGACAGGAAAGTATCAATCTACAGCAAAGGATCTATTTACAGTAAAGGAGCTATCTACAGCAAATGATCTATCAACAATGAGGGATCTATCTGCAGCAAAGGATCTATCTACAGCAAAGGAGCTATCTACAGAAAAAGATCTATCAACAATTAGGGATCTATCTGCAGCAAAGGATCTATCTACAGCAAAGGATCTATCTTCAGCAAAGGATCTTTATACAGCAAAAGATCTATCAACAATGAGGGATCTATCTGCAGCAAAGGATCTATCTACAGCAAAGGATCTTTCTTCAGCAAAGGATCTTTATACAGCATAGGATCTATGTACAGTAATGGATCTATCTTCTGCATAGGATACATCTACTGCAAAGAATCTATCTACAGCAAAGAATCTATCTTCAGCAAAGAATCTATCTACAGCAAAGGATCTATCTACAGCAAAGGATCTATCTACAGAAAAGGATCTATCTACAGCAAAGGATCTATCTACAGTCAAGGATTTATCTACTGCATAGGATCACTCTACAGCAAAGGATCAATCTACAGTTAATTAAGGATCTATCTTGAGCAAAGGATCTATCTACAGCAAGATATCTATCTAAAGTCAATGATCTATCTACAACAAAGGATCTATTTACAACAGCAGAACTTTATACCCTAATGGATCTATCTACAGCAAAGGATTTATCTACAGCAAAGTGATCTATCTTCAGTAAGAGATCTATCTACAGCAAAGAATCTAGGATTTTAGATCTCTCTACAGCTAAGGATCTATCTACAGTAAAAGATCTATCTACTACAAAGGATCTATCTACAGCAAAGGATCTATCTACAACAAAGAATCTATGTACAGCTAAGAATCTATCTACAGCAAAGGATCTATCTAAAGTAAAGGATCTATCTACTGCAAAGGATCTGTCTACAGCAAAGGATCTATCTACAACAAAGAATCTATCTACAGCAAAGAATCTATGTTCAGCAGATAATCTATCTACAGCAAATGATCTATCTACAGCAAAGGATCAATCTACAGACAATGATCTATCTAAAGTAACGGGACTATATACAGCAAAGAATCCATCTACAGTTAAGGATCTATCAACAGCAAAGGATCAATCTGTAACAAAAGATCTATTTACAACAAAAGTTCTATCTACAGCAAAGGATCTATCTACAGCAAAGGATCTATCTACAGGAAAGGATCTATCTACAGCAAAGGATCTATTTACAGTAAAGGAGCTATCTACAGAAAATGATCTATCAACAATGAGGGATCTATCTGCAGAAAAGGATCTATCTACACCAAAGGAGCTATTTACAGCAAAAGATCTATCAACAATGAGGGATCTATCTGCAGCAAAGGATCTATCTGCAGCAAAAGATCTATCTACAGCAAAGGATCTATCTTCAGCAAAGGATCTTTATATAGCATAGGATCTATGTACAGTAATGGATCTTCTTCTGCATTGGATACATCTACTGCAAAGAATCTATCTACAGCAAAGAATCTATCTTCAGCAAAGAATCTATCTACAGCAAAGGATCTATCTTCAGCAAAGGATCTATCAACAATGAGGGATCTATCTGCAGCAAAGGATCTATCTGCAGCAAAAGATCTATCTACAGCAAAGGATCTATCTTCAGCAAAGGATCTTTATACAGCATAGGATCTATGTACAGTAATGGATCTTCTTCTGCATAGGATACATCTACTGCAAAGAATCTATCTACAGCAAAGAATCTATCTACAGCAAATGATCTATCTACTACAAAGGATCTATCTACAGCAAATGTTCTATCTACAACAAAGAATCTATGTACAGCAAAGAATCTATCTACAGCAAAGGATCTATCTACAGCGAAGGATCTATCTACAGCAAAGTGATCTATCTTCAGTAAGGGATCTATCTACAGCAAAGAATCTTTCTTCACCAAAGGATCTTTCTACAACGCAGGATCTGTCAACAGCAAAGGATCAATCTATAGCAAAAGATCTATTTACAACAAAAGTTCAATCTACAGCAAAAAATCTATCTACAGCAAATGATCTATCTACAGCAAAGGATCTATCTTCAGCAAAGGATCTATCAACAATGAGGGATCTATCTGCAGCAAAGGATCTATCTGCAGCAAAAGATCTATCTACAGCAAAGGATCTATCTTCAGCAAAGGATCTTTATACAGCATAGGATCTATGTACAGTAATGGATCTTCTTCTGCATAGGAAACATCTACTGCAAAGAATCTATCTACAGCAAAGAATCTATCTACAGCAAATGATCTATCTACTACAAAGGATCTATCTACAGCAAATGTTCTATCCACAGCAAAGAATCTATGTACAGCAAAGAAACTATCTTCAGCAAAGAATCTATCTACAGCAAAGGATCAATCTACAGTAAAAGATCTATCAACTACAAAGGATCTATCTACAGCAAAGGATCTATCTACAACAAAGAATCTATGTACAGCTAAGAATCTATCTACAACAAAGGATCTATCTACAGTAAAGGATCTATCTACTGCAAAGGATCTGTCTACAGCAAAGGATCTATATACAACAAAGAATCTATCTACAGCAAAGAATCTATGTTCAGCAAATAATCTATCTACAGCAAATGATCTATCTACAGAATAGGATCTATCTACAGAAAAGGATCTATCTACAAAAAAGGATCTCTCTACAGCATAGGATCAATCTAAAGTTAAGGATCTATCTTAAGAAAAGGATCTATCTACAGCAAAGGATCTATCTAAAGCCAATGATCTATCTACAACAAAAAATCTATTCACAACAGCAGAACTTTATACAGCAAAGGATCTATCTACAGCGAAGGATCTATCTACAGCAAAGTGATCTATCTTCAGTAAGGGATCTATCTACAGCAAAGAATCTGTCTTCACCAAAGGATCTTTCTACAACGCAGGATCTGTCAACAACAAAGGATCAATCTATAGCAAAAGATCTATCTACAGCAAAGGATCTATCTACAGGGAAGGATCTGTCTACAGCAAAAGATCTATTTACAGTAAAGGAGCTATCTACAGCAAAAGATCTATCAACAATAGGGGATCTATCTGCAGCAAAGAATCTATCTACAGCAAAGGATCTATCTTCAGCAAAGGATCTATCTATACAGCAAAGTGTTCTATCTACAGTAAGGGATCTATCTACAGCTAAGGATCTATCTACAGTAAAAGATCTATCTACTACAAAGGATCTATCTACAGCAAAGGATATATCTACAACAAAGAATCTAAGTACAGCTAAGAATATATCTACAGCAAAGGATCTATCTACAGTAAAGGATCTATCTACTGCAAAGGATCTGTCTACAGCAAAGGATCTATCTACAACAAAGAATCTATCTACAGCAAAGAATCTATGTTCAGCAGATAATCTATCTACAGCAAATGATCTATCTACAGCAAAGGATAAATCTAATGACAATGATCTATCTACAACAAAGAATCTATGTACAGCAAAGAATCTATCTACAGCAAAGGATCTATCTACAGCGAAGGATCTATCTACAGCAAAGTGATCTATCTTCAGTAAGGGATCTATCTACAGCAAAGAATCTTTCTTCACCAAAGGATCTTTCTACAACGCAGGATCTGTCAACAGCAAAGGATCAATCTATAGCAAAAGATCTATTTACAACAAAAGTTCAATCTACAGCAAAAAATCTATCTACAGCAAAGGATCTATCTACAGCAAAGGATCTATCTTCAGCAAAGGATCTATCAACAATGATGGATTTATCTGCAGCAAAGGATCTATCTGCAGCAAAAGATCTATCTACAGCAAAGGATCTATCTTCAGCAAAGGATCTTTATACAGCATAGGATCTATGTACAGTAATGGATCTTCTTCTGCATAGGATACATCTACTGCAAAGAATCTATCTGCAGCAAGGAATCTATCTACAGCAAAGGAGCTATTTACAGCAAAAGATCTATCAATAATGAGGGATCTATCTGCAGCAAAGGATCTATCTGCAGCAAAAGATCTATCTACAGCAAAGGATCTATCTTCAGCAAAGGATCTTCATACAGCATAGGATCTATGTACAGTATTGGATCTTCTTCTGCATAGGATACATCTACTGCAAAGAATCTATCTACAGCAAAGAATCTATCTTCAGCAAAGAATCTATCTACAGCAAAGGATCTATCCTCAGCAAAGGATCTATCAACAATGAGGGATTTATCTGCAGCAAAGGATCTATCTGCAGCAAAGGATCTATTTGCAGCAAAAGATCTATCTACAGCAAAGGATCTATCTTCAGCAAAGGATCTTTATACAGCATAGGATCTATGTACAGTAATGGATCTTCTTCTGCATAGGATACATCTACTGCAAAGAATCTATCTACAGCAAAGAATCTATCTACAGCAAATGATCTATCTACTACAAAGAATCTATCTACAGCAAATGTTCTATCTACAGCAAAGAATCTATGTACAGCAAAGAAACTACCTTCAGCAAAGAATCTATCTACAGCAAAGGATCAATCTACAGTAAAAGATCTATCAACTACAAAGGATCTATCTACAGCAAAGGATCTATCTACAACAAAGAATCTATGTACAGCTAAGAATCTATCTACAACAAAGGATCTATCTACAGTAAAGGATCTATCTACTGCAAAGGATCTGTCTACAGCAAAGGATCTATATACAACAAAGAATCTATCTACAGCAAAGAATCTATGTTCAGCAAATAATCTATCTACAGCAAATGATCTATCTACAGAATAGGATCTATCTACAGAAAAGGATCTATCTACAAAAAAGGATCTCTCTACAGCATAGGATCAATCTAAAGTTAAGGATCTATCTTAAGAAAAGGATCTATCTACAGCAAAGGATCTATCTAAAGCCAATGATCTATCTACAACAAAAAATCTATTCACAACAGCAGAACTTTATACAGCAAAGGATCTATCTACAGCGAAGGATCTATCTACAGCAAAGTGATCTATCTTCAGTAAGGGATCTATCTACAGCAAAGAATCTGTCTTCACCAAAGGATCTTTCTACAACGCAGGATCTGTCAACAACAAAGGATCAATCTATAGCAAAAGATCTATCTACAGCAAAGGATCTATCTACAGGGAAGGATCTGTCTACAGCAAAAGATCTATTTACAGTAAAGGAGCTATCTACAGCAAAAGATCTATCAACAATAGGAGATCTATCTGCAGCAAAGAATCTATCTACAGTAAAGGATCTATCTTCAGCAAAGGATCTATCTATACAGCAAAGAATCTATCTACAGTAAAGGATCTATCTACAGCTAAGGATCTATCTATACAGCAAAGTGTTCTATCTACAGTAAGGGATCTATCTACAGCTAAGGATCTATCTACAGTAAAAGATCTATCTACTACAAAGGATCTATCTACAGCAAAGGATCTATCTACAGTAAAGGATCTATCTACTGCAAAGGATCTGTCTACAGCAAAGGATCTATCTACAACAAAGAATCTATCTACAGCAAAGAATCTATGTTCAGCAGATAATCTATCTACAGCAAATGATCTTTCTACAGCAAAGGATAAATCTAATGACAACGATCTATCTAAAGTAACGGGACTATATACAGCAAAGGATCCATCTACAGTTAAGGATCTATCAACAGCAAAGGATCAATCTATAACAAAAGATCTATTTACAACAAAAGTTCTATCTACAGCAAAGGATCAATCTATAACAAAAGATCTATTTACAACAAAAGTTCTATCTACAGGAAAGGATCTATCTACAGCAAAGGATCTATTGACAGGAAAGTATCAATCTACAGCAAAGGATCTATTTACAGTAAAGGAGCTATCTACAGCAAATGATCTATCAACAATGAGGGATCTATCTGCAGCAAAGGAGATATCTACAGCAAAGGAGCTATCTACAGAAAAAGATCTATCAACAATTAGGGATCTATCTGCAGCAAAGGATCTATCTACAGCAAAGGATCTATCTTCAGCAAAGGATCTTTATACAGCAAAAGATCTATCAACAATGAGGGATCTATCTGCAGCAAAGGATCTATCTACAGCAAAGGATCTTTCTTCAGCAAAGGATCTTTATACAGCATAGGATCTATGTACAGTAATGGATCTATCTTCTGCATAGGATACATCTACTGCAAAGAATCTATCTACAGCAAAGAATCTATCTTCAGCAAAGAATCTATCTACAGCAAAGGATCTATCTACAGCAAAGGATCTATCTACAGAAAAGGATCTATCTACAGCAAAGGATCTATCTACAGTCAAGGATTTATCTACTGCATAGGATCACTCTACAGCAAAGGATCAATCTACAGTTAATTAAGAATCTATCTTGAGCAAAGGATCTATCTACAGCAAGATATCTATCTAAAGCCAATGATCTATCTACAACAAAGGATCTATTTACAACAGCAGAACTTTATACCCCAATGGATCTATCTACAGCAAAGGATTTATCTACAGCAAAGTGATCTATCTTCAGTAAGAGATCTATCTACAGCAAAGAATCTGTCTACACCAAAGGATTTTTTACAGCGCAGGATCTATCAACAGCAGAGGATCAATCTTTATCAAAAGATATATTTACAACAAAAGTTCTATCAACAGCAAAAAATCTATATACAGCGAAAGATCTGTCAACAGCAAAGGATCTATCTACAGCAAAGGATCTATTTACAGCAGAAGATCTTTCTACAGCAAAGGATCTTTCTACAGCAAAGGATCTATCTACAGCAAAGAATCTATTTACAGTATGGGATCTATCAACAGCAATGATTTTATCTACAGTAAAGGATCTATCTACAGAAAAGGATCTATCTACAGAAAAGGATCTATCTACAGCAAAGGATCTATCTACAGCAAAGGATCTATCTAAAGCCAATGATCTATCTACAAAAAAGGATCTATTTACAACAGCAGAACTTTATACAGCATAGAATCTATCTACAGCAAAGGATCTATCTACAGGAAAGGATCTATCTACAGCAAAGGATCTATTTACAGTGAAGGAGCTATTTACAGCAAAAGATCTATCAACAATGAGGGATCTATCTGCAGCAAAGGATCTATCTGCAGCAAAAGATCTATCTACAGCAAAGGATCTATCTTCAGCATAGGATCTTTATACAGCATAGGATCTATGTACAGTAATGGATCTTCTTCTGCATAGGATACATCTACTGCAAAGAATCTATCTACAGCAAAGAATCTATCTTCAGCAAAGAATCTATCTACAGCAAAGGATCTATCTTCAGCAAAGGATCTATCAACAATGAGGGATCTATCTGCAGCAAAGGATCTATCTGCAGCAAAAGATCTATCTACAGCAAAGGATCTATCTTCAGCAAAGGATCTTTATACAGCATAGGATCTATGTACAGTAATGGATCTTCTTCTGCATAGGATACATCTACTGCAAAGAATCTATCTACAGCAAAGAATCTATCTACAGCAAATGATCTATCTACTACAAAGGATCTAACTACAGCAAATGTTCTATCTACAGCAAAGAATCTATGTACATCAAAGAAACTATCTTCAGCAAAGAATCTATCTACAGCAAAGGATCTAACTACAGCAAAGGATCTATCTACAGCAAAGGATCTATCTAAAGCAAAAAATCAATCTAAAGTTAAGGATCTATCTTAAGCAAAGGATCTATCTACAGCAAAGGATCTATCTACAACAAAAAATCTATTTACAACAGCAGAACTTTATACAGCAAAGGATCTATCTACAGCGAAGGATCTATCTACAGCAAAGTGATCTATCTTCAGTAAGGGATCTATCTACAGCAAAGGATCTATCTTCAGCAAAGGATCTATCTATACAGGAAAGTGTTCCATCTACAGTAAGGGATCTATCTACAGCAAAAAATCTATCTACACCAAAGGATCTTTTTTCAGCGAAAGATCTGTCAACAGCAAAGGATCTATCTACAGCAAAGGATCTATTTACAGCAGAAGATCTTTCTACAGCAGAGGATCTTTCTACAGCAAAGGATCTATCTACAGCAAAGGATCTTTTTACAGTATGGGATCTATCTACAGCAACGGTTTTATCTACAATAAAAGATATATCTACAGAAAAGGATCTATCTACAGAAAAGGATTTATCTACAGTAAAGGATCTATCTGAAGCAAATTATCTATCTACAACAAACGATTTATCTACAGCAAAGGATCTATCTACATATAAGGATCCATCTACAGTAAAGGATCTATCTACATCGTATGATCAATCCACAGCATGGGATCTATCTGCAGCAAAGGATCTATTTACAGTAAAGGAGCTATCTACAGCAAAAGATCTATCTACAATAAGGGATCTATCTGCAGCAAAGGATTTATCTACAGCAAAGGATCCATCTTCAGCAAAGGATCTTTATACAGCATAGGATCTATGTACAGTGAAAGATCTATCTACTGCATAGGATACATCTACTGCAATGAATCTATCTATAGAAAATAATCTATCTTCAGCAAAGAATCTATCTACAGAAACGGATCTATCTACAACGAAGGATCTATCTACAGCAAAGGTTCAATCTACAGCAAATGATCTATCTTCAGCAAAGGTTCTTTTTACAGCATAAGATCTATCTACAGCAAAGGATCTATCTACAATAAGTGATCTATCTACATCAAAGGATCTATCTACAGTAAAAGATCTATTTACAGCAAATGGTCAATCTACAGCAAAGGATATATCTGCAGTAATGGAACTCTATACAGCCAAATATCCATTTACATCAAAGGATCTATCTACAGCAATGGATCTATCTACAGCAAAGGATCAATTTATAGCGGAGAATCTTTCTACAGCAGAGGAACTACTACAGCAAAAGATCTATCTACAGCAAAGAATCTATCTACAGCAAAGGATCTATTTACAGCAAAGGATCTATCTACAGTAAGGGATCTATTTACAGCGAAGGATCAATCTACAGCAAATGATCTATCTACAGCAAAGGATCTATCTACAGCATAGGATCTATCTACAGCAATAGATCTATCTACCTTAAGGAATCTTTTTGCAGCAAAGGATAAAGCTACAGTAAAGGATCTATTTACAGCGAAGGATCGATCTACAGCTAAGGATCTATCTACAGAAAAGGATCTATCTACAGCAAAGGATCTATCTACAGCAATAGATCTATCTACAGCAAAGAATCTATCTACAGTCAAGGATTTATCTACTGCAAAGGATCTCTCTACAACAAAGGATCAATCTACATTTAAGGGTCTATCTTAAGCAAAGGATCTATCTACAGCAAAGGATCTATCAACAGCAAAGGATCTATCTACTGCAAAGGATCTATGTACAGTAAAGGATCTGTTTACAGTCAAGGATTTATCTACTGCAAAGGATCTCTCTACAGCAAAGGATCAATCTACATTTAAGGATCTATCTTAAGCAAAGGATCTATCTACAGCAAAGGATCTATCAATAACCAATGATCTATCTACAAAAAAGGATCTATTTACAACAGCAGAACTTTATACAGCAAAGGATCTATCTACAGCAAAGAATCTATCTACAGCAAAGTGATCTATTTTCAGTATGGGATCTATCTACAGAAAAGAATCTGTCTACACCAAACGATCTATCTACAGCGCAGGATCTGTCAACAGCAAAGGATCAATCTTTAGCAAAAGATCTATTTACAACAAAAGTTCTATCTACAGCATAGGATCTATCAACAGCAAAGGATTTATCAACAATAAGGGATCTATCTGCAGCAAAGGATCTATCTACAACAAAGGATCTATCTCCAGCAAAGGATCTATCTACAACAAAATGACCTATCTACAGTAAGGGATCTATCTACAGCAAAGGATCTATCTACAGCAAAGTGATCTACCTACAGTAAGGGATCTATCTACAGCAAAGGATCTATCTACAGCAAAGGATCTATTTACAGTATGGGATCTATCTACAACAACGGTTTTGTCTACAATAAAAGATCTATCTACAGAAAAGGATCTATCTACAGAAAAGGATCTATCTACAGCGAAAAATCTATCTACAGCAAAGGATCTATCTACAACAAAGGATCTATCTACGGCAAGGGATCTATCTACGGCAAAGGATTTATTTATTTATTTACAGCAAAAGATCTTAGATCTATCTACAGCTAAGGATCTATCTAAAGTAAAAGATCTATCTTCTACAAAGGATCTATCTACAGCAAAGGATCTATCTACAACAAAGAATCTATGTACAGCTAAGAATCTATCTTCAACAAAGGATCTATCTACAGTAAAGGATTCATCTACTGCAAAGGATCTGTCTACAACAAAGGATCTATATACAACAAAGAATCTATCTACAGCAAAGAATCTATGTTCAGCAAATAATCTATCTACAGCAAATGATCTATCTACAGCAAAGGATCAATCTAAAGCAAATGATCTATCTAAAGTAACAGGACTATATACAGCAAAGGATCCATCTACAGTTAAGTATCTATCAACAGCAAAGGATTAATCTATAACAAAAGATCTATTTACAACAAAAGTTCTATCTACAGCAGAGGATCTATCTACATCAAAGGATCTATCTATAGGAAAGGATCTATCTACAGCAAAGGATCTATTTACAGTAAAGGAGCTATCTACCGCAAAAGATCTATCAACAATGAGGGATCTATCTGCAGCAAAGGATCTATCTACAGCAAAAGAGCTATCTACAGCAAAAGATCTATCAACAATGAGGGATCTATCTACAGCAAAGGATCTATCTACAGCAAAGGATCTATCTTCAGCAAAAGATCTTTATACAGCATAGGATCTATGTACAGTAATGGATCTATCTTCTGCAAAGGATACATCTACTGCAAAGAATCTATCTACAGCAAAGAATCTATCTTCAGCAAAGAATCTATCTACAGCAAAGGATCTATCTACAGCAAAGGATCTATCTACAGCAAAGGATCTATCTACAGCAAAGGATCTATCTACAGCAAAGGATCTATCTACAGTCAAGGATTTATCTACTGCAAAGGATCTCTCTACTGCAAAGGATCTCTCTACAGCAAAGGATCAATCTACAGTTAATGTTCGATCTTAAGCATAGGATCTATCTACAGCAAAAGATCTTTCTACAGCGCAGGATCTGTAGACAGCAAAGGATCAATCTATAGCAAAAGATCTATTTACAACAAAAGTTCTATCTACAGCAAAGGATCTATCTACAGCAAGGGATCTATCAACAATAATGGATCTATCTGCAGCAAAATATCTATCTACAACAAAGGATCTATCTTCAGCAAAGGATCTATCTACAGCAAAGTGATCTATCTACAGTAAGGGATCTATCTACAGCAAATGATCTATCTACAGCAAAGTGATCTATCTACAGTAAGGGATCTATCTACAGAAAAGAATCTATCTACAACAAAGGATCAATCTACATTTAAGGGTCTATCTTAAGAGAAGGATCTATCTACAGCAAAGGATCTATCAGAAGCCAATGATCTATCTACAAAAAAGGATCTATTTACAACAGCAAAACTTTATACAGCAAAGGATCTATCTACAGCGAAGGATCTATCTACAGCAAAGTGATCTATCTTCAGTAAGGGATCTATCTACATCAAATTATCTTTCTACACCAAAGGATCTTTCTAGAGCGCAGGATCTGTCAACAGCAAAGGATCAATCTATTGCAAAAGATCAATTTACAACAAAAGTTCTATCTTCAGCCAAGGATCTATCTACAGCAAAGGATCTATCTACAGGAAAGGATCTATCTACAGCAAAGGATCTATTTACAGTAAAGGAGCTATCTACAGCAAAAGATCAATCAACAATAAGGTATCTGTCTGCAGCAAAGGATCTATCTACAGCAAAGGATCTATCTACAGCAAAGTGATATATCAACAGTAAGGGATCTAACTAAAGCAAAGAATCTATCTACTTCAAAGGATCTATCTACAGCAAAGGATCTATCTACTGCAAAGGACCTATCTACAGTAAGGGATCTATTTACAGCGAATGATCGATCTACAGCAAATGATCTATCTACAGCAAAGGATATTTCTACAGCATAGGATCTATCTACAGCAATGGATCTATCTACAGTAAGGGATCTTTTTGCAGCAAAGGATCAATCTACAGCAAAGGATCTATTTACAGCGAAGGATTGATCTACAGCAAAGGATCTATATACAGCAAAGGATCTATCTACAGCAAAGGATCTATCTACTGCAAAGGATCTATCTACAGTAAAGGATCTGTTTACAGTCAAGGATTTATCTACTGCAAAGAATCTCTCTACAGCAAATAATCAATCTACATTTAAGGATCTATCTTAAGCAAAGGATCTATCTACAGCAAAGGATCTATCTAAAACCAATAATCTATCTACAAAAAAGGATCTATTTACAACAGCAGAACTTTATACAGCAAAGGATCTATCTACAACGAAGGATCTATCTACAGCAAAGTGATCTATCTTCAGTAAGGGATCTATCTACAGCAAAGAATCTGTCTTCACCAAAGGATCTTTCTACAACGCAGGATCTGTCAACAACAAAGGATCAATCTATAGCAAAAGATCTATCTACAGCAAAGGAGCTATCTACAGGGAAGGATCTGTCTACAGCAAAAGATCTATTTACAGTAAAGGAGCTATCTACAGCAAAAGATCTATCAACAATAGGGGATCTATCTGCAGCAAAGAATCTATCTACAGCAAAGGATCTATCTTCAGCAAAGGATCTATCTATACAGCAAAGTGTTCTATCTACAGTAAGGGATCTATCTACAGCTAAGGATCTATCTACAGTAAAAGATCTATCTACTACAAAGGATCTATCTACAGCAAAGGATATATCTACAACAAAGAATCTAAGTACAGCTAAGAATCTATCTACAGCAAAGGATCTATCTACAGTAAAGGATCTATCTACTACAAAGGATCTGTCTACAGCAAAGGATCTATCTACAACAAAGAATCTATCTACAGCAAAGAATCTATGTTCAGCAGATAATCTATCTACAGCAAATGATCTATCTACAGCAAAGGATAAATCTAATGACTGTGATCTATCTAAAGTAACGGGACTATATACAGCAAAGGATCCATCTACAGTTAAGGATCTATCAACAGCAAAGGATCAATCTATAACAAAATATCTATTTACAACAAAAGTTCTATCTACAGGAAAGGATCTATCTACAGCAAAGGATCTATTGACAGGAAAGTATCTATCTACAGCAAAGGATCTATTTACAGTAAAGGAGCTATCTACAGCAAATGATCTAACAACAATGAGGGATCTATCTGCAGCAAAGGATCTAACTACAGCAAAGGAGCTATCTACAGAAAAAGATCTATCAACAATTAGGGATCTATCTGCAGCAAAGGATCTATCTACAGCAAAGGATCTATCTTCAGCAAAGGATCTTTATACAGCAAAAGATCTATCAACAATGAGGGATCTATCTGCAGCAAAGGATCTATCTACAGCAAAGGATCTATCTTCAGCAAAGGATCTTTATACAGCATAGGATCTATGTATAGTAATGGATCTATCTTCTGCATAGGATACATCTACTGCAAAGAATCTATCTACAGCAAAGAATCTATCTTCAGCAAAGAATCTATCTACAGCAAAGGATCTATCTACAGCAAAGGATCTATCTACAGAAAAGGATCTATCTACAGCAAAGGATCTATCTACAGTCAAGGATTTATCTACTGCATAGGATCACTCTACAGCAAAGGATCAATCTACAGTTAATTAAGGATCTATCTTAAGCAAAGGATCTATCTACAGCAAAATATCTATCTAAAGCCAATGATCTATCTTAAACAAAGGATCTATTTACAACAGCAGAACTTTATACCCTAATGGATCTATCTACAGCAAAGGATCTATCTACAGCAAAGTGATCTATCTTCAGTAAGAGATCTATCTACAGCAAAGAATCTGTCTACACCAAAGGATTTTTTACAGCGCAGGATCTATCAACAGCAGAGGATCAATCTTTATCAAAAAATATATTTACAACAAAAGTTCTATCAACAGCAAAAAATCTATCTACAGCGAAAGATCTGTCAACAGCAAAGGATCTATCTACAGCAAAGGATCTATTTACAGCAGAAGATCTTTCTACAGCAAAGGATCTTTCTACAGCAAAGAATCTATCTACAGCAAAGAATCTATTTACAGTATAGGATCTATCAACAGCAAAGGTTTTATCTACAGTAAAGGATCTATCTACAGAAAAGGATCTATCTACAGTAAAGGATCTATCTACAGCAAAGGATCTATCTACAGCAAAGAATCTATCTAAAGCCAATGATCTATCTACAAAAAAGGATCTATTTACAACAGCAGAACTTTATGCAGCATAGGATCTATCTACAGAAAAGGATCTATCTACAGGAAAGGATCTATCTACAGCAAAGGATCTATTTACAGTGAAGGAGCTATCTACAGAAAATGATCTATCAACAATGAGGGATCTATCTGCAGCAAAGAATCTATCTACAGCAAAGGAGCTATTTACAGCAAAAGATCTATCAACAATGAGGGATCTATCTGCAGCAAAGAATCTATCTGCAGCAAAAGATCTATCTACAGCAAAGGATCTATCTTCAGCAGAGGATCTTTATACAGCATAGGATCTATGTACAGTAATGGATCTTCTTCTGCATAGGATACATCTACTGCAAAGAATCTATCCACAGCAAAGAATCTATCTTCAGCAAAGAATCTATCTACAGCAAAGGATCTATCTTCAGCAAAGGATCTATCAACAATGAGGGATCTATCTGCAGCAAAGGATCTATCTGCAGCAAAAGATCTATCTACAGCAAAGGATCTATCTTCAGCAAAGGATCTTTATACAGCATAGGATCTATGTACAGTAATGGATCTTCTTCTGCATAGGATACATCTACTGCAAAGAATCTATCTACAGCAAAGAATCTATCTACAGCAAATGATCTATCTACTACAAAGGATCTATCTACAGCAAATGTTCTATCTACAGCAAAGAATCTATGTACAGCAAAGAAACTATCTTCAGCAAAGAATCTATCTACAGCAAAGGATCTATCTACAGCAAAGGATCTATCTACAGCAAAGGATCTATCTACAGCAAAGGATCTATCTACAGCAAAGGATCTATCTACAGCAAAGGATCTATCTACAGTCAAGGATTTATCTACTGAAAAGGATCTCTCTACAGCATAGGATCAATCTAAAGTTAAAGATCTATCTTAAGCAAAGGATCTATCTACAGCAAAGGATCTATCTGAAGCCAATGATCTATCTACAACAAAAAATCTATTTACAACAGCAGAACTTTATACAGCAAAGGATCTATCTACAGCGAAGGATCTATCTACAGCAAAGTGATCTATCTTCAGTAAGGGATCTATCTACAGCAAAGAAAATGTTTTCACCAAAGGATCTTTCTACAACGCAGGATCTGTCAACAGCAAAGGATCAATCTATAGCAAAAGATCTATTTACAACAAAAGTTCAATCTACAGCAAAAAATCTATCTACAGCAAAGGATCTATCTACAGGAAAGGATCTGTCTACAGCAAAGGATCTATTTACAGTAAAGGAGCTATCTACAGCAAAAGATCTATCTATAGTAAAGGATCAATCAACAGCAAATGATCGATCTTCAGCAAAGGATCTTTCTACAGCATAAGATCTATCTACAGCAAAGGATCTATCTACAATAAGTGATCTATCTACAGCAAAGGATCTATCTACTGCAAAAGATCTATCTACAGCAAATGATCAATCTACAGCAAAGGATATATCTACAGTAAAGGAATTCTATACAGCCAAAGGATCCATTTACAGCAAAGGATCTATCTACAGCAAAGGATCTATCTACAGCAAAGGATCTATTTATAGCAGAGTATCTTTCTACAGCAAAAGATATATCTACAGCAAAGGATCTATCTACAGCAAAGGATCTATCTACTGCAACGGACCTATAGAGTAGATCTATCTACAGTGAGGGATCTATTTACAGCGAAGGATCGATCTACAGCAAATGATCTATCTACAGCAAAGGATATTTCTACAGCATAGGATCTATCTACAGCAATAGATCTATCTACAGTGAGGGATCTTTTTGCAGCAAAGGATCAATCTACAGCAAAGGATCTATTTACAGCGAAGGATCGATCTACAGCAAAGGATCTATATACAGCAAAGGATCTATCTACAGCAAAGGATCTATCTACTGCAAAGGATCTATCTACAGTAAAGGATCTGTTTACAGTCAAGGATTTATCTACTGCAAAGGATCTCTCTACAGCAAAGGATCAATCTACATTTAAGGATCTATCTTAAGAAAAGGATCTATCTACAGCAAAGGATCTATCTAAAGCCAATGATCTATCTACAACAAAAAATCTATTTACAACAGCAGAACTTTATACAGCAAAGGATCTATCTACAGCGAAGGATCTATCTACAGCAAAGTGATCTATCTTCAGTAAGGGATCTATCTACAGCAAAGAATCTGTCTTCACCAAAGGATCTTTCTACAACGCAGGATCTGTCAACAACAAAGGATCAATCTATAGCAAAAGATCTATCTACAGCAAAGGATCTATCTACAGGGAAGGATCTGTCTACAGCAAAAGATCTATTTACAGTAAAGGAGCTATCTACAGCAAAAGATCTATCAACAATAGGGGATCTATCTGCAGCAAAGAATCTATCTACAGCAAAGGATCTATCTTCAGCAAAGGATCTATCTATACAGCAAAGTGTTCTATCTACAGTAAGGGATCTATCTACAGCTAAGGATCTATCTACAGTAAAAGATCTATCTACTACAAAGGATCTATCTACAGCAAAGGATATATCTACAACAAAGAATCTAAGTACAGCTAAGAATCTATCTACAGCAAAGGATCTATCTACAGTAAAGGATCTATCTACTACAAAGGATCTGTCTACAGCAAAGGATCTATCTACAACAAAGAATCTATCTACAGCAAAGAATCTATGTTCAGCAGATAATCTATCTACAGCAAATGATCTATCTACAGCAAAGGATAAATCTAATGACAATGATCTATCTAAAGTAATGGGACTATATACAGCAAAGGATCCATCTACAGTTAAGGATCTATCAACAGCAAAGGATCAATCTATAACAAAAGATCTATTTACAACAAAAGTTCTATCTACAGGAAAGGATCTATCTACAGCAAAGGATCTATTGACAGGAAAGTATCTATCTACAGCAAAGGATCTATTTACAGTAAAGGAGCTATCTACAGCAAATGATCTATCAACAATGAGGGATCTATCTGCAGCAAAGGATCTATCTACAGCAAAGGATCTATCTTCAGCAAAGGATCTTTATACAGCAAAAGATCTATCAACAATGAGGGATCTATCTGCAGCAAAGGATCTATCTACAGCAATGGATCTATCTTCAGCAAAGGATCTTTATACAGCATAGGATCTATGTATAGTAATGGATCTATCTTCTGCATAGGATACATCTACTGCAAAGAATCTATCTACAGCAAAGAATCTATCTTCAGCAAAGAATCTATCTACAGCAAAGGATCTATCTACAGCAAAGGATCTATCTACAGAAAAGGATCTATCTACAGCAAAGGATCTATCTACAGTCAAGGATTTATCTACTGCATAGGATCACTCTACAGCAAAGGATCAATCTACAGTTAATTAAGGATCTATCTTAAGCAAAGGATCTATCTACAGCAAAATATCTATCTAAAGCCAATGATCTATCTACAACAAAGGATCTATTTACAACAGCAGAACTTTATACCCTAATGGATCTATCTACAGCAAAGGATCTATCTACAGCAAAGTGATCTATCTTCAGTAAGAGATCTATCTACAGCAAAGAATCTGTCTACACCAAAGGATTTTTTACAGCGCAGGATCTATCAACAGCAGTAGATAGATCTTTTGCTGTAGATAGATCCTTTAATGTAGAAAGATCCTCTGTTGTAGAAAGATCTTTTGCTGTAAATAGATCATTTGCTGTAGATAGATCCTTTGCTGTTGACAGATCCTGCACTGTAGAAAGATCCTTTGGTGTAGATAGATTCTTTGCTGTAGATAGATCCCTTACTGTAGATAGATTACTTTGCTTAAGATAGATCCTTAATTGTAGATTGATCCTTTGCTGTAGATAGATCCTTTGCAGTAGATAAATCCTTGACTGTAGATAGATCCTTTGCTGTAGATAGATCCTTTGCTGTAGAAAGATACTTTGCTGTAGATCGATCCTTCGCTGTAAATAGATCCTTTGCTGTAGATTGATCTTTCGCAGCTAAAAGATCCCTTACTGTAGATAGATCCCTTACTGTAGATAGATTACTTTGCTGAAGATAGATCCTTTGCTGTAGATAGATCCTTTGCTGTATAAAGTTCATCTGCTGTAAGTAGATCCTTTGTTGTAAATAGATCATTGGCTTTAGATTGATCCTTTAGTGTAGATAGATCCTTTGCTTAAGATAGATCCTTAATTGTAGATTTATCCTTTGCTGTAGATAGATCCTTTGCAGTAGATAAATCCTTGACTGTAGATAGATCCTTTGCTGTAGATAGATCCTTTGCTGTAGATAGATACTTTTCTGTAGATCGATCCTTCGCTGTAAAAAGATCCTTTGCTGTAGATTGATCTTTCGCAGCTAAAAGATCCCTCACTGTAGATAGATCCCTTGCAGTAGATAAATCCTTGACTGTAGATAGATCCTTTACTGTAAACAGATCCTGTGCTGTAGATAAATCCTTTGCTGTAGATAGATTCTATGCTGTAGATAGATCCTTTGCTGTAGATAGATGCTTTGCTGTAGATTGATCCTTCGCTGTAAATAGATCCCTTACTGTAGATAGGTCCTTTGATGTAGATAGATCTTTTGCTGTAGATAGATCCTTTGCTGAAGATAGATCCTTTGCTGTAGTAGATCCTTTGCTGTAGTAGATCCTTTGCTGTAGAAAGATACTCCGCTATAAATAGATCCTTTGCTGTAGATAGATCCTTTGTTGTAGATAGATCCTTTGCTGTAAATGGATCCTTTGGCTGTATAGAGTTCCTTTACTGTAGATATATCCTTTGCTATAGATTGATCATTTTCTGTAGATACATCCTTCGCTATAGATAGATCCTTTAATGTAAATAGATCACATATTGTAGATAGATCCTTTGCTGTAGATAGATCCTATTCTGTAGAAAGATCCATTGCTGAAGATAGATCCTTTGCTGTATATGGATCATTTGCTGTAGATAAATCCTTTACTGTAGATGGATCCTTTGCTGTAGATAGTTCTTTTACTGAGGATCAATCTTTATCAAAAAATATATTTACAACAAAAGTTCTATCAACAGCAAAAAATCTATCTACAGCGAAAGATCTGTCAACAGCAAAGGATCTATCTACAGCAAAGGATCTATTTACAGCAGAAGATCTTTCTACAGCAAAGGATCTTTCTACAGCAAAGAATCTATCTACAGCAAAGAATCTATTTACAGTATGGGATCTATCAACAGCAAAGGTTTTATCAGCAAAGGATCTATCTTTAACAAAGGATCTATCTACGGCATGGGATCTATCCAGTGCAAAGGATTTATTTATTTATTTACAGCAAAGGATCTTAGATCTATCTACAGCTAAGGATCTATCTACAGTAAAAGATCTATCTACTACAAAGGATCTATCTACAGCAAAGGATCTATCTACAACAAAGAATCTATGAACAGCTAAGAATCTATCTACAGCAAAGGATCTATCTACAGTATAGGATCTATCTACTGCAAAGGATCTGTCTACAGCAAAGGATCTATATACAACAAAGAATCTATCTACAGCAAAGAATCTATGTTCAGCAAATAATCTATCTACAGCAAATGATCTATCTACAGCAAAGGATCAATCTACAGCAAATAATCTACCTAAAGTAACGGGACTATATACAGCAAAGATTCCATCTACAGTTAAGTATCTATCAACAGCAAAGGATCAATCTATAACAAAAGATCTATTTACAATAAAAGTTCTATCTACAGCAAAGGATCTATCTACAGCAAAGGATCTATCTATAGGAAAGGATCTATTTACAGCAAAGAATCTATTTACAGTAAAGGAGCTATCTACTGCAAAAGATCTATCAACAATGAGGGATCTATCTGCAGCAAAGGATCTATCTACAGCAAAGGAGCTATCTACAGCAAAAGATCTATCAACAATGAGGGATCTATCTGCAGCAAAGGTTCTATCTACAGTATAGGATCTTTCTACAACAAAGGACCTATCTACAGTAAAGGATCTATCTACATCATATTATCAATCCACAGCAAGGGATCTATCTACAGCAAAGGATCTATTTACAGTAAAGGAGCTATCTACAGCAAAAGATCTATCTACAATAAGGGATCTATTTACAGTAAAGGAGCTATCTACAGCAAAAGATCTATCTACAATAAGGGATCTATCTGCAGCAAAGGATCTATCTGCAGCAAAGGATCTATCTTCAGCAAAGGATCTTTATACAGCATAGGATCTATGTATAGTAAAGGATCTATCTACTGCATGGGATACATCTACTGCAAAGAATCTATCTAGAGCGAAGAATCTATTTTCAGCAAAGAATTTATCTACAGAAAAGGATCTATCTACAACGAAAGATCTATCTATAGTAAAGGATCAATCTACAGCAAATGATCTTTCTTCAGCAAAGGAACTTTCTACATCATAAGATCTATCTACAGCAAAGGATCTATCTACAATAAGTGATCTATCTACAGCAAAGGATCTATCTACTGCAAAAGATCTATCTACAGCTAATGATCAATCTACAGCAAATGATATATCTACTGTAAAGGAATTCTATACAGCCAAAGGATCCATTTACAGCAAAGGATCTATCTACAGCAAAGGATCTATCTACAGCAAAGGATCTATTTATAGCGGAATATCATTCTACAGCAAAGGAACTACTACAGCAAAAGATATATCTACAGCAAAGGATCTATCTACAGCAAAGGATCTATCTACTGCAAAGGACCTATCTACAGTTGGGATCTATTTACAGCGAAGGATCGATCTACAGCAAATGATCTATCTACAGCAAAGGATATTTCTACAGCATAGGATCTATCTACAGCAATGGATCTATCTACAGTAAGGGATCTTTTTGCAGCAAAGGATCAATCTACAGCAAAGGATCTATTTACAGCGAAGGATCGATCTACAGCAAAGGATATATGTACAGCAAAGGATCTATCTACAGCAAAGGATCTATCTACTGCAAAGGATTATCTACAGTAAAGGATCTGTTTACAGTCAAGGATTTATCTACTGCAAAGGATCTCTCTACAGCAAAGGATCAATCTACATTTAAGGATCTATCTTAAGCAAAGGATCTATCTACAGCAAAGGATCTATCTGAAACCAATGATCTATCTACAAAAAAGGATCTATTTACAACAGCAGAACTTTATACAGCAAAGAATCTTTCTACAGCAATGAATCTATCTACAGCAAAGTGATCTATTTTCAGTAAGGGATCTATCTACAGAAAAGAATCTGTCTACACCAAAAGATCTATCTACAGCGCAGGATCTGTCAACAGCAAAGGATCAATCTTTAGCAAAAGATCTATTTACAACAAAAGTTCTATCAACAGCAAAGGATCTATCTACAGCAAAGGATCTATTAACAATAAGGGATCTATCTGCAGCAAAGGATCTATCTACAACAAAGGATCTATCTTCAGCAAAGGATCTATCTACAGCAAAGTGATCTATCTACAGTAAGGGATCTATCTACAGCAAAGGATCTATCTACTGCAAAGGACCTATCTACAGTTGGGATCTATTTACAGCGAAGGATCGATCTACAGCAAATGATCTATCTACAGCAAAGGATATCTCTACAGCATAGGATCTATCTACAGCAATGGATCTATCTACAGTAAGGGATCTTTTTGCAGCAAAGGATCAATCTACTGCAAAGGATCTATTTACAGCGAAGGATCGATCTACAGCAAAGGATATATATACAGCAAAGGATCTATCTACTGCAAAGGATCTATCTACTGCAAAGGATCTATCTACAGTAAAGAATTTGTTTACAGTCAAGGATTTATCTACTGCAAAGGATCTCTCTACAGCAAAGGATCAATCTACATTTAAGGATCTATCTTAAGCAAAGGATCTATCTACAGCAAAGGATCTATCAAAAACCAATGATCTATCTACAAAAAAGGATCTATTTACAAAAGCAGAACTTTATGCATTAAAGGATCTATCTACAGCAAAGAATCTATCTACAGCAAAGTGATCTATTTTCAGTATGGGATCTATCTGCAGCAAAGGATCTATCTACAACAAAGGATCTATCTTCAGCAAAGGATCTATCAACAGCAAAGAGATCTATCTACAGCAAATGATCTATCTACAGCAAAGGGATCTATCTACAGTAAAGGATCTATCTACAGCAAAGAATCTATCTACAGCAAAGAATCTATCTACACCAAAGGATCTTTCTACCACGAAAGATCTGTCAACACCAAAGGATCTATTTACAGCAAAGGATCTATTTACAGCAGGAGATCTTTCTACAGCAGAGGATTTTCCTACAGCAAAAGATCTATTTACAGCAAAGGATCTAATTACAGTATGGGATCTATCTACAGCAACGGTTTTATCTACAATAAAAGATCTATCTACAGAAAAGGATCTATCTATAGAAAAGGATCTATCTACAGCGAAAAATCTATCCACAGCAAAGGATCCATCTTTAACAAAGGATCTATCTACGGCAAGGGATCTATCCAGGGCAAAGGATTTATTTATTTATTTACAGCAAAGGATCTTAGATCTATCTACAGCTAAGGATCTATCTACAGAAAAAGATCTATCTACTACAAAGGATCTATCTACAGCAAAGGATCTATCAACAACAAAGAATCTATGTACAGCTAAGAATCTATCTACAGCAAATGATCTATCTACAGTAAAGGATCTATCTACTGCAAAGGATCTGTCTACAGCAAAGGATCTATATACAACAAAGAATCTATCTACAGCAAAGAATCTATGTTCAGCAAACAATCTATCTACAGCAAATGATCTATCTACAGCAAAGGATCAATCTACAGCAAATGATCTATCTAAAGTAACGGGACTATATACAGCAAAGGATCCATCTACAGTTAAGTATCTATCAACAGCAAAGGTTCAATCTATAACAAAAGATCAATTTACAATAAAAGTTCTATCTACAGCAAAGGATCTATCTACAGCAAAGGATCTATCTATAGGAAGGGATCTATCTACAGCAAAGGATCTATTTACATTAAAAGAGCTATCTACCGCAAAAGATCTATCAACAATGAGGGATCTATCTGCAGCAAAGGATCTATCTACAGCAAAGGAGCTATCCACAGCAAAAGATCTATCAACAATGAGGGATCTATCTGCAGCAAAAGATCTATCTACAGTAAAGGATCTATCTACAACAAAGGATCTCTCTACAGCAAAAGATCAATCTACATTTAAGGATCTATCTTAAGCAAAGGATCTATCTACAGCAAAGGATCTATCTGAAACCAATGATCTATCTACAAAAAAGGATCTATTTACAGCAGCAGAACTTTATACAGCAAAGGATCTATTTACAGCAAAGAATCTATCTACAGCAAAGTGATCTATTTTCAATAAGGGATCTATCTACAGAGAAGAATCTGTCTACACCAAAAGATCTATCTACAGCGCAGGATCTGTCAACAGCAAAGGATCAATCTTTAGCAAAAGATCTATTTACAACAAAAGTTCTATCAACAGCAAAGGATCTATCTACAGCAAAGGATCTATTAACAATAAGGGATCTATCTGCAGCAAAGGATCTATCTACAACAAAGGATCTATCTTCAGCAAAGGATCTATCTACAGCAAAGTGATCTATCTACAGTAAGGGATCTATCCACAGCAAAGGATCTATCTACTGCAAAGGACCTATCCACAGTTGGGATCTATTTACAGCGAAGGATCGATCTACAGCAAATGATCTATCTACAGCAAAGGATATCTCTACAGCATAGGATCTATCTACAGCAATGGATCTATCTACAGCAAGGGATCTTTTTGCAGCAAAGGTTCAATCTACTGCAAAGGATCTATTTACCGCGAAGGATCGATCTACAGCAAAGGATATATATACAGCAAAGGATCTATCTACAGCAAAGGATCTATCTACTGCAAAGGATCTATCTACAGTAAAGGATCTGTTTACAGTCAAGGATTTATCTACTGCAAAGGATCTCTCTACAGCAAAGGATCAATCTACATTTAAGGATCTATCTTAAGCAAAGGATCTATCTTAAGCAAAGGATCTATCTACAGCAAAGGATCTATCTACAGTAAGGGATCTTTTTGCAGCAAAGGTTCAATCTACTGCAAAGGATCTATTTACAGCGAAGGATCGATCTACAGCAAAGGATATATATACAGCAAAGGATCTATCTACAGCAAAGGATCTATCTACTGCAAAGGATCTATCTACAGTAAAGGATCTGTTTACAGTCAAGGATTTATCTACTGCAAAGGATCTCTCTACAGCAAAGGATCAATCTACATTTAAGGATCTATCTTAAGCAAAGAATCTATCTACAGCAAAGTGATCTATTTTCAGTAAGGGATCTATCTGCAGCAAAGGATCTATTTACAACAAAAGTTCTATCTACAGCAAAGGATCTATCTACAGCAAAGGATCTATCAACAATAAGGGATCTATCTGCATCAAAGGATCTATCTACAACAAAGGATCCATCTTCAGCAAAGGATCTATCAACAGCAAAGGGATCTATCTACAGCAATTGATCTATCTAAAGCAAAGGGATCTATCTACAGTGAGGAATCTATCTACAGCAAAGAATCTATCTACAGCAAAGAATCTATCTACACCAAAGGATCTTTCTACCACGAAAGATCTGTCAACACCAAAGGATCTGTTTACAGCAAAGGATCTATTTACAGCAGGAGATCTTTCTACAGCAGAGGATTTTCCTACAGCAAAAGATCTATTTACAGCAAAGGATCTATTTACAGTATGGGATCTAGCTACAGCAACGGTTTTATCTACAATAAAAGATCTATCTACAGAAAAGGATCTATCTACAGAAAAGGATCTATCTACAGCGAAAAATCTAAAGGATCTATCTTTAACAAAGGATCTATCTACGGCAAGGGATCTATCCAGGGCAAAGGATTTATTTATTTATTTACAGCAAAGGATCTTAGATCTATCTACAGCTAAGAATCTATCTACAGTAAAAGATCTATCTACTACAAAGGATCTATCTACAGCAAAGGATCTATCTACAACAAAGAATCTAGGAACAGCTAAGAATCTATCTACAACAAAGGATCTATCTACAGTAAAGGATCTCTCTTCAGCAAAGGATCTATCAACAGCAAATTGATCTATCTACAGCAAATGATCTATCTACAGCAAAGAATCTATCTACACCAAAGGATCTTTCTACCACGAAAGATCTGTCAACACCAAAGGATCTATTTACAGCAAAGGATCTATTCACAGCAGGAGATCTTTCTACAGCAGAGGATTTTCCTACAGCAAAAGATCTATTTACAGCAAAGGATCTATTTACAGTATGGGATCTATCTACAGCAACGGTTTTATCTACAATAAAAGATCTATCTACAGAAAAGGATCTATCTACAGAAAAGGATCTATCTACAGCGAAAAATCTATCCACAGCAAAGGATCTATCTTTAACAAAGGATCTATCTACGGCAAGGGATCTATCCAGGGCAAAGGATTTATTTATTTATTTACAGCAAAGGATCTTAGATCTATCTACAGCTAAGGATCTATCTACAGTAAAAGATCTATCTACTACAAAGGATCTATCTACAGCAAAGGATCTATCTACAACAAAGAATCTATGTACAGCTAAGAATCTATCTACAGCAAAGGATCTATCTACAGTAAAGGATCTATCTACTGCAAAGGATCTGTCTACAGTAAAGGATCTATATACAACAAAGAATCTATCTACAGCAAAGAATCTATGTTCAGCAAATAATCTATCTACAGCAAATGATCTATCTACAGCAAAGGATCAATCTACAGCAAATGATCTATCTAAAGTAACGGGACTATATACAGCAAAGGATCCATCTACAGTTAAGTATCTATCAACAGCAAAGGATCAATCTATAACAAAAGATCTATTTACAATAAAAGTTCTATCTACAGCAAAGGATCTATCTACAGCAAAGGATCTATCTATAGGAAAGGATCTATCTACAGCAAAGGATCTATTTACATTAAAACAGCTATCTACCGCAAAAGATCTATCAACAATGAGGGATCTATCTGCAGCAAAGGATCTATCTACAGCAAAGGAGCTATCTACAGCAAAAGATCTATCAACAATGAGGGATCTATCTGCAGCAAAAGATCTATCTACAGTGAAGGATCTATCTACAACAAAGGATCTCTCTACAGCAAAGGATCAATCTACATTTAAGGATCTATCTTAAGCAAAGGATCTATCTACAGCAAAGGATCTATCTGAAACCAATGATCTATCTACAAAAAAGGATCTATTTACAACAGCAGAACTTTATACAGCAAAGGATCTATTTACAGCAAAGAATCTATCTACAGCAAAGTGATCTATTTTCAATAAGGGATCTATCTACAGAAAAGAATCTGTCTACACCAAAAGATCTATCTACAGCGCAGGATCTGTCAACAGCAAAGGATCAATCTTTAGCAAAAGATCTATTTACAATGAAAGTTCTATCAACAGCAAAGGATCTATCTACAGCAAAGGATCTATTAACAATAAGGGATCTATCTGCAGCAAAGGATCTATCTACAACAAAGGATCTATCTTCAGCAAAGGATCTATCTACAGCAAAGTGATCTATATACAGTAAGGGATCTATCTACAGCAAAGGATCTATCTACTGCAAAGGACCTATCTACAGTTGGGATCTATTCACAGCGAAGGATCGATCTACAGCAAATGATCTATCTACAGCAAAGGATATCTCTACAGCATAGGATCTATCTACAGCAATGGATCTATCTACAGTAAGGGATCTTTTTGCAGCAAAGGTTCAATCTACTGCAAAGGATCTATTTACAGCGAAGGATCGATCTACAGCAAAGGATATATATACAGCAAAGGATCTATCTACAGCAAAGGATCTATCTACTGCAAAGGATCTATCTACAGTAAAGGATCTGTTTACAGTCAAGGATTTATCTACTGCAAAGGATCTCTCTACAGCAAAGGATCAATCTACATTTAAGGATCTATCTTAAGCAAAGGATCTATCTACAGCAAAGGATCTATCTAAAACCAATGATCTATCTACAAAAAAGGATCTATTTACAAAAGCAGAACTTTATACAGCAAAGGATCTATCTTCAGCAAAGAATCTATCTACAGCAAAGTGATCTATTTTCAGTAAGGGATCTATCTGCAGCAAAGGATCTATTTACAACAAAAGTTCTATCTACAGCAAAGGATCTATCTACAGCAAAGGATCTATCAACAATAAGGGATCTATCTGCAGCAAAGGATCTATCTACAACAAAGGATCTATCTTCAGCAAAGGATCTATCAACAGCAAAGGGATCCATCTACAGCAATTGATCTATCTACAGCAAAGGGATCTATCTACAGTAAGGGATCTATCTACAGCAAAGAATCTATCTACAGCAAAGAATCTATCTACACCAAAGGATCTTTCTACCACGAAAGATCTGTCAACACCAAAGGATCTATTTACAGCAAAGGATCTATTTACAGCAGGAGATCTTTCTACAGCAGAGGATTTTCCTACAGCAAAAGATCTATTTACAGCAAAGGATCTATTTACAGTATGGGATCTATCTACAGCAACGGTTTTATCTACAATAAAAGATCTATCTACAGAAAAGGATCTATCTACAGCGAAAAATCTAAAGGATCTATCTTTAACAAAGGATCTATCTACTGCAAGGGATCTATCCAGGGCAAAGGATTTATTTATTTATTTACAGCAAAGGATCTTAGATCTATCTACAGCTAAGGATCTATCTACAGTAAAAGATCTATCTACAACAAAGGATCTATCTACAGCAAAGGATCTATCTACAACAAAGAATCTATGAACAGCTAAGAATCTATCTACAGCAAAGGATCTATCTACAGTAAAGGATCTATCTACTGCAAAGGATCTGTCTACAGCAAAGGATCTATATACAAAAAAGAATCTATCTACAGCAAAGAATCTATGTTCAGCAAATAATCTATCTACAGCAAATGATCTATCTACAGCAAAGGATCAATCTACAGCAAATGATCTATTTAAAGTAACGGGACTATATACAGCAAAGGTTCCATCTACAGTTAAGTATCTATCAACAGCAAAGGATCAATCTATAACAAAAGATCTATTAACAATAAAAGTTCTATCTACAGCAAAGGATCTATCTACAGCAAAGGATTTATCTATAGGAAAGGTTCTATTTACAGGAAAGAATCTATTTACAGTAAAGGAGCTATCAACTGCAAAATATCTATCAACAATGAGGGATCTATCTGCAGCAAAGGATCTATCTACAGCAAAGGAGCTATCTACAGCAAAAGATCTATCAACAATGAGGGATCTATCTGCAGCAAAGGATCTATCTACAGTATAGGATCTATCTACAACAAAGGACCTATCTACAGTAAAGGATCTATCTACATCATATTATCAATCCACAGCAAGGGATCTATCTACAGCAAAGGATCTATTTACAGTAAAGGAGCTATCTACAGCAAAAGATCTATCTACAATAAGGGATCTATTTACAGTAAAGGAGCTATCTACAGCAAAAGATCTATCTACAATAAGGGATCTATCTGCAGCAAAGGATCTATCTGCAGCAAAGGATCTATCTTCAGCAAATGATCTTTATACAGCATAGGATCTATGTATAGTAAAGGATCTATCTACTGCATAGGATACATCTACTGCAAAGAATCAATCTAGAGCGAAGAATCTATTTTCAGCAAAGAATTTATCTACAGAAAAGGATCTATCTACAACGAAAGATCTATCTATAGTAAAGGATCAATCTACAGCAAATGATCTATCTTCAGCAAAGGATCTTTCTACATCATAAGATCTATCTACAGCAAAGGATCTATCTACAATAAGTGATCTATCTACAGCAAAGGATCTATCTACTGCAAAAGATCTATCTACAGCTAATGATCAATCTACAGCAAATGATATATCTACAGTAAAGGAATTCTATACAGCCAAAGGATCCATTTACAGCAAAGGCTCTATCTACAGCAAAGGATCTATCTACAGCAAAGGATCTATTTATAGCGGAATATCATTGTACAGCAAAGGAACTACTACAGTAAAAGATATATCTACAGCAAAGGATCTATTTACAGCAAAGGATCTATCTACTGCAAAGGACCTATCTACAGTTGGGATCTATTTACAGCGAAGGATCGATCTACAGCAAATGATCTATCTACAGCAAAGGATATTTCTACAGCATAGGATCTATCTACAGCAATGGATCTATCTACAGTAAAGGATCTTTTTGCAGCAAAGGATCAATCTACAGCAAAGGATCTATTTACAGCGAAGGATCGATCTACAGCAAAGGATATATATACAGCAAAGGATCTATCTACAGCAAAGGATCTATCTACTGCAAAGGATTATCTACAGTAAAGGATCTGTTTACAGTCAAGGATTTATCTACTGCAAAGGATCTCTCTACAGCAAAGGATCAATCTACATTTAAGGATCTATCTACATTTAAGGATCTATCTTAAGCAAAGGATCTATCTACAGCAAAGGATCTATCTGAAACCAATGATCTATCTACAAAAAAGGATCTATTTACAACAGCAGAACTTTATACAGCAAAGAATCTATCTACAGCAATGAATCTATCTACAGCAAAGTGATCTATTTTCAGTAAGGGATCTATCTACAGAAAAGAATCTGTCTACACCAAAAGATCTATCTACAGCGCAGGATCTGTCAACAGCAAAGGATCAATATTTAGCAAAAGATCTATTTACAACAAAAGTTCTATCAACAGCAAAGGATCTATCTACAGCAAAGGATCTATTAACAATAAGGGATCTATCTGCAGCAAAGGATCTATCTACAACAAAGAATCTATCTTCAGCAAAGGATCTATCTACAGCAAAGTGATCTATCTACAGTAAGGGATCTATCTACAGCAAAGGATCTATCTACTGCAAAGGACCTATCTACAGTTGGGATCTATTTACAGCGAAGGATCAATCTACAGCAAATGATCTATCTACAGCAAATTAAATCTCTACAGCATAGGATCTATCTACAGCAATGGATCTATCTACAGTAAGGGATCTTTTTGCAGCAAAGGATCAATCTACTGCAAAGGATCTATTTACAGCGAAGGATCGATCTACAGCAAAGGATATATATACAGCAAAGGATCTATCTACAGCAAAGAATCTATATACTGCAAAGGATCTATCTACAGTAAAGGATCTGTTTACAGTCAAGGACTTATCTACTGCAAAGGATCTCTCTACAGCAAAGGATCAATCTACATTTAAGGATCTATCTTAAGCAAAGGATCTATCTACAGCAAAGGATCTATCGAAAACCAATGATCTATCTACAAAAAAGGATCTATTTACAAAAGCAGAACTTTATACAGCAAAGGATCTATCTACAGCAAAGAATCTATCTACAGCAAAGTGATCTATTTTCAGTAGAGGATCTACTGCAGCAAAGGATCTATCTACAACAAAGGATCTATCTTCAGCAAAGGATCTATCAACAGCAAAGGGATCTATCTACAGCAAATGATCTATCGACAGCAAAGGGATCTATCTACAGTAAGGGATCTATCTACAGCAAAGAATCTATCTACAGCAAAGAATCTATCTACACCAAAGGATCTTTCTACCACGAAAGATCTGTCAACACCAAAGGATCTATTTACAGCAAAGGATCTATTAACAGCAGGAGATCTTTTTACAGCAGAGGATTTTCCTACAGCAAAAGATCTATTTACAGCAAAGGATCTATTTACAGCAAAGGATCTATTTACAGTATGGGATCTATCTACAGCAACGGTTTTATCTACAATAAAAGATCTATCTACAGAAAAGGATCTATCTACAGAAAAGGATCTATCCACAGCGAAAAATCTATCCACAGCAAAGGATCTATCTTTAACAAAGGATCTATCTACGGCAAGGGATCTATCCAGGGCAAAGGATTTATTTATTTATTTACTGCAAAGGATCTTAGATCTATCTACAGCTAAGGATCTATCTACAGTAAAAGATCTATCTACTACAAAGGATCTATCTACAGCAAAGGATCTATCTACAACAAAGAATCTATGTACAGCTAAGAATCTATCTACAGCAAAGGATCTATCTACAGTAAAGGATCTATCTACTGCAAAGGATCTGTCTACAGCAAAGGATCTATATACAACAAAGAATCTATCTACAGCAAAGAATCTATGTTCAGCAAATAATCTATCTACAGCAAATGATCTATCTACAGCAAAGGATCCATCTACAGCAAATGATCTATCTAAAGAAACGGGACTATATACAGCAAAGGATCCATCTACAGTTAAGTATCTATCAACAGCAAAGGATCAATCTATAACAAAAGATCTATTTACAATAAAAGTTCTATCTACAGCAAAGGATCTATCTACAGCAAAGGATCTATCTATAGGAAAGGATCTATCTACAGCAAAGGATCTATTTACAGTAAAAGAGCTATCTACCGCAAAAGATCTATCAACAATGAGGGATCTATCTGCAGCAAAGGATCTATATACAGCAAAGGAGCTATCTACAGCAAAAGATCTATCAACAATGAGGGATCTATCTGCAGCAAAAGATCTATCTACAGTAAAGGATCTATCTACAACAAAGGATCAATCAACATTTAATGATCTATCTTAAGCAAAGGATCTATCTACAGCAAAGGATCTATCTGAAACCAATGATCTATCTACAAAAAAGGATCTATTTACAACAGCAGAACTTTATACAGCAAAGGATCTATTTACAGCAAAGAATCTATCTACAGCAAAGTGATCTATTTTCAGTAAGGGATCTATCTACAGAAAAGAATCTGTCTACACCAAAAGATCTATCTACAGCGCAGGATCTGTCAACAGCAAAGGATCAATATTTAGCAAAAGATCTATTTACAACAAAAGTTCTATCAACAGCAAAGGATCTATCTACAGCAAAGGATCTATTAACAATAAGGGATCTATCTGCAGCAAAGGATCTATCTACAACAAAGAATCTATCTTCAGCAAAGGATCTATCTACAGCAAAGTGATCTATCTACAGTAAGGGATCTATCTACAGCAAAGGATCTATCTACTGCAAAGGACCTATCTACAGTTGGGATCTATTTACAGCGAAGGATCGATTTACAGCAAATGATCTATCTACAGCAAATTAAATCTCTACAGCATAGGATCTATCTACAGCAATGGATCTATCTACAGTAAGGGATCTTTTTGCAGCAAAGGATCAATCTACTGCAAAGGATCTATTTACAGCGAAGGATCGATCTACAGCAAAGGATATATATACAGCAAAGGATCTATCTACAGCAAAGGATCTATATACTGCAAAGGATCTATCTACAGTAAAGGATCTGTTTACAGTCAAGGACTTATCTACTGCAAAGGATCTCTCTACAGCAAAGGATCAATCTACATTTAAGGATCTATCTTAAGCAAAGGATCTATCTACAGCAAAGGATCTATCTAACACCAATGATCTATCTACAAAAAAGGATCTATTTACAAAAGCAGAACTTTATACAGCAAAGGATCTATCTACAGCAAAGAATCTATCTACAGCAAAGTGATCTATTTTCAGTAGGGGATCTACTGCAGCAAAGGATCTATCTACAACAAAGGATCTATCTTCAGCAAAGGATCTATCAACAGCAAAGGGATCTAACTACAGCAAATGATCTATCGACAGCAAAGGGATCTATCTACAGTAAGGGATCTATCTACAGCAAAGAATCTATCTACAGCAAAGAATCTATCTACACCAAAGGATCTTTCTACCACGAAAGATCTGTCAACACCAAAGGATCTATTTACAGCAAAAGATCTATTAACAGCAGGAGATCTTTTTACAGCAGAGGATTTTCCTAAAGCAAAAGATCTATTTACAGCAAAGGATCTATTTACAGTATGGGATTTATCTACAGCAACGGTTTTATCTACAATAAAAGATCTATCTACAGAAAAGGATCTATCTACAGAAAAGGATCTATCTACAGCGAAAAATCTATCCACAGCAAAGGATCTATCTTTAACAAAGGATCTATCTACGGCAAGGGATCTATCCAGGGCAAAGGATTTATTTATTTATTTACAGCAAAGGATCTTAGATCTATCTACTGCAAAGGATCTGTCTACAGCAAAGGATCTATATACAACAAAGAATCTATCTACAGCAAAGAATCTATGTTCAGCAAATAATCTATCTACAGCAAATGATCTATGTACAGCAAAGGATCAATCTACAGCAAATGATCTATCTAAGGTAACGGGACTATATACAGCAAAGGTTCCATCTACAGTTAAGTATCTATCAACAGCAAAGGATCAATCTATAACAAAAGATCTATTTACAATAAAAGTTCTATCTACAGCAAAGGATCTATCTACAGCAAAGGATCTATCTATAGGAAAGGATCTATTTACAGGAAAGAATCTATTTACAGTAAAGGAGCTATCTACTGCAAAAGATCTATCAACAATGAGAGATCTATCTGCAGCAAAGGATCTATCTACAGTATAGGATCTATCTACAACAAAGGACCTATCTACAGTAAAGGATCTATCTACATCATATTATCAATCCACAGCAAGGGATCTATCTACAGCAAAGGATCTATTTACAGTAAAGGAGCTATCTACAGCAAAAGATCTATCTACAATAAGGGATCTATTTACAGTAAAGGAGCTATCTACAGCAAAAGATCTATCTACAATAAGGGATCTATCTGCAGCAAAGGATTTATCTGCAGCAAAGGATCTATCTTCAGCAAAGGATCTTTATACAGCATAGGATCTATGTATAGTAAAGGATCTATCTACTGCATAGGATACATCTACTGCAAAGAATCAATCTAGAGCGAAGAATCTATTTTCAGCAAAGAATTTATCTACAGAAAAGGATCTATCTACAACGAAAGATCTATCTATAGTAAAGGATCAATCTACAGCAAATGATCTATCTTCAGCAAAGGATCTTTCTACATCATAAGATCTATCTACAGCAAAGGATCTATCTACAATAAGTGATCTATCTACAGCAAAGGATCTATCTACTGCAAAAGATCTATCTACAGCTAATGATCAATCTACAGCAAATGATATATCTACAGTAAAGGAATTCTATACAGCCAAAGGATCCATTTACAGCAAAGGATCTCTCTACAGCAAAGGATCTATCTACAGCAAAGGATCTATTTATAGCGGAATATCATTGTACAGCAAAGGAACTACTACAGCAAAAGATATATCTACAGCAAAGGATCTATCTACAGCAAAGGATCTATCTACTGCAAAGGACCTATCTACAGTTGGGATCTATTTACAGCGAAGGATCGATCTACAGCAAATGATCTATCTACAGCAAAGGATATTTCTACAGCATAAGATCTATCTACAGCAATGGATCTATCTACAGTAAGGGATCTTTTTGCAGCAAAGGATCAATCTACAGCAAAGGATCTATTTACAGCGAAGGATCGATCTACAGCAAAGGATATATATACAGCAAAGGATCTATCTACAGCAAAGGATCTATCTACTGCAAAGGATTATCTACAGTAAAGGATCTGTTCACAGTCAAGGATTTATCTACTGCAAAGGATCTCTCTACAGCAAAGGATCAATCTACATTTAAGAATCTATCTACATTTAAGGATCTATCTTAAGCAAAGGATCTATCTAAAGCAAAGGATCTATCTGAAACCAATGATCTATCTACAAAAAAGGATCTATTTACAACAGCAGAACTTTATACAGCAAAGAATCTATCTACAGCAATGAATCTATCTACAGCAAAGTGATCTATTTTCAGTAAGGGATCTATCTACAGAAAAGAATCTGTCTACACCAAAAGATCTATCTACAGCGCAGGATCTGTCAACAGCAAAGGATCAATCTTTAGCAAAAGATCTATGTACAACAAAAGTTCTATCAACAGCAAAGGATCTATCTACAGCAAAGGATCTATTAACAATAAGGGATCTATCTGCAGCAAAGGATCTATCTACAACAAAGAATCTATCTTCAGCAAAGGATCTATCTACAGCAAAGTGATCTATCTACAGTAAGGGATCTATCTACAGCAAAGGATCTATCTACTGCAAAGGACCTATCTACAGTTGGGATCTATTTACAGCGAAGGATCGATCTACAGCAAATGATCTATCTACAGCAAAGGATATCTCTACAGCATAGGATCTATCTACAGCAATGGTTCTATCTACAGTAAGGGATCTTTTTGCAGCAAAGGATCAATCTACTGCAAAGGATCCGGTGTGCCCAAGAAGGTTATGATTCTTCCGTCTAAGATTTTAAAAATATAGATAACAACGCCTAAGAGTTTTTAGGTTATCGTTTGAATAAAATATTTTTTCTAAAATACTGGTATTAATGAATATGGTTATATAAATAGTTACAATTAACGATAGTAATTTTAACGATATATTTTTAAGGATATCGTGTTATAAGGTTAAGGCATTTATACCTATTTTTTTTTAAATACAGTTTTTAATGTATATTATTTTCAGAATATAATATTTTTTGGATATAGGTTATTAAAATAGCATTTCTAACTCACAAGTTTTTAAAGTTATAGTAAATAAAGATATTGTTTCTAAGAATACGTACACAGCGTATATGTTTTTTGAGTTACTGTCTCCACCGCCTAAGTTCCTATCGAAAAAGTACAGTATGGATATTGTGTATTCTGAAATATGGCACTAACGCAGACTTTTCTCTGATTGGTCGGCCAAAACCTACAAGGAGAAGGGGGCGGAGCCCTGTTATATGCAGTCATATGGGTATTTTAGCACAAACAGCAACAGCGCTTCATAAATTGAGTTGTGAGATATATAATTAATATCAGTTCTAGTTACATTAGATTTTGGTTATCGATGGTAACTGTACACTGTAACTGTACACTGTAACTGTACACTGTAACTGTACACTGTAACTGTACACTGTAACTGTACACTGTAACTGTACACTGTAACTGTACACTGTAACTGTACACTGTAACTGTACACTGTAACTGTACACTGTAACTGTACACTGTAACTGTACACTGTAACTGTACACTGTAACTGTACACTGTAACTGTACACTGTAACTGTACACTGTAACTGTACACTGTAACTGTACACTGTAACTGTACACTGTAACTGTACACTGTAACTGTACACTGTAACTGTACACTGTAACTGTACACTGTAACTGTACATTGTAACTGTACACTGTAACTGTACACTGTAACTGTACACTGTAACTGTACACTGTAACTGTACACTGTAACTGTACACTGTAACTGTACACTGTAACTGTACACTGTAACTGTACACTGTAACTGTACACTGTAACTGTACACTGTAACTGTACACTGTAACTGTACACTGTAACTGTACACTGTAACTGTACACTGTAACTGTACACTGTAACTGTACACTGTAACTGAACAATGTAACTGTACACTGTAACTGTACACTGTAACTGTACACTGTAATTGTACAGTTTAAATGTACACTGTAACTGTACACTGTAACTGTACACTGTATCTGTACACTGTAACTGTACACTGTAACTGTACACCGTAACTGTACCTTGTAACTGTACACTGTAACTGTACACTGTAACTGTACACTGTAACTGTACACTGTAACTGTACACTGTAACTGTACACTGTAACTGTACACTGTAACTGTACACTGTAACTGTACACTGTAATTGTACAGTTTAAATGTACACTGTAACTGTACACTGTAACTGTACACTGTATCTGTACACTGTAACTGTACACTGTAACTGTACACTGTAACTGTACACTGTAATTGTACACTGTAACTGTACACTGTAACTGTACACTGTAACTGTACACTGTAACTGTACACTGTAACTGTACACTGTAACTGTACACTGTAACTGTACACTGTAACTGTACACTGTAGCTTTACACTGTAACTGTACACTGTAACTGTACACTGTAACTGTACACTGTAACTTTACACTGTAACTGTACACTGTAACTGTACACTGTAACTGTACACTGTAGCTTTACACTGTAACTGTACACTGTAACTGTACACTGTAACTGTACACTGTAACTGTACACTGTAACTGTACACTGTAATTGTACAGTTTAAATGTACACTGTAACTGTACACTGTAACTGTACACTGTATCTGTACACTGTAACTGTACACTGTAACTGTACACTGTAACTGTACACTGTAACTGTACACTGTAACTGTACACTGTAACTGTACACTGTAACTGTACACTGTAACTGTACACTGTAACTGTACACTGTAACTGTACACTGTAACTGTACACTGTAGCTTTACACTGTAACTGTACACTGTAACTGTACACTGTAACTGTACACTGTAACTTTACACTGTAACTGTACACTGTAACTGTACACTGTAACTGTACACTGTAGCTTTACACTGTAACTGTACACTGTAACTGTACACTGTAACTGTACACTGTTACTGTACACTGTAACTGTACACTGTAACTGTACCTTGTGACTGTACACTGTAACTGTACACTGTAACTGTACACTGTAACTGTACACTGTAACTGTACCTTGTGACTGTACACTGTAACTGAACACTGTAACTGTACACTG
>CANNZV010000633.1:104701-349119 GCA_947561585.1 Caprella mutica
ATAGGAAACTAGGTTATAAGAATTAAGGATAGATTAGATAAGGAGAGTAAAATCAATGTAGTATATTAGATAGATTGTTAGGATTGTGATAGTAAATATGTTGGAGAAACAGGTAGAATGTTAGGAGATAGGATTAAGGAACATAAATCTAATGTAGTAAAGAGAGTACAATAATCATAGATATATTAGCATAATAGAGATACAGGCCATAGTTTAGATTTTGATAATGTTAGGATATTGTAACAATGTTAGCATACTTTTAATAGGAGAAAATTAGAATCGTACTATACGCATGGATAGGATAACACTTTAAATAGAGCATATGAATTTCCTTAGTAAATAGTGCCCATAGTTAATAAGATTGTCAAAATTTAAAATTGAAATGTTAAAAAAAAAAAATTATAAATTAGGATATGTATCATGATTACGAGTAGGTAGAATATAAGTCGCTTGTTTCTAAATAAATGTTACCCCTGAAGAGGGAAATCACGAAGATTTCTGAAAGCTTGGGAAAATTCAAATTACTTCTTGTTGAGTTCTTCATCCTACATAATAGATCTATGTAAATGTGGTGAGTTAACTTTATCATTTGGATACCTAGAGTGCTATTTTTTCATTTTATAAACAAGCTCTGGCATCAATTTCAATTTTTTTGTTATGACAACCGTTCAGTTAGATTAAGCAAGCTGTCAATTTCAGACGGTATTCTGCAACCATGGGTAAAAGAGCTGGCTTGAATAATGCGGCCCGTGCTAGAATCACTTCCCTGCTTGGTGAAGGTAAAGGAACACTTGAAATTTCAAGAATTATGGGCAGGGATCATCGTACAATAAAGTCCTTCGTGTTTTCCGGGAAAACTGGCAGAAAAACGCCGGAAAGATCCCACTTAAAGAAGGTTTCACCAAGAGATCTCCGTAATTTGAAGCGAGAGATGGCGAGGAATCCCAATGCGACCAGCAAATCAATTTTCGATGCTGCAGCTGCCCCTAAAGTGGGCAAAACGACGCGATGCAAGGCACTCCAATCCATCGGTAGGGTGAAGAGCCCCATCAAACGGCCACTTCTCAGCAAGAAACACAAGGCAAAGCGAGTTGAATGGGCAGAACGGTATCACAAGCTTAACTTCTCCAATGTTATCTTCACTGATGAATGTCGTGCAACCATGGACGCACCGGATGGCTGGGCTCGTGGTTGGGTCCTCGATCAACGTCAACCAAGGCTGAGGATGCGTCGCCAACAAGGAGGTGGTGGAGTAATGTTTTGGCCTGGCATTCAAGGCAGCGCAATTATTGGGCCATTCATGGTTCCTGAAGGAGTAAAAATCAATGCAAAAGCGTATTACGAGCTTCTGGATAAGTTCCTTCTTCCATGGTTAGAGAACCAGCCACTGCTGAGAAGAAAAAAATTAATTTTTCAGCACGATAATGCTCCAGCACATAAAGCAAAGTTCACTGACAACTGGCTTAACAGTTACAGCTTCGGGAAGGAAAAGATAATGGTGTGGCCAGCAAATAGCCCGGATCTGAACCCCATCGAAAACCTTTGGGCAATAATCAAGAGGCGTGTTTATCAAGACGGGAGGCAATTTACAAGTACTGCTGAACTGTGGAGAGCAATACAAGATGCTGTTGCCACTGTAACTCCAGCTGAAATCAAGAAACTTACATCATCAGTTGATTTTCGGGTCATGAAGATCATCAAAACTGGTGGTAGCCATATTTCTTATTAATCACCTAAAATAAAACAGTTTTAGTCAACTTTCATGTTGTATTTGAATGTTTTTGGCATTATTAGTGCATCTTTAATTAAATGAAGATAAATTATTAACCTTGTTTATCATTTAAACCTTCAAAATTCGATTAAGTTAAACACTTGCATAATCTAGCTGAACGGATACCAAATCAAAAATGTCAATATATTGTTATTTTATGTTTATGAATTGTGAAATTAGTGTTTAAAGCATTAGAATTTTAAAAATACGTCTTCTAGTTTTGATATATCTGTTGACATCCAATGCATTGTGAACATTATTAATTTTATCATGAAAAAATCAATATGCATAATCTAGCCGAACGCAGTGTAGACACTCACATCACTGTATGATATTAGAAAGCTTATCAATTCAATGTGTTTATAGTCGCGATGCAGTGATCGCCAAAAAATATATCAATCAGATTAATATAAAAAGTCATATCTTGTAACTGCTTCTCTTATTTCAAACCAATCGCCAAATACTGAACACCTAATACACATGTTTACAATTCTTAAAGGGTAACTTTATTAAATTTGGAAATGTGTTGTTTGATATCAGAATTGTCTCCTATCACAATATAAGAGGTTATAGACTATCAAGTCAGTTGAAAAATGTTAGTCAAATGTATATCCTACTGGAAGAAAATAAATTAGAAAAGTCGATTTGATATTTCATCTTTATCTTTTAAGTTAATAAATCTTATAATAAGTTATTATGGTGGTAATTGTTCGATAGGGAAATGAGACTCTATAAAATGTAACTGATTACAAAATTTCAGAATTTACTGCATTTGGATAGAGAAGAAATGTTTTTTCAGCACTATAAATCCCAAGCTTATTTTCAGTAGCATCTTTAGAGTAGCAAGGAACAATAAAAATATTCGTAATTCAAGTTGCTATATCTATATACTAGCGTAGTTTTCTGTCACCAACAGAAAATCACTCACAAAGTTAAAAAAATCTTTGATTTACCGTCATATTGTAGTAAAGTGTAGACAAATCATTATTAACAGTGACAAATATCGTGTCAGTTTCACACTTTTTAATTTATTATGGTTTATAAAATTCAGTTTACTACATTTAAATAAAAAATATGTCTGTTATGTCATTTAATCTTGGAAACTGATATGTTATCATTTGGAAAATAATTGCAGTTCATACAAGTCCTTCCACATCAAAAAGGGACCAATTTTATAAACAATATTATTATTAAAACAAAGGCTAGAATGCCAATAACAGTGTTGTGAGATATACCAAATATGATTTACAAAAGTGAGATATACCTAATAATATTTACAAATCTCATTTTTCATAGCATTTCAAACTGTAGATAATGATAGGCTATAAGATATAGGAATCAATGTTTAATTTAAATTCAGCAATATAATCTGAAATACTGCACACTAAGGTAGCACTATTATAGATCTATAGATGTGTACTAGCTACATTACATGGTAGGAATTCCTCAGATGGTACTGGTGTATCTATTGATAGAATTTATAGGTAGGTAGTTTATTTTTAATTTAGTATTATATATAATTTAATTGCTTCAATATCTTAGTATTTAAATAAGAATTACCTACCGTACCTATAAGTTTTATAATGTTCATTATACAAGAAGCCTTTCATGAGATGTATCCTTTCTAAAATGTTTTAGTGAACACCAATATACTTTGCATGTAACCTTTATAAGAGTAACATACGGGAAGGATATTCGAACGCCACGTGCGACTCACAGGAGGTTTCTCCTGTGAGTCACGTTTTTTAAAAATATTTCTATCTTTATCATAATTTCTGATAATTTGACACTATCAGAAAGTGAAAGAAGCCATTTTAAGACTTTTTCAAGAACACCATTTGTTATGAAAAGTCTTCGTTTTAGAGATATAGCGCAATTAATTTTCCGATAGGTTAGATTATGACCGTTACGTTTTGGGGTCTGGAAAGGTACATTTGCTGTTTATTTCAGATACAAAATCACAAATACGTATATCGCGGGCGTGCCGCCCCAAGAAACCCTCCCCGCCCTACCAGGTCATTGAACAATAATGTTGTGTGCAGTACAACAAACTAGCGGATACAGTGAACTACATTAACGGTTTCATGTCACAAAAATCTAAAAGATTTATGTATCTTGAAGTGTGCGTTTCAATATTATACCGTGAGAATACTATTAGAGTACGCTAACTACACTCAAATAATATAAATAAATATAAACTTTGTTGAAATTTAATTTTTAGTTCTAAAAATCTATAACTGTTAATTTGCAAAGTAACTTTGTAATGGTGTGTACAAAAATAAAAATTGTAGCACACATTTTATTATTATTTTGTTTGTTTTAATAATTTTTACCTCGCAAAACGATAAGTTATATATTTATGACATCAAATATATATGGAAAACCCGTTAATTGTTCATTGATAGGAAATAACCGTAATTTTTGTGGAACTTATTAAATTATTTTAATATGATTATGGATTAAAATACTGAATTGATATGTGTTTTATTTTAGAATAAAGTTCAATCATTCATATTAATATATTCAAATCATGAATGGAAGCTGAAAAGTGATTACCTTGTCTGTTAATAACTTTTCAGAATTTAGTATAGTTACCCTTAAAGTCTGTGAGTACAATATTAGTGTTCAGTAAATGGCGATTGGTTTCAAGATAAACTGACTTACCTGATTTATATACTTTTATATTATATTAATTGAATTAATTTTTTGGCGATCTCTGCATCGCAAACACGTTGGAATAAATGGTATGTAATATCATGCTGGTGAAGATTACAGATGTATGAGGACACCCATAGTACTCGTAAAGTGGGATTTAAGGATGGGTCTGATTGAAATGTTCAATCGGATGTTTTTGATTCATATTGGTACATTGCTTGTAAAAGTGCTCACTTTCCAAATGTTATGAGTGTTTGAAGTTCAGGCTGACTGATGAGTATCGTGTGACTAATTTTTGCCATGCTCTGGAAAGCTATGATTTTGCTGATATAGTGAATCATGATAATGTCGAGGAAGCAATGATATTATTTGACAATGAGATTTTTCGTATTGATAACGAAACTTGTCCGATTGTCAGTAAGACAGTTTCGGGTCGAAGTCTTAAGAAGCCATGGATTAATGGTAAAATTTTGATCAATATTCGTAAACGTCATGCTATGTATTTATTTTACCTTGCAGAGAAAATTACACATGTGGTTTATTCTAGATTCAGTAATTTTGTCACGGGATTAATAAGGAAATTTAAACGGGACTATTTCTCTACCCAGTTCTCTCGGTACAAAAATAATATAAGGAAGACATGGAAGACTATTAATAATATGTTGGTAAGTTCTTCTGGAGTAAAGAGTACTATTGGTGAGATGTTGATTGATAATGTGGTGTCTAACGATAGTGTTAGTATTGCTAATCATTTGAATAATTATTTCTGTAACGTTGCGTCTGAAATTGTTAATTCTGCTCCGGAGGGTGTGGGAGATGCAAGGAGTTACTTGGTGGGTGAATATGTGCATTCATTTGTGTATCATCCTGTTACTGCTGATGAAGTCAGATCTATCATAGGTTCTTCGAAGGGTAGCTCTAATAACATTCACTCGATTTCAGTGCAGGTTTTGAAGAAGATTAGTTACATTGTATCTCCAATTTTAGCTTCTATCATAAATAGATCAATATTTTCTGGTACATTTCCATCCATATTAAAAATAGCTAAGATAATTCCACTTCACACAAAGTGTCCCAAAAATGTAAATACAAACTATCGTCCAATTTCAATTCTTTCCTCTTTTAGTAAAATCATGGAAAATGTAGTTTATAAACGATTATATAGTTATCTATCTAAATTTTCTATTTTATCTCGCGATCAATTTGGTTTCAGATCAAAAAAGTCTACCTCTCTGGCTATTCTGCACTTCCTACATAATTTGTACCCATCCCTTGATAGTGGTAACTGTGTAATTTCAATATTTTTAGACTTTTCTAAAGCATTTGATTGCGTAAATCATTCTATCTTGTTGTCAAAGTTGCATTTTTATGGATTTAGGGGTTTCATTCATGATTGGTTCAGTTCATACCTGACTGGCAGAAGACAATGTGTCACATTGGGCAATGGTGTATCCTCTGACTATGAAGCTGTTACTCATGGAGTGCCTCAAGGAAGTGTCCTTGTGCCGTTACTTTTTTTGCTATTTATAAATGACCTTCCGAATGTATAGAATAAATTTAAGTTTACTCTGTTCGCTGACGATAGCACTCTTACATACAGCTTCAATAGATCAGAGTTGCAATTATCGCATCAAATTATAAATAGTGAATTATCAAAAATTAATAATTGGCTTTTAGTTAACAACATTAAAATCAATATAGATAAAACAAATTATATGCTATTTCACTATAGGTTGAATGTTGAATTTTCTAAGATTTTGATTGGTGATGGAGTTGTTTCTAGGGGGGATAGTGTTAAATTCTTGGGTATTGTGTTGGATGAAAACTTGAAGTGCGACTCTCATATTAATCATGTAACTGGGAAGGTTTCTAAGACTGTTGGACTGTTGGGTAAACTGAAGCATTTTCTGCCAGTCGAAATTTTGCAGTTGATGTATGATTCTCTAATTACTCCTTATTTGATATATTGCATTGAAATATGGGGAGGTACCTCAGCTTGTTATTTGGATAAAGCAATATAAATTCAGAAGTCTGCTATGAGAAATGCCAATGGTTTATCTTTTTTTGCACACACTTCAGAATGCTTCGGAAATTGTAATATTTTAAAACTCCCTGATTTATTCGTATACCGTGTGTTGATAATGATGCACGAGGCAGTATATAGCGGAAATAATTTATATCTTTTTCACAATCTCCCATCTCACCGTGATCTTCATTCATACCCTACCAGAAATTGTGCACAATTATTAGTTCCATCTTTTTCTAGGATCAAATCTCATAAGTGCATTTCTTATGTGGGCCCTAAGCTCTGGAATAAACTACCTGATTCAGTTAGGTCTCATTCATCTATATCTGTGTATATATCCATATACATAATAATATTTAGTATGTATAGTTACATAAATGAATTTGGCAAAATGATACCAAATTAGCGGAATACAATTTTATATAGCAATAGTAATGACAAATTCCTATAAGAAATGTATTTTCTTATGCATAAGATATAATGATGAGAACTACAAAGTCTAACAGAATGTTAATTTTTAAATACATTAAATTAGATTTTTGACAAATTCGTCTTTCGGAAAAATTTTCCTTTGGAAAATCTGTATTTCGTCAAATCCGTTTTCGGCCAATTTTAGATTCGGCAAAAACTTTTGCGCAGAATTCATTTCGGCGAATTAGTTTTCGACAAATTTCGTTTCGGCCAATTCGTTTACAGAAATTCAACCTAGAGACACCAAGTCTAAAAGATAAAAAGCTGCAACCTGATTAAAAGAATTCAATGTTCTATATTTGTACAACTTTATATTTAGTGTAAACTACAATTATAATATTTCCTTTATAATAAAAACCACCTATTTCTCTTGAGCCATTCAAGATATTTTATGAAATGTAAGAAGAATAGTTATATTAAGAAAATGTTATGCTACCTAATGAAGAAACGTATAATATAATGAATGCTAGCAATAAGCGTTAATGGGCGGTTTTATTAAACTGAAGAAACAATCAATATCTTTATTATTCATCAATCATAAATGAAATTGAACAGTTCGACAAATTTAATGTATTACTTTTGAGCTCTTCTAAAAATAAAATGAAAATATAGGGCAGTTTTGCAATACTCGGACACTCAAATTATTCGGATAGTGTACATTTGTAAAGAATACATACCAATCTGACATTTAAAACATTTTGATTCACTTAAGACACACAAAACTTGCCATACCCCACTATCCAGTCACCAGTTTATTAGATTATGGAAGCAAATGGATAAGCGGCGGCGAAGGTATGTGCTCTACCGAGTGCACATCATGTAGTTTTTTTTGCAATGCAGTGACCGCCCAAAAATATCTTTATGCAAACAAGATAACAGAAACTCCTCGATTCCTCTTCACTCTTGTAGAAACCAATCGTCTTCTACTGAACACTTTTTGTGGTTGAAGGATAACTTTACTACAGTGTATTTAGTTAACGTATATTCGAGTCTTTTCAAAATTGGTTTCAAAATCACTAGTACCTACCATCTGAGGAATTCCTACCATGTAATCTAGCTAGTACACATCTATAGATCTACATATAATAGTACTACCTTAGTGTTTAGTATTTCAGGTTATATTGCTGCATTTCTGAATTGTAACTCGGTTTTAATTGTTTCCAATTTTCTCTTTCTATAATTTAAAACATATTTCAAATAAGGTGGACATCACCGATCCTTAACTCGACTGTCTTTATTTTTATTTATTATCTTTTTACAATGATGAGAAATTTTTATGATATCAAATAAGTGAAAAACCTTTTTTTTTATCTATTGGTTGATTAAATTCATAATTTTTATAGTATATTTAAATATTACTTTATACTGAATTTATTCGTATTCTGTTCAGAGATAAAGTTTAATCATTCCTATTATTAAGATATATTACAAAATACTCATTGAAAATAAATTATTTTGACTTTAAATAACTTTTCAAATTTAGTGAAGTAACCTATAAAATCATATTGTGAATTAAGTGTTCAGTAAATCCCAATTGGATTGAATAGAAAGAACTTCACTTATATTTTACTCAGAAACAAACTATTATTTTTCATGCTAAATTATGCGATCTTTTCGCCTTTCTTCTTCTACTATTTTTTTCCTTTTCGAACCCCGGTTCATTCCCCCTCTTCAGACCAAACTGGTCCCCCCTCCTCCTACCTCTAGATCTGTCTGGCATCGACCACCACCACCACTTATTTTTTTCCTGTTAAGGTTACATCCAATCTGATAACATTTTTTTTGCGGTCACTGCATCGCAAACATGTTGTAATAATAAGTTCTGTAATATCATGCAGATGAATAAGAGATCATCGCATTATTCGGACACTCACAGTACTCGAACGGTGGGTTTTAAAATAATCAGATTGACGTAAGCAAAACTTAGAGAAAATTCTGCCTTATTTCACTATTGCATGTTTTACCCATTGCATTTTTGTACATAATGTATGTTTTTTAAAATGCAGAGAAATAACACAATTTCAGTACACTCACAGAATTCGAAAAGAGAGCATTGTGGATATACTTGTACCAATTTAACACGTAGAAGTTTCTGATTTACCTGTTATATTCAGTATCCGAGTACTGTGAGTGTCCAAATACTGCAATCATTACTTTTTAAACTGCAAGATGTTTCGAAACTTATTATCTCAACGTTATTGCGATGCAGTGATTTGGTGAAAATATATTAAAGTTATGGAGAATTAAGTTTATCGTCGCTAAACTCAGACCATCGGGAAATGAATTTTTTAGGTCATGCACCAATCTCACATTTACACCAAAGTCCATATTTGAAATCACTCATTCCGAACACTGTGAGTGTCCGAATACAACGACAATCACATTCATCTGCATGATGAGACAGAACTTATAAACCCAGTGAGATTGCGATGCGGTGATCGCACAAAAAAACTTAAGAATCTTGTAAAGTACAATTGATTGTTCAGCATTAAGTTCCCACAGTTTTTCTCGAAACCAATCACCATCTACTGAACACTAAAGACAAGAAGACTTTAAGGGTAACTTTGATAAATTTAGAAGACAATTTAAGATCAAATTATATACTTTTCAAGTGTTCTTTATTGTATTTAATTGAAGCAATTGAGAGATTAAACTTTTACAAAACCAAAGCATATATCCGAATACATGGAGAAATAATTCAATAAGTTGCATATATGTCACTTAAATTATAATCTATAAATTGACACGTTATTGAAACATTAGTAGAATATAATATAATTATATTGCGTTATAAATAGTGTTATAATGAAACTAAATAAATATGTTTTCGATGCTCTCTTACCTGAAAGCAAAATTTTGCATCTTATATAACCCATTTTAATAAGATTCGAAAATACGTTAACTGAATATACTGTATATTGCTCCATGGTATCCATTTCTCGAATTTTACGTAAAAATTACATCGCACTATTTTTCAATGTCTGTATGTTTCAATATTCCCCTGATTATAGAAGTAAGTTTTTATAATCAGACTATACGTAGATTGACATTGACTATCATTTTCTCAACTGTACTTTCTAACTATACTTTGGTATTATTATAAGAGATGTCTCTGCTATCAAATTATTAAGAAAAGTATGTCATTAATGCATAGATAAATAATATGCAATACGTTTGCCATTTTTCTAATTAGTTCAATACAATTGAATATATTTCAGCTGATTGCTCAATTTTTATGCATTTCTAGAGTTAAATCTTTCATATCTCGAAAATCAAATCAAGATAACTGATTTATAATTTATTAATTTGACAATAAATCACTTTCCAAATTTAGTAAAGTTACCCTTAAACCACTGAGAGTGTTCAGTAGAAAATGATTGGTTCAAACAAGAGTGAAAAGAACTAAAGGAGACACTTTTAACTTCTTTGAATTGTTTAGGATATTTTTGGGCGGTCACTGCATCGCAAAAAAAATAAGATTTTGAGTTATTGAAAACAAATGCAGATGAACAATGGATCATCGCAGTATTCGGACACTCACAGTACTCAGTAAGTGGAGTATAACAGGTTCTGTTTGTCATTGGTCAATCAGAATATTTAAAAGTTCAGATTGGTAAATGACCTGAACAAATGTTCACTTTCCGAATGCTTTGAGTGTCCGAGTATTGCAAAACTGCCCTATATTTGCATTTTATTTTGAGAAGAGCTCAAAAGTAATACAATAAATTTGTCGAACTGTTCAATTTTATTTATGATTGATGAATAATAAAGATATTGATTCTTTCTTCAGTTTAATAAAACCGCCCATTAACATTTATTGCTAGCATTCAATATATTATACGTTTCTTCATTAGGTAGCATAAAATTTTCCTAATACAACAATTCTTCTTTCATTTCATAAAATACCTTAATTATATTTGAATATTAAATAATTAAATATACCTTAAATAATTAATTATACCTTAAATATATTTAATGGCTCAAGAGAAATAAGTGGTTTTCAACATAAAGGAAATATTATATTGTAGTTTACACCAAATATAAAGTTGTACAAATATAGTACATCTAATTCATTTAATCTGCATGCAGATTATTATCTTTTAGACTTGGTGATACAGAAAATGATATAAAATCTGATTAATATATAACATATCTAATTTATATGGTTGAAACATGATTAACATATTGGCAATATTTCGAGCCAAGATGGTTTCAAAATAACAGCCCATGCTGTCACCATGTTGGCCCATTTTGCAAGTAACCACACAGTACCAACACGATTTGTCAACCTAGTGCCCACATGGGCCCCATTAGCTTGTGTTGCTCGGGTCATAGTACTCGAAAAGTAGATTTTAGAGAGTAGTTATGGAATAGTAAATATAATTCATTTTTACTCTGATAAATATGTTGATAGCCTTATATGAACATACATTATGTGATATCTATTACCTGCAAAAAAAAGTGGGGCAAGGAATAAGTTGAAATGGAGCATTTAGTTGTAGATGAAAATGAACAATTTTACTGAGGGAAGATTATCTTTATTACGGAAAATGAATGGAATATAATGAAGAAACGTCAATTTATTGAATACCTTTAATCAGCGGTATTTGGATATTAATTAATCATATTGGTACATTGCTTGTAAAAGTGTCCCTGTATTATGATGACTATTCACAGTTCTGATTATAAAGATTGAGAGCAGCACAAAAGTAACGAGTGAAATTAGTCTGTGATTTCAATAATAACAAGGAATGATTATTTCTATAGAATATGATTTTATCATCAGTTTAATAAAATCATCCATATAACACTGACTGAGAGTATTTTCAATAAATTAGACGTTCCCTCATTATGTAGCATGAGCTTATCGTAATATAAATACTCTTCCTCCAGAAAATATCTTTAATGGCTCTTTAGTAAAATAATGCTCCATTTCGACTAAAATTATTTCGTGCCCACTTTTTCTCTTACAGCATTCGGAAAGTGACCATTTGTATAGGTCATGTACCAATCTGACCTTTAGTAATTGCTGATTGACCTACAATGACCTATGGTAACATGGCAGTGTCCGAATAATGCGATATTCTTTCATTCATCTGCATTATATTGCAGAAATTATTATTGCAGCATGTTTGCGATGCGGTGATCGCACAAAAATATATTCAAAAATGGAGATTTGAGATTTGTAGTAAGAATAAGCTGTTTCTCCGCAAAGCAATAGCCACCTACTGAGCACTTGTATTAATATATTATTATTAAGACTCAACTAAATTTGGAAAATGATATAATGTCAAATTAGGCACTTCCCTATAATTTTTCTCCATGAGTTTTGTCTTATCATGCAGATGAATATGATTGTCGTTGTATTCAGACACTCACAGTGTTCGGAAAGTGTGTTTAATAAATGTGTTAATTGACATATATGAATTAGGTTCCATTAGCTAAATAGTCCTGGGACTATTTACTGAATGGAAGTTATTTATAGCCGAATAGAGGTGGGTAGGACTCAATTTGGTACCATTAGGTTCCATTCGGTAAATAGTCCTACCGGTATTATTTTTCATGAAGAAAGTAACTATGATACGCACGGGAATATATTGACTTGATATTTAAATTTTCCTGTTTTTATTTAATTTTTAAATGTATTTTATCTATAAAATAAATTAGACTATGCAGAAAATTTAATTTTAATTGAATTCATTAAAATTAACCTAATAATGGGTAATAAATTGGTATTGATGATAACCCGTTATTTTTAACGGGAAAGTAAACTAGTATTATTAATAATTACTAATACAAAGATGAAGCTTATTATTAATAATTACGGATGTATTATAAGGACACAAAGATATAAATGAATATATACCAAACAAAATAACCATTAATAATACTAGTGTACTTTCCCGATATCATCATTAATACAAATTTAATATCTGTATTATGTTACTTTCAATGAATTCAATTAAAGTTAAATTTTCTGCACAGTCTATAAATTTAAATACATTTAAAAATTGCATAACAACAGGGAAATTTAAATACCAAGTCAATATATAATCATTCTAATTCATACATGGATAAGAATTTATATAGTTATCTATGATCCCTGATATTCGTATAAAAATGATCACTAAAAATATATTACTTAAATCGAACATAAATTAGTTTTCTAAACTTATTGAAGTTACCCTTAAAATCTCCCTGTCATAAGTGTTCAGTAGATAGAGATCGGTTTCGAAAAAAGCTATGAATTAATAACTTTAATAATTAGTATTATAATTAAGTTCTTATTTATTTTGGGGTTTATCTCACTGGGTTTATAAGTTCTGTCTCATCATGCAAATGAATGTGATTGTCGTTGTATTCGGACACTCACAGTGTTCGGAAAGTGTTCTTCGGAGATGGGCTGATTGACATAGGCTAATTAGAATTATTTTAAAGGTAAGATTGGTAAAAGACCTGAATAATATTTTATGGTTACCTTTTCTAAATTTGAAAAGGTATTTAAAGTCAAAGTAATATATTTCCAATGATTATTTTGTAATATATTTTAATAATAGGAATGATTAAACTTTATTTTTGAACAGAATACGAATAAATTCAGTATAAAGTTAATTATATGTAATATTTAAATATACTATGAAAATTATGAATTTCATCAACCAATAGATAAAAAGAACGTTTTTCACTTTTTTGATACCATAAAAATTTCTCATCATTGTAAAAAGATAATAAATAAAAATAAAGACAGTTGAGTTAAGGATCGGTAAGTCTATCTTATTTGAAATATGTTTTAAATTATAGAAAGAGAAAATTGGAAACAATTAAAACCGAGTTACAATTCAGAAATGCAGCAATATAACCTGAAATACTGCACACTAAGGTAGCACTATTATAGATCTATAGATGTGTACTAGCTACATTACATGGTAGGAATTCCTCAGATGGTACTGGTGTATCTATTGATAGAACTTATAGGTAGGTAGTTAAAAGATATTTAATTTAAATGAACGTTTTATCATTCTATTAATTAGATATTGACCACCTACCGTACCTATAAGTTATTGGTTTATATCCTTGCATGAAATGTACAATTATTAAAATGCTTCAAGTTAACACCCATCCACTTTGAACAGATTTTTTAATTATTGTAATACGAGGAATATCGGAACACGCAGACTTATATATAATATAATTTTTAATTATTTTATAATAGTTGAATAAGTTAACAAATTCTGCATATTAATCAATAATCATCAACGATAAAATATATCAAATATTCATTAAAAACGGGCCTCAAAGTAATTGATATTTTGTATTCGACTTGGTCTAACTTATTCAATTATTTCAATACTATTTATTTAATATGCTAAATGTTCATGTATTGTAATTGGAAATAGAGTTGAATCTCTCATCTCTAAGAGATTAAATAAAGAAGAAATACTGGAATCTGTTTAATTTGACAGTAAACAACTAATTCAAATTTAGTATAGTTACCTCTAACAAAGTTTCTGTGTTCATAGTGTTCAGTAGATGGCGATTGGTTTGCAGAGAAACGGTTTAACTCAACCACGAGAGTTCCAAATAAAGTATCATTTTCTAAATATATTTTTGTGCGATCACTGCATCGCAAATATGCTGCAATAATAATTTCTGCAATATCATGCAGATGACTGAAAGAATATCGCATTATTCAGACACTGCCATGTTACCATAGGTCATTGTAGGTCAATCAGCAATTACTAAAGGTCAGATTGGTACATGACCTGTACAAATGGTCACTTTCCGAATGCTGTAAGAGAGAAAGTGGGCACGAAATAATTTCAGTTGAAATGGAGCATTATTTTACTAAAGAGCCATCCATTAAAGATATTTTCTGGAGGAAGAGTATTTATATTACGATAAGCTCATGCTACATAATGAAGGAACGTCTAATTTATTGAAAATACTCTCAGTCAGTGTTATATGGATGATTTTATTAAACTGATGATAAAATCATATTCTATAGAAATAATCATTCCTTGTTATTATTGAAATCACAGACTAATTTCACTCGTTACTTTTGTGCTGCTCTCAATCTTTATAATCAGAACTGTGAATAGTCATCATAATACATGGACACTTTTACAAGCAATGTACCAATATGAATTAAAAACTTCTGATTGATCAATGTTAATCAGACCATATCTTCATATCCCACTTTACGAGTACTGTGAGTGTTCGAATAATGCGATAATCTTCACCAGCATGATATTACATTACTTATTATTCCAACGTGTTTGCGATGCAGAGATCGCCAAAAAATATCATACCCACATTAAAGAGTCTACCAATGGGATGTCTGATGACTCTGTAACTTTCAAACCAATCGCCATCTACTGAACACTAACATTGTACATACAGACTTTATTGGTAACTTCACTAAATTCGGAAAAGTAATTTATGGACAAGGTTATTAGTTTTCAACTTTCATTTTGCTTTAATATATGTAAACGCTAGAGATTTTAAACGCTAGAGACTGGAAATAAAATACGAATGATTAAAATCTATTTTTAAATAGAATTCAAATCAATTCAACATAATAATTAATAATCATATTATAATAGTACAGAAAATTATCCAAAACCAACTGTCCTAGAACTGTGAGTTTTCGGTTACTGCGATGATCTCTTATTCATCTGCATGATATTACAGAACTTATTATTACAACATGTTTGCGATGCAGTGACCGCACAAAAATATTTATATAACTATAAAAAAAGCTGATCTTTAATGAAGTTTCTTCTCTTCATACTAATTGGGATTTACTGAACACTAAATACACACAAAAAGTTTATGGGTAACTTCACTAAATTTGGAAAGTTAAATATAGTCATAATAATCTATTTCCAATGAGTTTTTTTGAGCCGATCATAATATTATGAATAATTATGTTATATTTTCAAACGAAATACTTAGCAATTCTGTATAAGGGTAGTCAAATTTAATATATCTGTAGATTACAAAAAATATGAAATTCATCTATTAATTCATAAATAACCAATTAACTTTTTCATGTTTAATCTAATCATAAAAAGAGGTTAATAACAATCAATACTGTTGAAATTATTATCGACAATGTCTTTTATATTTGAAATATATTTTACATATTTAGGAAGATAACTAGGAAGAGGAAATTAATAAAAATTGTAACTGAAATACATATTTAATTTCATCAAAGTTACCTTTAAAGTCTCTGTTTACTAAGTATTCAGTCGATGGCGATTGGTTTGCAGAGAAGCATTTTCAATCAATTGCAGATGCGATGTGAAACATGCCAATTCAGTATATATTTTTGGGCAATCTCTACATCGTTTACCTGTTGGAATAAAAAGTTTTGTTATATTATCCATTTTTAGGTCATGATAGGTTCATCAGAAATTACTTATGGTTATTATATTGAATACACTTAAAATTCCAATACTATTGATAATAATTCTTCTGAATATATCTTTAACGGCTCTCTATAGCAAAAATGCTCTATATCAACTAACAATTTCTCTGTCCACTCTATTTGTGCAGGTTATAGTTATCACATAATGTATTCTCATATAAGTGTATCAACATATTAATTGCCACAGACTAAAAAGTTTTTTTTTGGTAAAACCTAAAATTTTATAAGTTATATAGCATATTGCAAATAACAAATAAGATAACGAACCTGCTGCAGGCAGAGTAATGAAAAAACCTGACTCAGCAAAAGTCTTAGTGTAGAATCAAAGGTATATATATATATAAACGATTATACTACCTTATTAAATTCTACAACTTATTAAAAAAAATATGACATTTTTAAAATCGGTTATTTGGTATTAGTTATATTTTCTTTTAGTTAATATTATTATTAAATTGTCGGAATTCTGATTGTAAATAAATAATTATTTATTACATGCTCTCCAAAAAATCATTTGAAGAATATCTACGAGAAATTGAGTAAATTGACCATACATCACTTTTCCAAATTTAGTAAAGTTACCCTTAAAATTTCTGTGTTCAGTTATCATCTGTTCAGTAGAAGGCGATTGATTTGAAGAGAACTGCTAATCAGTATTAGTGTATTTGGATTGTTTTTCTTAAATAAGATATTTTTGTGCGGTCACTGCATCGCAAACATGTTGTAATAATAAGTTCTGTAATATCATGCGGATGAATAAGAGATCATCGCATTATTCGGACACTCACAGTACTCGGATAGAGGGTGTTAATATAGGTAAATTTAAGGCTTTTAATTGTCAGATTTGGACAATTATTTACATAAATGTTCACCTTGTGAGTGTCTCAGCATCGAAATTTCCATAAACTCTTTATAGTTGTTGATGAATTTTGACTATCAATTTTGAGAAGAGTACAAAAGTAACAAGAGAAATTTGTGGGTGAGTTCAACATTAACTAGGAATATAAAATTATACTAAAAATAATTTCTCTTTCAGTTTAATAAAATATTTCAACGATGAAGAATTGGAAAAAATAAGAGTAAAATCCAAATATTGGGACAATCACATCATTTAGAGAGAGAACATTCGTATAGATCATTTCCAATCGGACCAAATTACCTTTAAATTAACATATCATGCAAACGTCCACTTTTCAAATTCTATTATTGTCCCAATAATGTGGTGACCTCTTATTAATCTGAATGTTATTACAATAGTTAATATTCCAACCTTAATGCTATGCAGTGATCGTCAAAAATATTTCCGTTTCAATGGAACACTCTGACTCGGGAACAAATTACAATAATAACTCTAGATTCTAGAAACAAATCGACATCTATTGAACACTTTGAACAGAGAGAGACTATAAATGGGTAACTTCACTAAATTTGCAACTATTCTTGTATTGATTTTATAGATATTGAAAATATAATTCAATTTTCAATAACTTAGAAATAGTCGATTAATTTTCTCAAACGTATCATGCTATTTATCAATAATGAAATAAATTTGATATCAGAAATATCTCTCATCATAATATGAGTTACATATAATAAAGACACTTGATAAAATGATAGTCACAGATCAGTTATCGTCATATGGCTGGTAATTGAATCAAAGAAGAATATACAGTGTGGTGTAGTGACTATTTCTAATTATAACATATTAATTGTCATGAGGTAGCGTAGTACCTAATATTAAATATACTTATTCTTAAGGCAAGCAATGGATCAATAATAACAGATCAGTCAAAATACATCATATATTGGTGTCACTGTGAACTATTCAAAATATTATTTAATATTATTACATATTCTAAATGCATATTAGCTCATATTAGGAACAAAATATATTAAATATAAAGAATGTTTATAGTATCTATCGATAATATGCAATTAATGCGTTTCTTATTGGAATATTGCAACATTATTAATATTTATAATACTAAATGTATATGTATTGTAATCTGTATAAAGTTCTATCTTTTACTTCCATAAGAATAATTAAAAAACGCTTACAGATAAGAAAAGAGTTTGACAATATATCATTCTTCAAAATTTAGTAAAGTTACCCTTAACGTATTTGTTTTAAATGCTCAGTAGATGCAGATTGGTTCCAAGAAAATAAATTAACATACATGGCTTTATTTGTAACATTTTTTTCGCAAGATATTTTTGGGCGATCACCGAATCGCACAAATGTTGTAATAATAAGTTGTGCAATTTATGCAGGAGATTGAGTATTTGGATACTCACAGTAATCGGAATGTTGGTATTTTAAAGTCTGATTCTATTCCAATTTTGATTATCAGTTTCGACAAACCACATAAGTGATAATTAAAATTTGAAGCAAATATTCTTTTTTATGAAAAAACATTAATTTTACAATTGAAAAAATTAGCTAGAAATAATATCATAGTCGAAATTACGCATTATTTTGCTAATGGGATATTATATATGTTCAGTGAAGCCTACAAAAACGACTAAAAGTTTCACAGGAGGACAACCAAAAATAAAATTCCAGTCAAAAACGAAACCATCATTTGAAAGTTACGTACTAATAATACATTGCAGATACATAGAACAGTAATGAAAAATATCTACTTACAATTGTTCTAATGAAGATAGAATAAAATTATTTGAACTGTAAAATATGTCTAAATGAGAAAAAATATCAGCTGTAATTCTAAAAATCGCAAACATAAAAAACCTTTTTAAAATTGAAGCTAACCATTTATTTTTATTTTTGTATAATCAAATATTTAAAAATTGTAATAGCAACTAACAAATAAGCAAACGAACCTATTGCAGACAGAGTAGTAAAAAAGCTGACTCAGCAAAAGTCTTAGTGTAGAATTTAAGGTTAAATGAAAGAAAATGTGCACATAGCAACAACTTACATTTGTTTATATAAAGATAAAAATAGTGTAAAACATTTTCACAATAATCTAGAACTGATAATCGATGGAGATTGTTAATTTTATTCCATTATTTGAAGCGCTAAGTATGAAAGATAAAAATTGCAAAAGAATTTGGTATCTTATTTTTGTATAACAATATATTTGAGGTAAAACATGATATAATATTTCGTTTATGATAAGAAAAAATACCTATTTTCTTTCTTGCCTATAAAGATATATTCTGAATGAAGAATATTAAAACAAGCGAAGTTTATGCTACATAATGAACAAACGTCCAATTTACTGAATACTCTCAATCAGCGTTAATGGACGGTTTTAGTAAACTGAATATAATATCGTTATCTTCATAATTCATCATAAATAAAATTGAACTGTCTCACAAATTAAATTTGTTACATTTGTGCTCTTTTAAAAATAAGAAAAATAGGACAGTATTGCAATACTCGGACACTCAAAGCATTCGGAAAGTGAACATTTGTTCAGGTCATTTACCAATCTGAACTTTAAAATATTCTGATTGACCAATGACAAACAGAACCTATTATACCCCACTTACTGAGTACTGTGAGTGTCCGAATACTGCAATGATTATTCATTGTCCGAATACTGGAATGATAATACTGCAACTAATTCAACAAATTTGATGTGTTTTCATTATATATCAAAACTTTCCGTACTATAGATAATATTGCCTCAGAATATATCCTCAGTGGCTCTCGAGTGAATATTGTTCATTTTCATCTACAACTTATTCCTTGCCCACTTTTTTGTAGGTTATAGTTATCACATAATGTATGTCCATATAAGGCTATCAACATATTTATCAGACTAAAATAGAATTATATGGACTACGTCAATCTTAATCTCTAAAAATTCACTTTCCGAGTACTATGAGTGTCCGAATAATGCGATGATCTCTTATTCATCTGCATGATATTACAGAACTTATTATTAAAACATGTTTGCGATGCAGTGACTGCACAAAAATATCTAAGCTATAGAAACAGCTAGAAAAAAATGAGACAAGACTGTAACTGTTTCTCATGAAACCAATCTACATTTACTGAACACTGAAAAGTACTGACTCAGTAGAAGGGTAACTTTACTAAACATGAAAATGCTTTTAATTACAAAGTTATCAATTTCCAGTGACCATTCTTGTATTGTTCATGTAAATAAATATTTATTCATGATCTGCATATAGTGTATAATCTGCATATAGTATAAAGCTAAAGTTCATATATCGTATGAATGTGAATGATTTATCAATATCATAATGTATAAATATTCAGCATTGTAATTAATAATAATATCTAATTTTTCAAAAAGTCTATATTATATTATATATTATAATTGTCAATCTATAAATCACACGTTCAAAAATAATCAAAGAAAATAAATCATGAAATTGAGAAAATGTTAATTAATATCTATTTATCGGTATATGATCTGTAATTATTGTATCAAATAATGAATAAACAGTGTAATGATTTGAATTTTTCGAGTTGGAATAGCCTGCTGGTATATAACAAACTATTTCTGGCGTATTTATAACATTATAATTAATTTTCTGGTAGTTTATCAATCCCAGATGTACTTTCATTTATTTTTGTAAATATAACAATAGTTTCAAAGAAAATTGTAGTTTATCCCACACTAAAACAAACAATTAATAGAAACCAATGCTTGACTAAAACTAAGAAACTTGTAGTGATGCATGATCACTATCAAAATAGTTTTCTCATAATAGTAATATATAATAATATTTATAATTTCCCATGTCTCATTCATTCTCATATTTGATCTTGGACTTCTAAATATTTCTCATTTTTCATTTTTTAATATTAGGTAGCTAAATTTGTCTTTTTTGTTATAAAATAATTTTCTTAAATAGTTCAAACAAACCCAATTAATTCAACTTTATCATTTCACTATTATTTATCATTTTGTTACAAATATTTATGAGTCAATAATGTTCAAGAATTTGCTCTAGAATGTTCTAGTAAGTTCCTTCTGGAGCAAACCTTAAATATATTGTATCTCCTAAACTAACTTATGTTCAAACTTTATATTTTGTAATTAGGTTCTTTCCTTTTTATTTATCATGATTTATTTAATTTTAATTCTTAATTACTTGTATTAGCTAGTGCCATTTTTATAAATAGGTAGTTATAAACTTGTGTTATTGCGCATGCGCTAAGATGTTTGTCAAGCATTCACATAAAAGGCTGTGATGCCATTCTGTCAAATCATTTCTAATCACTCGATACATAGAGCTACATCCGGGAATATCTCGGTAAGTTGTTGTCTTCTTTTAGTTTAATATGTTTAAATTAAGTATATATATGTTGTTTAATTCTTTTTTTATTCAATGTAATTTTATGTAGGTAGTTTGCATTATCTTTTGTCTATATATTATTGATTAATAATATGTAGTCCCTAATTAATCTATAATTCCTGTTCATATTACAGGCGGTGACTCTACCACTCACACATTTAATCTCATTTCATTTATATCTATATCTTTAATTATTCTAAATATAGTATTTGTTCTATATAAATTTATTTTACCTACCACCAAACTAAAACTAAACTATTATAGAACGGTGGCTTTACCACCCCTATAACTAACCTCTGTGATCATGAATGTAGAATATTCATAGAGAATGTTATTTCTGTTCATAAGAGTGCAGTAATAAATGAGAATAAAGAAGAACATTTAAAAAATGTTGCATTTATTAAAATGCAATTTAATATTTCATCCTCAATCATTATTTTAGAGATTACAGTAATTCAGGAGAAACATCACTCAGTGGAAAGTACACGATATAGGAATAATATATTTTATTGGCGGCAATAGAGCAGACTGACGTCCCTAAAGTTTAACAAGAGTCACCCTAAATTTGTAACTTTTAAATTAATGGGTAACTAATTGTCCATATACATAATGTTGAGATTACTCTTTAATATTATATAAACTAAATTACGGACATGCTCCTCTCAGTCACATCAATATCAAGCTTTATTTTATGTTAGTGTATACCTCTTAAAATACAGCACTGTACTCATGTCACTCTGAGACTCTCTTCGTTTGAATTAATCCCCACATCATATAATATTTGATACCATGACTTCCACAAACCAAACACATAACACCATACACCTTGAACATAACAATCAATTATTGTAATTAGGGCAATATCGAAACACGCAAATATATCTTACGTAAATAATATCATTTAATATATAATTATATAGAAATAGATGGAAAAGTTGAACAAATTCTATCTAGAGCTAAGAGAGAGATAAGTATATATTATTTTTTTCATTTATTCTCTATAATATCAATCAAATATAATTATTCTTTATATATCTGCAACCTCGAATTATGATGAAAAAAATATTCAAGTATGACTAATAATTACTATGCTGAAATTTTTTTATGTTGATTAAAAATAGAGTTGAATCTTACATTTCAATAAGATCCATATTAAAGAACACTTAATGAAAAGTGAAAAATTTTACAGTAAATCACTTACCCAAATTTAGTAAAGTTACCCGTAAATATCTGATCCTGAGTGTTCAGTAGATTCTGGTTGTTTTCCAGAAAAACTGTTTCACGCTTATCTCTGACTTCTAAAAATTATACACATATATAGAATATGTTTTTTTGGCGATCACTGCATCGCAAGCAAGTTGGAGTTATAAGTTCTGCAGCACCAGTCAGATGAATGAGAGAACATCGCAGTATTCATACACTGCGATGTTAACATTCAATCAAACGTTTTTTATGTTGGTTTTGAAATAAATGAATATTCACTCTCCGAGTACTGTTAATGTCCGTGTTTGTAAATCATTCTTGGTCAGTCATTTATTGATTATGAATTCAAACAAGAGCACAAGGTAACAAGTGAAATTTATCGGTAAGTTTCATATTAACTATGAAATATGAATTATCTTCAGTTTAATAAATCATCTAAATAAAGCTCATGATAGTATTTAATAACAGGAATCCATTCTTTATTATGAAGCATTAACTTGCGGTAACATAAATACAATACCTTGATGATAAATATCCAATGGGATTTTAGCTAAATAATCAGAATCCGAAAACTGCGACCATGTTCTATCATTCTACATGAATTCACAGAACTTTCTACTCCAACGTGTTTGCAATGCTGTGATTGCTCAAAAAATAATTCCTGGACGATTTAATTCACGATTACGTAAATCAACTAAATTTAGAAACTGATTTAATGTCAAATTAGTCAGTTTCCAGCAAGTATCTTCTATTGATTTTATGGAGATGAAATATTTAACACTATTTTCAATTATAATACACATAATTTCAGAAAAATTATGATTAATTTTAGAATAATTTGATTAGTTACACAAATTTTGTAAAGTACGTATCAATGATAAGAAATATCAAATATATAGAAAAACGTTTCAATTAATATTTGATAATTTATATTCAACTTTTTAAAGTATTTAATTAAGATTCATATTTATTTATTTATTTATTATACAGAATTGATAGAGTGTGAATTCTTAAAGAACTATTTGTAACCTATGCCGTAAAAATTATATACTCTATGAGTCTATGTCTATGAAATAATTACACCATTATCCTAATTATCCAATTAATAATTTCAGTTATATCTGATAGTTATATCTGATTTCAGTTATATCAGTTATATCTGATTCAGTTATATCTGATTTCAGTTATATCAGTTATATCTGATTCAGTTATATCTGATTTCAGTTATATCTGGCATAAAATTTGGATGGTTAGATTACACAAATAATCGATAGTTCCACAGTGATACAATTGAGAAAAAGATATTTTTAACAGGTGAGTAAATTAGTTGTATAATAATACGAATGAAAATAGATTTTAATCACTCATTTTCATAAAATGAATTAAGGGAGGATGGTCATCAATGGGACACAGGGAACAATGGGACATGCTGAATAACTTTTTTATTTGAAGGTAATTTGAAACAAAATCTAAGTGGTAAATTAGGCATACTTCAGTGCATTCACTCGCATTGCATTCAGCGATTGTGGTGTAGTCTGCCCTGTGTAAAAGCGAAAACGTGTTTTAGAGGTGGGAAAACTAAATTTTTCTTACTTTGTTTCAATTGTTATAAATCTGTTAATTTAACATATAATGCTTACTGCATTTTTACATAATATTAAGTAATATGTAAAATATAATCATATGAAAGGATTGGCTTTATACTTTTGTAGTTGAGCTGTTATGCCCATATGTTTTCAAAATGGTGTCATGGTGATCGTTGGGACAGAAGATTTGGTTAACAATGGGACAGTGCTCTATTGTCAACCAAACCGTCTAGTTACTCCATATGAATCAATAAATATCTATTTTTGATACAATAACGTGAACTGTAGCTTCAGGGCTTCTTGTAGAAACAGAGCTTCCAGCTGAAGCGGGACTTTCGACCATATTCAAGGGCTATAGCAATCTGAGGTCATCACAAAGCACTACATATATAGAAAACAAATTTCACTAATAAAAAAAATGCAGCATGATTGCAACGGATACACCAGAGAAAGAAGAGCTTTTTGCTGGTGCCACTACGGATAGGGCCTTCGAAATTACTCCATAAAGTTTCCGCTGTAGATGGCCTGTGAACTATTGTTCTTGGTCTGGTATAGAACTCTTAATTTAACTGATCCATTCGTCTGAAGAACTTAAATCTCTACCGAAAACGTTGGAAAGGAAGGTTTATGAACTTGTTGAATTTGATTCGATTTCTAAAGCCAAAAGCATGAAAAAGATAAATACGAAATATTGATTTTAGGCGAAGATTCGAGTGCAATGAGCTTAATTTTACAAATGTTCCTGACATGGCATCGGTGAAGCTAGAGGACATTAAATTGATACTATATGAACCAACTGAGTGTGGGACAACAAAAAGAGATAATTCGAACTTGAAATTTGACCATAACCTCAACAATATACAAGTTTGATACACTGTCCCATCGTTCACCAGGGTATGTCCCATTGTTCACCAGTGCTGTTATACAATGGGACAATTTTTTTTTGCTTTTTATTTAATTTTTTTCTAGTCAACAGCATATGTGATAGCATTAGAGTTAGTTTCATTTTTTGAAGGAATATCTATATTACACATGGATTTTTTATTTTTCATACTTTGCCCATAGTAAATGATATATCAATCTTTCTCTGTTTTTTGTCCCATTGTTCCTGTAGAAAGTGACAAATTTTACGTTAAATTACTTTAAAATAGTAAAGTTACCCTTAAAGTCACTGTGTGAAGTGATCAGTAGATGGCGATTGGTTTCTAGAGAATAGCTAATCACATTACTCGCTGCGATTTTTTAATGTTTAGTACATGTGAGATATTTTTGTGCGGTCACTGCATCGCAAACGTGTTGTAATAATAAGTTCTGTAATATCATGCAGATGAATAAGAGATCATCGCATTATTCGGACACTCACAGTACTCGGAAAGAGGCTGTTAACATAGGTAAATAAAAAGCTTTTAATGGTCAGATTGGTACAATTATATACATTAATATTCATTTTCCGAGTGCTGTGAGTGTCTGAGTATTGCAATTTCTCTCTAACAACTGAAATTTGTCGACGACTTCAAAACTAACCAGGAATCATAAATCTATGAATAGTAATTTTATCTTCAATTTAATATCATCATCTAAATAACACTAATTCATTAAATTTGATGTTTTTTCATTATATAGCAAAAAAACTAAACAAATATAATGTCTCTTTCGCAAAAAATAATATTTACAGCATAATATTAAAAATATCAAAATAATCGATAAATAATTTTCAATATTGTATATCAATTATTAAATGACATCTTTCCACATATATTTCACCTCAATTATCATATCAATTAATTAATTAGAATTAAATATAGGGTATAATATTTATATAATATATAGCAAATTTATAGTATTCTATAACCCAATTGTATATACTAATATATATTATTTATTTTCCATTAGAATTCAGAATAATGATTAGTAATCATAATGAAATTAGCAAATAAGTTACACGAGTGTTAAATACTATCAGTATATCAACCATTAACAATATACTGTGGTGGCACATATAGTCATTAGAATATAATTAATTTTAAGTTTCACTATTTTCTTCCCTTCAAGAATGTTCAATGATAATCTCTTTGTTTTCACTGTACAGTAGATGTTAAGAACATGTCTAGAACCGTTTTGATAAGTTTTTTTTTTTATACGCATAGCACCCTTACATTCAGGTACAGGGCCGGGGTCTCCCTGACCCTAATAATTTGCAAATTTAAATTCATAAGAATGACTATGTGGCCCGGTTAAGCGAATGATTCTAGGGCAACCTACATAGAAGCAAAAAGGTAATATATCGTTAAAAAGAGTGCCAATTTAATACAAAAAATAATTATATCTTCAAAAAACAAGCAACAACATTAATAATAATCTTATTTGCAATCAACCAATTAGCTATTTTATCAATTTGATAATTTATCACAGTTTGAGCATTTGGAAGATCATGGCGTTTAATTCTACAACAGGCAGTACAATCATCTGAAACATCGTAAAATTGAAATAATTTGTGCTTTGAGGGAGATCATTAATAAAAAAAAGGAACATCAAAGGGCCTAAATTACTACCCTGAGGGACAGAATGGGTTAATGTCCTAGTATCTGACATAACGTCATTAACATTCACATATTGCTTTCTATTTGACAAATAAGACTTAAACCAAGTGCCATTCCCCTTACTCCATAGAACTCCATTTTACTCAATAACACGCCATGATCTACCGAGTCAAATGCTTTCCTTAAATTGAGATATAATGAAAAAACCAAGTCATTTGTATCCAAAGATTCATAAATATACCCTGCATGACTCAAAATAGCCTGTGTTGTGCCCCTATTTTCTGTGAAGCCAAACTGGCATTCATTAAGAATGTTTTTACTTTCCAAGTAATTATACAGTTGCCTATGTACAACTTTTTCAAATATTTTCGAATAGATATTTAGAACTGATATAGGTCTATAATTACTCATATTTGTTTTATCGTTACCTTTAGATAAGGGCACAACACGTGCACGCTTTAGATCATCTGGAAAAACACTAGTTTCTATCGATAGGTTGATAAGGCTACACATAACTGGAGCAACAATATTTGAGACATACTTGAGAACAAACGCTGGAATGCTATCAACTGAACATTTTTTATTTTTTAATTGCAATATGCATCTTTGGACATCTTGTGATGTTACAGGTGAAAAACAAAAAGAATCACGGTAACTACCAGTTAAATACTGCCTATGATTTCCTACACCCTGAATTGAATTTGCATTACTAGTGCCAATAAAAGAAAAATAATCATTTAGAGCGTTTGCTATTCCATTTGAATCACAAATTTTCTCTCCATCAACGTTCAACTCCCCGATTATGCCTCTTCCCTTCTTATTAGAACCAATAATATTATTAATTAACGACCATGTGCCTCTCAAATCATTCTTAACCTCATTGAATTTACTTAGATAATAGTTTTCACGTTTACTCCTGATTAGTTTATTTACAAAAATTTCTAAATGCTACAAAAGTTTCTTTTCTCATTTTACCTGATTTAAACAATTTTAAATAGTTATCTCTTTTCTACTTCTCTATCCATGCATGGTTTAGATATATCTTTATAGGACACAGATTTACTTTTTACAGGACAATAGGTGCTATAATAAGAACCCACTACCTCACTAAATGCGGTCATTCCTATGTTTACATCATTGCAGTTCAATATATCTGAAAAATCATGTCTACGCAGTGCATCCCCAAACAACATCAATTCATCCTCACCCATGCATCTATATTTGACAGTCCTACCACATCCAACACCCACTGGAGTAAATAGTTCTCTACAAATTATAAACACCGGGTAATAGTCAGGTATATCAGTAATTATTAATCCTGCAAGATAGTTCTGAGTGTTTCTTACAAATATATTATCCAGCAAGGTACAGGTATTATGTGATTCATCTACACGTGTGGGTTTGGATATGGTAGGCATAAAACCATTGTAGAACATCAGATTTAATATTAGCAGACTTTCATTATTATTCATATAATTCAGCATATCAAAATTCAAATCACCACATATAATTTTATCATCAGAAGTGGCATTATTCAATTCACCAGTAATAAAATCCAACTTATCAATGAAGGCGTTAGTGTTAGAATTAGGAGGCCTGTACATAGTTCCCATTATGAATTACTTACCATTTACACTAAAATTAACAAATATACATTCCATATATGGGAGGGAGAATGACAAGTGATCAAGAATAGTGCAATCAATACATTTAAGTACATAAATACCTATACCTCCTCCCCTTCTATCCGTACGCATTAAGTTATGAAAATTATAATTATTCAGTTCAACCATGCCTTCAGTAGAAGAATTGAGCCACGTTTCACTGATACATATTACATCAAAATTATGCTCCAGCAAAGCTAACAAGGCTGTGAGTTCATCAATCTTTGGATACAACGATCTAATGTTTAAATGTATCAAAGATAAATCGTTCAATTTTTTAGTGCAATTTGATTTAAATTTATCAATATCATAATACAGTGAGCTATTACTATTGTTCAGATCTGGATATAATTCATTGAAAATATTCATGTCTACATCATTATCTATCAATAGTTCATTCATAGAGCATTTCTACAATTTTTACTCAAGTAGTTGGTAAGCAAACCATTAGTAAGTGCAGCTACACAATCAGTAACGGGCATATACACATCCGTGTAGAGCAGAGTCACAGCAGTATAGGGCAGAGTTACAACAGAAGAGAGCAAAGTCACAGCAGTATAGGGCAGAGCTACAACAGAAGAGAGCAGAGTCACATCAGTATAGGGTACAGTTACAACAGTAGAGAGCAGTGTCACATCAGTATAGAGCAGAGTTACAACAGAAGAGAGCAAAGTCACATCAGTATAGGGCAGAGTTACAACAGAAGAGTGCAGAGTCACATCAGTATAGGGCAGAGTTACAACAGAAGAGAGCAGAGTCACATCAGTATAGGGCAGAGTTACAGCAGTATAGGGCAGAGTTAAAGCAGTATAAGGCAGAGTTAAAGCAGTATAGGGCAGAGTTACAAAAGTACAGGGCAGAGCTCTAACAGTAGAAGGCAGAGTTACAGCAGCAGAGGACAGAGTCACAGCAGAAGAGGGCAGATACACATCAGTAGATGGTAGATACACATCAGTAGATGGTAGATACACATCAGAAAAGGGTAGACAAAAATCAGTAGAAGGCATACATATACAAGCTGAGGAAATGGACACACCAGTAGATAATATAAACTGACAGATGATATAAGTGATAGCTGCAAACATGAGGCATATAGGACAGTTCAGCAGATATATAGAAATATACCTGAGACTGCTCTCATAATTATGCCTGCAGAGAACATCACACTGATCCATACCTATTGTAATATAAGTAAGTCTGTGCATTTTAAACCTGACGAGTCAATGTTTGAAGTTAAACGACTTTGAACATATCTCTTCAAGCTTTCGATCACCCTCGATAAACATCTTCATGTTTTTTCCTTCAAAATTAGGGGACTTCAGCCACACAAACACTCTACCGGCCTGCGAGCCACTCGCTGCAATTGACCCTGGGAATCGTTTCTTCGCCAGTCTCAAAGTTGCTAATATGCGAGATCTTGTTGGAGTCAGCCATTCATTCACAAATATGCTTGAAAGTTTTACTGTTCTTGCTTCTTTTAGAATATCCTGAGCTATATCTGGTCGATATATACGTACTCTAATAGGTCTCCTGTCTGGAGCTTGAGAGATTGGTTTTCTTCCAGTGCGAAAGGCAACACTGATATCTCCGGTTGATAATTCATAATTCATTTTGCCTTTTACGATATCAGCAACAACCTTTGACACATCATCATCTTTACCGGCTGGAGCCAATCCCTCACCAGAAAATACTATGTCTCCACTTCTTACAATGGCATTCACATCATCAATTTGATCAGTCAGATCCGCTAATTTGCTCTTCAACGTGCAGACCTCCTGTTCAAGTTCCACAACCCTCCTGTTCTCAGTCGCAAATTGTTTCTTCCAAATCATCAAATCTTCTCGTAAGAATTGTAATTATAATTCCACTTTCTTCAGAAAGATCATCAAGATCAATATCATCAATATTTACCATGTTAGAGTTTAGATCAGTCTCCCGCCTAATTGGTGCTTTTTCAGTTTTCTTTGACATCACTCGTGTTTCGGTTGTTATGGCAACAGAAGAATCTCGCAATTTTAGAAGGTTTATTCCAAGGATTATCACTTAACAAGACACAGCAGGAAAGCAAGACAGAAGTACTTTTTTTTCTCTCAGTAGAAGGAATATATACTGTACGGAATCAACTGTTATTTATTCTCTTTAGAGTCATAACTAGGATAGTGAATCTAGCCTGATACAGTGTTTACTTCAAAAAAAAAACAAGATAGCGGCGGTCTAGCGTTATTGTTTGCGTATTCAGACTGCATCAATTAGATCTGCATTGATTACACTTATATGTAGTATGTAGAAAACACTTGATGCAATAACAATATAGTTTTTTTTTCATTACTGCACTATTATAAGCAATTTCACGTCACTAAAAATCTTATTCACTTGTGAATAGGAGAGCAGCACCAACATCACACGTCTAACCGGCACGACAGTTCAGTCTCATCTATTAATATTAATATATTAATATTAATAAAAATAATGTTCATATTAATTATGTATAGGTATTACTAGGTATTTTATATTATCCCTCATTTTTTATGTATGTTTCACATTAGTTTTAAGGTATATATTATCCACGTAACTGTAATTCAAATTATTTATCATTAGACTAGTTGGCATAAACGAGTTGCCAAGTACTCAATTGTTACTCGCTGTAAAAAAGCTCTCGAACACAGTTCATAGAATAGGGTAGTTAGTGTTAGAATTAGGTTAAATTACAGTGGGTTAACAACGTTAAGACATAGAGTTTATTTAAAGAGTTTATATGTAATACAGAGAGAAGAATATTAGAGAGATGAGAGGAACACGTCTCTCTCTCTGAGTAATGCAAAAACAGACTACCTTAGGGTTCTACAAACAGTGGTATTTAACACTCGACGGAAGTGTGATAGACTTTAGACCTTACGTCCGTGCCTCATTAAAAGTAATACATGGTTATTTAAACAATAGGTAATTTAATATAGCTGAGCTAGTCTAACAGGAAATTAATATTAAACATATAACGAGTGTGTAATACATTTAACTAAAATTTCAACACTCCTCCTCACACGACATTATATATTTTTCATGCCTATTAATTCAACTAATTTGGTAAATCTATCAATAGGCAACGGTTTAGTGAATATGTCAGCAAGCATAGTTTCACTGGGGCAATACACAAGTTTAATTGTGTTTGAAGCAACAAGATCTCTAATGTAATGAAATTTTATATCAATGTGTTTCGATCTAGGATGATTTTTAGTATTTTTAGCAATACAAATAGCTGACTGATTATCCTCAAACAAAACTATAGGATTCTTATTTGGTACTTTAAGATCTAATAGTAATTTATTTAGAAATACAGCTTCTTGGGAGGCTCCAGAGAGGGAAACATATTCAGCTTCAGCCGTTGATAAGGCAACACATGACTGTTTCACAGAGCGCCAAGAAATAATGGAATTATTTAACATAAAGCATTGGCCAGAAGTACTTTTCCTATCAACTCTGTTTCCTGCCCAGTCGGCATCAGAATAACCTATCAACTCAGAATCTTCATTACCATATGTAATGCCAAGATCCGGTGTGCCCTTTAGGTATCTAAATATTCTCTTAATTGCAGACCAGTGCTTAGTGTTTGGATTTGAACAAAATTTAGAGACATTTCCAACTGCATAAGTTATGTCCGGTCTAGTTTTAGTAGATAGATACAGTAAGGCACCTACAGCTGACTGATATTTAGTTTTATCTACTAGTTCACAATCATCAGTAGTTGGTTCCAAATGGGAATTAACATCAGCAGGGGTTGACACAGGTTTGCAATTATTGAATTCAAATCTATCTAATAACTCGTTGACAAATGAAGATTGATTTAGGGCTATTTTATTTTCGTCTTGTACGATTTTTATGCCTAAGAAATAGGATAATTTTCCTAAGTCTTTCATCTCAAATTTAGCACTTAAATCAATCTTGATTTTAGTCAGATCATCATAGTTCTTACATGCTACAATAATATCATCTACATACACAGAAATGAAGCATGGAGAGTTATTGATTAATTTTACATATATACATGAGTCACAAGAGGACTGAATAAATCCTAAGGATTTAAGATATGCATCCAACGCATCATTCCAACATTTGGGTGATTGTTTTAATCCATACATAGATTTATTAAGTTTACATACTAAATCTTCTTTTCCTGGAATAGCATAGCCAGGAGGCTGTCTAATATAAACATTTTCTTTAAGATCCCCATTAAAAAAGGCAGAATTTACATCCAAGTGATGTACAAATAATTTTTGGTTAGCTGCTAAAGATAACATGGTTCGCACCGATTCAAATCTCACTACAGGAGCAAAAATTTCATCATAGTCGATTCCAGGTCTCTGTAAAAAACCCTGAGCGACTAATCTAGCTTTATATGAAACCACTCTACCATCGGATCCCTTTTTTCTTTTAAACACCCATTTAGATTTAATTATGTTTAAATCTGAGGTAGGTTTTACGAGTTCAAAAACTTTATGTTTCTCAAAAGCATTTAATTCCCTCTCCATGGCATGTTTCCATTTAGAGGATTCAGAACCGCTATTAAGAGCCTCAGATACCGACCTAGGTTCGATATTGATATTCCCATTGACTAATAAACCCTCCTCCTCCTCCTCAAACTGATCATACTCCCAACTACCATATCTAATAGGAGCTCGACGAATTCTAGACGATCGTCTAAGATCCTCATTAGGACTGATAGCTGGTACAGGTTGCGCCTCAGGGAGGATTATCGTCAGGAGTTTGATTCTCAGGTCCAGCAGGTTCTGAATCTTCTGAATGGAACACCAGTGGAGAGGTAGGAGTCTCACTCAGTTGAGGGCTCTCAATCTTAGATGAAATTGATTCATCAAAGGTTACATTCCTGGAAAAGAAGATTCTTTTAGATTCAACATCATACATCTTATACCCTTTAGTAACTGTGCCATAGCCAATAAACAGACATTTGGTAGCTTTATTTTCTAACTTTGATCTTTCATCTCGAGAAATATGTGCGTACCCTGTGCATCCAAAAACTTTTATATGGCTAACGTTGGGTTTTCTAAGATTTAAAGCTTCATATGGAGTTTTATTTACTAAAAATGAATTAATGCATCTATTATTTAGATAATTTGCAGTATATAGTGCTTCACCCCAGAATTCCTTATCAATTCCTGAATCAGATAACATACATCTAACTTTTTCCATAATAGTTCTATTAAATCTTTCAGCTAACCCATTTTGTTCAGGAGTTTTAGGAATGGATTTCTGGTGAATTATACCTTCATTTCGTAAATATGATTCAAACTTATTTGAGGTATATTCTCCTCCATTATCTGACTGCAAGGTTTTAATTTTCCTTTCATAAATATTTTCAACCATAGCTTTCCATTCCAAAAACTTCTGAAACACATCACTCTTATGTGAAATAACATATATCCAGGAGTATCGAGTAGCATGATCAATAAAGGTCAGAAAATATGAATTATTACCCCTGGAAGTGGGAGTAATTTTCCCACAGACATCTGTGTGGATTAAATCAAGAGGTTTACAATTTTTCTTAATGCTTGTAGAAAAAGGTATTTTATGCATTTTCCCATTACAGCAGTGTTCACATACGCCTTCTATAGCTTTTAATTTACTATCCAGACCATTTACTGATTTAGTTCGGATCATTTTAGTCAAGTTGTCGTTACCTATATGACCGAGCCTTCTGTGCTATAGAATGTTTACTTTATGTTGATCAACAGTTACTGCAGCTTTATGAACTAAAGTATTAAGATAATAGAGTTGACCCACACAGTTAGCCTCAGCAATTAACTCTTTATTTTCGTTCAAAATTTTACATTTATCATCTTCAAAAATAATAGATTTATTATTACTTGTCATTTTTGACACTGATAGTAGATTAAAAGCTAGATTTGGCACATATAGTACATCATTTATTTTACATGTTCTACTTCCACCACCTGGTATATTCACAATAACAGAAACATTTCCTAGTGAAATAGCTTGTAAGACATCTCCATTTCCTACTTTAACATTGATAGGTTTGCTAATATTTGCAAAATCTTTACATAAATTTTTATCACCACTCATGTGTGATGAAGAGCCTGAATCTATTATCCAAATATTACTGTCGGCATATTTGTTACAAAGAGCGATATCATTAGCATACATTGTGTGATTTAGTTCTATATGACTTACATTTACAACATTTGGCTGGTTTTGAGTTCGGTTAGTTTGAGAAGACCGTTTAAATTTAAAGCAGTCTTTTTTCAGGTGTCCCATCTTTTTGCAGAAATGGCAAATGATGGACTGTTTATTTACTCCAGCATAATTCTGAGTATTGGATAATGCTAATGCATTATTGGATTTAATACTCAACTTTTCAGCTTCTCTCCGGAGTGTGTCAGCTACGGTAATCCAGTTAGGGATGTCTGTCTGAGCTTCAAGTGCGGTGACAAGCACTTCAAACGGCCCTGGTAGTGATGACAGAAGACAAATAACTTTATCCTCTTCACTGATCACTTGATTTAACAAGGCAAGCTCTTGAAAAACTTCAGTTAGTTCTTTCACATGAGAGTCTAGTAGTTCGGGAGACTTCAATTTTAAATTGTAGAGCTTTTTCTTCAGACGAAATTTGTTAGCCCACGTGTTTTTCTGAAACGTTTCTTGAAGGGTGGTCCAGACAGCGTGTGGATCCGTCGGTTGTCCAACTAAGTACAATTGATCCGGTGAAATAGATAGTACTATATCTGCCAGAGCCTTATTATAATTATTAGCATAGGCATTCTTCGCCTCAGTTGAAGCTGAATCAATTGGAACTGGTTTAGATCCATCAGCAAAATCCATCAGTTTCTCTCGTAAGAGATACATCTTCATTTGTATCCTCCATGTAGGGTAATTATTTCCGTCTAGGGGAACAATCCCCTGTAACTTATTTGAAGACATGTTTTCAAAGTATTTATTATCATTCAATACTTAACAAACATAAACAACCAAAGCAGTTAAATTGATTTACTGTTTAACTGAATTGATGTTTTAACATTATTCTAATTCATAAGAATAACTGAATATAATTATTAATATTCAATTGGAACAGCAACACAAGTCTTAGTTCGCAAGACCTTTTGTTGAAAGTATTTATTATCATTCAATACTTAACAAACATAAACAAACAAAGCAGTTAAATTGATTTACTGTTTAACTGAATTTGATGTTTTAAAATTATTCTAATTCATAAGAATAACTTCACTGAATATAATTATTAATATTTAATTGGAACAGCAACACAAGTCTTAGTTCGCAAGAACCTTTTGTTGAAAGACTGTTTACCAAAGGATAAGGTCACAGATTTAAAGGTAATTTTTGACCTCTCTTGACACCTCTTCCGCACAAATACTAAATAATTATATTATAGAAACAACAAGTACATTTTCGCTCAAGCAGTCAATATAATCGACCTCATTAGCGCGTTAATACGATATGCTTACACTATCGTTCGTGCGTATATGTTTCATTTAGTTTAGCACTTTTGTCACTGTACATCGTTGCCTATTGATTACTATATAATAGACTTCTCATTGTTTAAACATAATTTGATTTATAAACTCTTATCGTTCACTGGGCCCATAACCTGTTAGAATTAGGTTAAATTACAGTGGGTTAACAACGTTAAGACATAGAGTTTATTTAAAGAGTTTATATGTAATACAGAGAGAAGAATATTAGAGAGATGAGAGGATCACGTCTCTCTCTGAGTAATGCAAAAACAGACTACCTTAGGGTTCTACAAACAGTGGTATTTAACACTCGACGGAAGTGTGATAGACTTTAGACCTTACGTCCGTTCCTCATTAAAAGTAATACATGGTTATTTAAACAATAGGTAATTTAATAATACTGAGCTAGTCTAACAGGAAATTAATATTAAACATATAACGAGTGTGTAATACATTTAACTAAAATTTCAACAGTTAGGACAAGTCTTCGGGTACAAATTCGAGTCAAAATAGCCTGGACTCAGTGACGTAAAGGTAGTTGCCAAGTATTGTTTTTGTTGCGCGATGCCATAGCTAAAAAATCAAAATAGCATACTTGAACAAATTAAATTATTTGGTTAATTCGATTGTTTTCTTTTCATAATGAGGATATTAATTACCATTATAGATTATTTACGTGAAATTCAGTTACTTAGAGCACTCTGATCATATAATAAACTGTTATTTCAGCATTTTTCGTTACTAGCTTACAGCACCATTATCAAATTTTTAAGAAGCAATTTCAGCTTATAGAGCCTGATACTAGATTACTATGCATGTAAAATGTTATATTCTTAAATGCAAGCTAAAAATATTATTTAAATTCATACGGATAGTCTCTATTGAACTTGATATAGAAACATATAATTGGGTTTTAATTTTGAAGGATAGTAATTTTGAAGGATAGTAATTATAATCACAGATTTTAATGGATGGAGAATTTATACCCCAGATATTATTATGGTTTAACTTACAGCATTAAATTGATGATAAATATATATAATTCATATTTATAACTTATCACAGGTTACCACAGACTATTGCAAATCAACAAAACTGACATTTACAAATAATCTGATATTTGTCCATTACTATTATATGCTAAATTTTGACATTCTTTAAACTACTAGGAACAATCATTTAAAAAAGAAAGCTGTATTATATTCATAAACACAATATAATCATCCAATAGTATTATAGTTCATTTAAGGTTTGAAAAAATAAACTATAAAATAACAATGACAAACAATAGCACAAAACTCTAATTTTAAATCGACAGACCTTTGTTTATAGGGTCTCCTTTGGCTACCTAGAACAAATATCAAACAGAAAAATGAGTAAATTAAACACAAGGGACTGGAAGAAGAAGTCAGAAAAGAAAGTGGCTCAATGAGCAAAGTCACCTACCACTTTCAGTGACAATGCTCATGGATGAAGAAAAGCTACTCTGTGAACGCAGTCACTTACCAAGGAAAGTAACTCAAATAGACACAAGCACCGGTGGCTGCAGTCACGGGTGAAAGAGGAAAATGAAGTGTGAACCATTTAATGGTCATTGACAGACATAATTCCTTCCACACATAAATAACTTGAATAATAACAGAATTTTTATGAGAATGAAAAAAAATGAAACTACTATGTCGCTATATAAATTAAATTGTATCCATTTTAATAGATCCATCTATTATAATGGATACAATTTCAAAATTTATAGATTTAAGCATAAGTTTTCAGCTGCAAAGTGAATCGTCCAGTGATCCAGAAACTAAATTAATAATAAAAAAAATTAAAAATTAATTGAAGCAGAATAGTTTTATTGTTAACTCTATTCAATCAAAATGAAAAATTTAAACTATCCCACTTATATGAATATAATTTCAACTGGTCATTGAAAACCTAATGGACAAATTTAATTATTAGTTTTTTCATTAATTTATTTTATTCATTTACATGTCTAAGCTTCTGATTCCATGTTCTAAGACATTGAACTTAACTAAATATTTGTTCATTTGATCACAGTATAGCTGAGGGAGCATACAATATTAATTGTACATCAATTCTGATAGTAATTTAGAATATTCTCTATAATATAGCAATTCTTATTTAAGAAAAATCGAGAAGAAATTCATTAATAGAGGATATAAATGATGGGCAGCAATATTTTAATCCCTAGGATGAATCTATAATTTGTATGTATTCTTGGAAGATTATAAACAAATGTAGATTCAGATCCTGGGAGATTAAAATACTGCTGCATGTTTCATGATCAGTCAATTTTGATTTGAGATTCTTGCTGTGATATTTTTCCCTTTACATAGCAATTTATTCTGTAAAGTAGCTGCAAGTATTTTCAGAAAAGATGGAATCACTGAGTATATATAGGTATGGAGGCAGCATGCCATGCAAGGAAAAGTGATGCCAAAAAGTGGCGCCATGGGCGTGTCTTCCCCCAATGCACCCCTGCCACTTGGTTCAATGGGGTTGTATGCCACTCCTCCAATGCTCAGTGCTAATCGAGTAACAGTCGAGGGAGGTTATGCTGTTTTGTACTGTTTGTAGCTATCACAATTTTGATAACAAATTATTTACCAATTGTGATGATATTTTATTTATGAAAACATATTGTTTATTAATTGTCGCAATTGGTGAGATTTCTGAAAACATTATTTTTTACAGTTGGCTTCTCATTCAATTTTATTATATTTATATTAAAAATTAAATTATAAAGGTTACACTATCATAATTGTTTTAATCACAACTCATTTTTAACACTACTTTCTGGTTTAGAGGATAATGCTAATGTAGGCTTGCATGCTTCATTTACTATCTCTTGTCATTGTCCTCTTAGAGTTTTTGCAAGGTAGGAATTTAGGTTTCATTAACTTAACATAAACTCTTCATTTTCCTCTTCCATCTGTCAGTTCCATTTTTACCAACCACATTATTTTTAATTAAGTAACTGATTTTCTTCATACCTGAGCTTGGTCAACGAATCGTGGTAGATAAATTTGTCCACTGAGCCACTTTTCTTTCTGACTGACTCTTCGAGTCCCATGTATCTAACTTACTTTTGATCTTAGCGATATAGTTTTTGGTTCCGAAACAGACTTTAATTCTTTGAGTCATAAGATTTGAGAATAATAAAGTACCAAGTTTCATAGGTGGTTTTTATCATTATATATTATTAAACTCAATAGTACTGAATGTAAATGAAAATAATATGATGCATTATAAATTTATAAGCTGGGAGATATTTAATCACACCATGCAACTTATGTTCATGAATGATATTTGTATGGTGATTTACGTATTATCCCACCATGTTATATATGTAACAAAATAGGTAAGTTAAACCCCTTTTATTTATTTATTTATTTTATTGAAACAAATAGCACCCTTTACAGTTGAACAGGGCCGGGGCCTCCCTGATCATACCTTTACTATTAATTTATTTACAGTAAATTTCGAATGCTATGAGGCCCGGAAAAGCACTAGGCTTCAAGGGCAACCTAATTAAAGAATATATTAAAAAAGAAAAACATACAACAATTCAAATGATCTAAAATGAAAATGAAATTAAAAAATAATTAAGTAATTATTATGGTAATGTACGTGCATACATGTTAGTTTTTCAATAAACTTAGATCTAATAACAAATACTTATTCCAGTAAACTAGCTAACAAATACACTTTTAAATTATGTGAAAATGATCTAACAGTTAAATGAGATTTTAAATTCTCAGGTACAAGGTTCCAAATTTTAACAGTGCAGTAATGAATATGGCTATTAGTTTTTATTCGATCATAACGTGGTAGCAGAAAATTGTGACATCCTCTAGTGGTCCTACCATGCTGCTCACCGAGTGTCTGCAGTTTGTTATACAAATCTCTGTCAAATCCATCTTCATATATATTAATTGCATTTGTACATAAAATACTTTTATTTTTCATTAACTTCCGTTATATGGTAATTTAATACATATATTTTCTCCATGCTTATCAGATGTCAACAAGAGTTTAAATATTTTACATTAAATCTAATAGAATGATCAAGTCGTGACGTCACACTAAGTTTCTCGATATAAGTGTATGCGCCATTGCTTTTTTTTTCTTAGAATGTAATTTAATCTCAAACGTTCGTTCAATAAATTAGTCGAAAATAGTCAGTAGCATTGTCTTTCTTTTTGAGAAGTATACGCTTTGACCAATGGATAAATTCTTATATTTTTTATGGTTTAATAGTATTTTTTGTTGTGAATTTATTATGATTTGAGCATACATTCTCTCTGTTCATCTTGTTATTACTGTAATAAAATTGTAGTTTTAGTTAGATGTCAAAGTAAAGTTAGTAATCAAATCATACACTTTTTTATCATAGAAATTATCTGTATTCGTAAGTAACTATTGAATCTTTAATAAAAAAATAAGGTTTCGAGAAGTGCATGAGGTAGAGCGAGTCTAACACGCACATCATCTCCTTTCCGTGCATTCTGTTAAACTGATGTGTGTGGGAGGGGCGCCCTTGGTTTAGACCACAGTATAAAAAATATTCAGAGTAATGACAATAGAGTGATAAGTAGTGACAATTTTCGTTTTAGAGTGTTGCTGTGATGACGTCACGTACACTAAACGTCTCGATTGTCACTACATATTCTATATACTGGGGTTAAGACACGCCCATGGCGCCACTTTTTGGCATCACTTTTGCCTGCGCTATATGCTACCTCCATCTTTATATACACTCAGTGGATGGAATGGAAGAAGCCTCCAACTGGTGTTCCTGGTGACCGTGAATAGGTCACTTCAGGCAGCTTCAACTTAACTTTCTAGAAAGCCCATTTCCTTTGATTCTAGTTCAGGTGAAGGCACTGCAGGCAGCCCTAACTTCATTTTCTTGAGAGCCCATTTCCTCTGATTCTAGTTCAGGTGAGGGGTCCTATGAAAATTTTATAAAATATTAATTACAGTTAAGGTTTAACATCCACAAATTGTTAGCTTCAAATATTTATAAAAAAGACTACATAAAGATTAATAAGAAGCAATAAGTGAATTCATAAATTGTTTCACCTACCAAGAGTCAGTGCATTCAAAGCAATAATGAGATGAAGCTATATGGTTATATACTTACGTAGTTCAGAAGATGAATCATATGGTCATTTTCTTCTTGTGCTGCTTCAAAATTTCCAGTGAAGGGGGTAGCAACCAGCTCTTCTCAGATGAAATTTGGTCAGAATCCAATAATTTTCTGAATTTAAACTTACTGGTTGGAATTCCTGTTTGGAAGTAGAATGAAATTAATTTGACGAATTAAATAAAGCAGTTAAACTCTAAGATTATAAAAGCACAGACATATCAGTGGATTTTCCCCTTTGAAAATAGTAATATTCTAGCAACATCAGTGATTTTTTAGTTAGCTATTTATTCCTATATTTCATCAAATTTCTGGTGAATCAGTGGCTAAATAGAGAAAAAATTTGGTCAATTAACCAATTTATTGGTAATGCTCGTGGATTTTAATGGTAAATTATGCTAAATTCCATTTCCAACTAAAATAGTATGGCTCATAAACTCTCCATTTAATTCTCAAAAAGAAACACAAATTCTCTTCAATTTTAATTTAAATGATGAAATTAGATATCATAAATTTTCTCCAAAATAACATTGTAGCATACATAGATGAAAATTAGATAGTTCTCACTATTTGCAATTGAAGTGGTCAAAATAACTGTCACAAACTCGCCATTAAAATAGAGAGTTTGGACATGCTTCATTACACAGGTTACATAGGAATTAACTCAAGATCACTCGCAGATATATGAAATTTCTAAAATAGGGCTCAGAGCCTCAGATTTCTATTTTGTCGCAGAGTCTTGGGAAAAATGTTCCATATTCTGCAATCTGGCTATGCTACAATGTTTTTTTGGAAATAATTTATGATAATTTGCTCATTTTGGTCTTGGAAAGAAATTTAGCTTCTTTGGGGATAGCTAGAGAGTTTATAACTTTATGAATTAAGAGACATACTAATATTAGTAATTTTACAATTTACTTGGATGTCTGATAAGGTTCTAATAAAATTACCAAAATAGTATAGGCTTCTAATTAAAAAAGTCATATACCTAGCTAGACACTGACAGTAGACCTAGGCAGTTAGGCACCTAGCCAGTAGCCCCTAGGCTAAATCTATGGCTCAGCCTCCCTATGTGACATCTAGTCTAGTAGTCTACCTATAAGGCTATAGCTAATACTCACCAACAGCTGAAAATGTTTCCTTATTCAAATTCTTTCTAAATTCTATGTGGAGACTGTCACCTGTGGAGTCTAGAGACAAAATTCTAGTGAAATCACTTTTCACAAATAGGTACCTAGTAGGTTACAGGTATTAAAGGTAGGTAATCATCTTTTCAATTCAATTTTCTCAAATTTCCAACACATACAGTAATCCAAGATTAAGATTTGAAGTCATGTTGATGAAATTGGAAAGATTTTAGATTAGAGAAGTGTCCATTGCATTACCATGATTACTAACTAGGTAGTTGATAACCTAGAGGCTAGGTATCATAAGTAATTTATCTTTATAATTACACTTTAAAAAACTGCATATTTATATTCTAGGCACTATTATAGAATAATAATATCATATTGTATAGTCGGACAATCTATCAATGTTTACATCACTGTTTGTTTACATTTTTGCTTCAGAATTTGGCGCTCAGTTGTCCGAGCTCCATGATTGGTGGAAACATCCGCCATCTTGAATGACGTCACGGCCTCCAAGCTCCGAAATATATATTATAGCGTTGTCCTAACTACCCTATTCTATGAACTGTGCTCTCGAACCTCTTCATCGCTCTCTTCTACTCCTTGAACTGAACAAGTCATGTTGTCAGTTTTAGAGCTCTCCTTCACAGCTTCTACCAGTCTACACACTCAGGAACCTACTTCTACCTACAACTATGTACCTACGCATTAGCAAATGGTAACACTTTTAAATCTAGTGCCTACTTCAAACCTACAGGAAACTTCCTACTTTTCGGTCATGAACCTACCAATTCACTCGTGAACTACCTACCCAAGGTTTATATACACTATAAGGTTAACCAGACGAGCAAAGTGTACGACAATGATCTTCAAATTAGATATTTGTGCAACATCATAATTCTCTTCCGGGCACCCAAGTCTCTGTAGATTCCACGAATGCTAACCTTTAATTCTATTCTATGCATAATAAACTAGGTATTAAGCTACAAAATACTGAAAAACATGAAATGTACGCCAACTAGATCAACTAACGAGCTAAGTAGCAGTACTTTACTAACTAGGTAGATTGATTTGTATTAAACAATAGCATTGAATTAATTCGACTATTACTAATTAATAACGGTAATTATTGAATAGTTGATACCATAGAGAGGTTTCTAAATATGTAGTTAACAACAATTTCTCACAATTCACCTCAAACTCGAGTTAAAACAGCTAGGTACACTATCCAACTATACTTAGTTTCGTCACTTATCACTTCCAATTCGGTAATTTTCCAAGGAAAAATTGGTACTTAAGCTGCATAGTGACTGTCTCTTTAACAGAATAATGCTCGATTATAACCTTCAATTATTTCTAGCTCACCTGTTCTATTGTAAAATTAACCTTTTTTCATAATGTATAACTATGCATTTTTATATAGGGGTCTCAACATTATTTTCAGGTTCAAATTTAAAATTAAAAAAGCAAAACAAAAGAGAATTTATGAAAATTTAACGAAATATCGCAATATTTTGACACGCAAATTACTCGAAAAATGAACATATATATACAGGACAAGTACTAATCTGACTATTGAAGAACTTCTGAATCACCAATGTCAGTGAGACATTCTTCAAACCCCTCTTTCGGAGTACTAAGAGTGTCCGAGTACTATGACAATCTCTTTCATCTGCACGGTACTACAAAACTTATTATCCAATGTGTTTGCGATGCAGTGATCGCCAAAAAATATTTAAGGAATTAGTCAAAATTGATAGCTGCAACTGTTACTGTTTCTCTGTGAACCAATCGCCATCTACTGAACACTTTGAGTGCAGATCGAGACTTTAAGGGTAACTTAACTAAATTCATGAAATTTAATTATAGGTAAATTAATCACTTTTAAGTGTTACCTGAAGTTGGAAATTTAGCCACTTAAGCATATAACACTATTTTTAAAAGATTCAAAGACAAGTTGACTAACCATTAATATTAATAGAATCCATACCTACTACTTGGATTGCGAAATAAAAAAATACAGAGAATAAATGATCAGTTTCGTGATATCCAAATATGGTTTGTCCCAGAGTTTTTATTTTCCATTGAGTATGACTCATAAAGTTTAGTGCAAAGAATATGGGTGCTCACAAAAAAAAATTAACCCCGGAAAAACCAACAAGCCTAAAAATCCATTCCAGTGGGAATATAAATTTATTCTTTAAAACCAAATTGACTTCAGTTGCCATACTCACACACAGACAAACAACATCAGAATATCACCAAACTGATCTACAAGGCACAGGTTAATCCCCTGACCGCTGACCACTAACCGCTGACCAAATAAATGTATTGAGTCAAATGGAAAGGTATAATCCACTGACCGCTGACCAATTAAATCTATTGAGTCATATTGAAGGGTATAATCTACTGACCGCTGACCAATTTAAAGGACTGAGTCAGTGAGTCATATTATATAATAATATCCATTGACGCGCGAAGAAGATAAAAGACCACTAACCACTGACCAGGGGTATAATTTCCTGACCACTGACCAAAATTAAAATTTACTAACCACTGACCAGGGTATAATTCCCTGACCACTGACCAAAATTAAAGTGTCCTGACCACTGACCAGGGTATAATTCCCTGACCACTGACCAAAATTACAGTGACCTGACCACTGACTGGGGTGTAATTCCCTGACCACTGACCAAAATTAAAGTGTCCTGACCACTGACCAGGGTATAATTCCCTGACCACTGACCAAAATTAAAGTGTTCTGACCACTGACCAGGGTATAATTCCCTGACCACTGACCGAAATTAAAATGTCCTGACTACTGAGCAGGGTATAATTCTCTGACCACTGACCAATATTAAAATGTCCTGACCACTGACCGGGGTATAATTCCCTGACCACTGACCAAAATCAATGTGTCCTGACCACTGACCATGGTATAATTCCCTGACCACTGACCAAAATTAAAATGTCCTGACCACTGACCGGGGTATAATTCCCTGACCACTAACCAATATTAAAATGTCCTGACCACTGACCGGGGTATAATTCCCTGACCACTGACCAAAATTAAAATGTTCTGACCACTGACCAGGGGTATAATTCCCTGACCACTGACCAAAATTAAAATGTCCTGACCACTGACCAGGGTATAATTCTCTGACCACTGATTGAAATGAAAATGTCCTGATAATTGACCAAGGGAATTATTTCCTGGCCACTATCCAAACTCAAACAGCCGTGACCACTGACCAAGTGTATAATATCCTGACCGCTGACCAAACATAAGCAGCCGTGACCACAGACAAGGGGTAGGTATAATTGACCAAACCCAAACAGCAAACAATTAACAAACTAGGGTAGTTTGTGACAACTAACTAATGTAGTTACCTAGTATACCAATCTTTAAATGAGGTAGTTAGTAACTAAAAATACCTAGGTTATATAAATATACTTTTAAATGATCGAGGTAGCTAGTACATAACTAACTATCTTTGTTGGTTAGTCACAAACTATCTAGGTTAGGTAGTAACTAACTACCTAGATTAATTAGTTACAAACTTCCTAGGTTAGCAAGTAACTAACTAACTAGCCTCCTAGGTTAGTTAATAATTATTCAAAAACAACCTAGATTAACCACAGTAACTAACTATCTAGGTTAGTTAGCCACAAATACCTAGGTTAGCTAGTAACTATCTACCTAGGTTAGCTAGTAACTATCTACCTAGGTTAGCTAGTAACTATCTACCTAGGTTAGCTAGTAACTAACTACCTGGGGTAGTTAGTCACAAACAACCTAGACTAGCCAGTAACTAACTACCTAGGTTAGTTGGTTATAAACTACCTAGGTTAGCTAGTAACTAACTACCAAGGTTAGTTAGTCACAAACAACCTAGATTAGCGAGAAACTAACTACCTAGGTAAGTCAGTTAACAACTACCTAGATTATAGTTCGTAACTCTATACATTGGACCTAGGTAATAGTTAGTACTTAACTACCTAGGATATCTAGTTAGAAACTACCTAGGATAGTTAGTTAAAAACTACCTAGGTTAGTTTGTTACTAACTACCTAGATTAAAAAGGGAGCATCGTGTCCGCTGTTTCAATTTGGTCAGTGGTCAATAAATTATACCCTTTGTTCGATGTTAATAAGTTCACGAGTCAATCCTTATTAATATATTCTTCAGATGAACAAAAAGTAACATAAATTCTTAACTGAAAAGACATCTTATATGGAGCAATCTCGTATCCACAATACAAACGATATGTTCCGAATTAATATAATATTATTGTTTAATACGAACTTATATAAAATGCACATAATATCACAACTCCTTCCTTTAAAGAAAGAAATCTAAATTTCCTTTGTAATCTTTCCAGTATTTGGAATCGTTTTATTTTATCAGTTTCAGTCCTCAATATTCCCAAGTATAGGTTTTATATATTTACGATTCCTCCAATATAATTTACCACTTGCTAATTTGATCAGATAATCTCTATATCTTCCCTTTCCAACTATCTCTCCGATATTCTCCCACTTTTTGTTGATGGGATTTTGTAACCAAACTTTATCATTAATATTCAGTTGTCGTAATGGTTTAGCTGTTTTGTTATAATTTTCCTCTATTTTCCTTTGAATTTCGCTCATTTTCCCATTGTAGATTTTGTTGTCCGTATACAATCTGTGCTGTGGATAAATTTCCATATCTTGGGGTATTCCGGTACTCTAATAAAGCCATAAGGAATTCTTCTGATTCGATGTTACCATTTATTGTTGTCTTGGTTATCAAATTTTTCATAGCTTTTACGGCTGCTTCTGCATGACCATTTGATTGAGCATAATAAGGTATAGAAGTGACGTGGTTAATTCCAAACTTTTTAAGGAATTGTTGAAATTCTCTTGATATGAATTGCCTTCCACTATCAGTCTTGATGGTTACTGGGACTCCGAGATCAGTGAAACATTTTCTGCATCCTTGTATTAATTTTCTGGTTGTCGTATCTCCTCTGCCAAATGTCATAATCACGGGCCATCCTGATAATCTGTCCACGTAGACCAAGAATTGTTTTCCTTCACATGAAAAATAATCCATTGAAACTTCTTGAAATATTCTTGAAGGTAGAGTTTCCTGTATTATTGGTTCCTTACCTTGAGAAGGCATGTTTTCTTGACATTTTCTACAGCAATTGACTACAGATGATATATCAAAATTGATATTCGGCCAGTACACAATTTGACGTGCTCTCCTCTTGGTTTTTTCAATACCTTGATGAGATGAATGTAATTTGATGAGTACTTCCTTTCTTGTTTCTTTAGGAACAATGATTCTTGATCCGAATAGTAGTACATCATCTTCCAGTGATATTTCGTTCCTAATCTTCCAATAACTTTTTATTGGGTGAGGAACTTTTGAAATGTCGTTTGGAAATCCTTTTGTTGTTACCTCCTTCAGAGTAGTGTATTCTTCGTCCTTTTTTGCAATAGATTTAATATTTTCAATTATTGGGTTTCTCCTCGAGTTATTTTAATTTTCAAAATTTAACATGTTATCACATCTTTCAATAACATTTATCTTCAAAGTGTCTTCTTCCTCTTTAGGAATTGTGACTGGAGCTCGAGAGAGTGCATCGGGAATATTATGACGTTTTCCTTGAATCCATTCAGTAGTAAAGTTGAACAAACATAACTTTTCTTTTAATCTTTGAAGTCTTGAATTGTTCAAATCGTCTATTCCTTTCTTATCCAATATTGATAGTAGTGGTCGATGATCAGTCTTTAGAATAAAATGGTTCAATCCAATTAGTTGAATCCTACATTTCTGCATCGCCCATGTGACTGCCAGTAGTTCAAGTTCTACGATTGCATAACAGCGTTCAGTTTCTGTAATAAATCGTGATCCACACTGAATGGGATGCCAATTTTCACCATGCTGTTGAAGTAATATGTATCCAAGTCCATTTGATTTTGATGCATCTGTTTGCAAACATGTTGGTTTCTCTGGATCAAAATTCTTCAGTATCGGTGATCTACATAATTCCTTTTTGATGTCGTTGAATGCTGAAGTGTGTTGTGGTAACCATTGGAATACATTTTTCTTAGATAGTAAACTCTTCAATGGTTCCATCTTTTGACTAAGTTGTGATGAGAACTGTCCCAGTTCGTTAGCCAATCCCATAAACGATCTCAGGTCGGTTAAATTTGTAGGGATTGGAAATTCTGATATCGCTTCCATCTTCTGGGGATCTGCTGCAATACCTTCTTCATTCACAATATATCCAACGTATTTTACTCCAGCTTCGGCAAAATGAAATTTCTTTTTATTTAGAGTTATTTTGTGCTTTCTGCATCGGTCGAGGAAGTCTGTCACATTTTGTAAGTGAGTATCAAAATCTTCATCGTAAATGATGGTGTCATCGACGACCTTTTCTATATTTTTCAATCCTTTGATTGCGTCATCGCCTCTTCGACTGTATTCATCGCCAGTCGATGTTAGTCCCATTGGAGCTCGAAGATATTTGTATCTACCGTAAGGGGTAATAAAGGTTGTCAACTCCTGTGATGATTCTTCTAGAGGTATGAGTGGCATCAAAAAAGTAGAGAAATATTTTGATCCAGTCTTGATGTTGCTGATAGCTTGTCTAGGATTGTTCGTAGGATAGACAGGTCTCTTGACGTATTGATTTAATTTCTTCAAATCGATGCAGATTCTAACTACTCCTTTTGGTTTCGGTACTGTGACCATGGGATGACACCAGCTTGAAGGTTGATCTTCTAAGTGCTCGATTATTCCATTTTCCACCATGCTGTCTAATGAACTTTTGACTTCGTCCCTCCATGCATAAGGAATCTGTCGGGTGGTATTCAATGAATAAGGAGTTATATCTTCTGACAAATTAGTTTCGTCTGCAAAGACGTCAGAATATTTATCAAGCATTTCTTCTTTGAGTTTCTTGATCTCTTCATTTTTTGGAGTTATTCTGGCAACTTTGATTTTTATTTGTTCAGGAAATTTATTAGATATGATACCGAGATTTTGACATGCAATCCATGACAAAATTAGTTCATTTTGATTTTCGCATATCACAATTTCTTCTTCGATTTCCTTTTCATTTAATTTCACTTTGGCTTTTATTTTTCCGTAGTTCTTGATGGTTGTACCGTTTGCAGCAGTTAATTTTTCACCTTCCATTGGAATAATATCTTATCTCTTGATATTTAGTTTAGTTAATATGTCAGTTCCACTTATAGATATTTCAGCTCCTGTATCAGGTACAGCTGTCATTTTGCAATTTCTTGATTTATGTGAACTACATATGACTTGAATTCTTGGAGTATTTCTGTCTCTTGACGATTTTACATCTGCAATTTGTAGTGCTTTGATATTTTTAGTTTCGTTATTTTTGAAGAACTTATAATCGTATTTTTCGACTGTTTTCTTCTTAGTTCTTCAAACTGTTTCCCAATGTCCAGTTTTCTTGCAACTGTTACATGTACTCTTCATTGCAGGGCAAATTTTTCCGGTAGGATGTCTGTCTTTTCCACAACGATAACATTTTTGTCGTTTTGTTTCATTATCCATTCGGTTTGATTCGTTTCTTCTTTTATTGTAGTTTGATATCTTGTCGACTTGAATTGTTGTAGAGAAAGCTTCTGAGTCCTTTTCGGCGGCTTCTTGACTTCTACACATTTCAATCGTATCTTATAGATTTGGAAACGGTGTCATTGCTAGTAGCTTTTGACGAATGCCTTGGTTTCTTAAACCAGACATGATGTTCGTATTAAAACGTTGTTCTATACAGCTCTTGCACAAGTCTGCTTCATCAGCTAGTTTCTTGATGCAAGCGTAAAATTGGTCGAATGTTTCTCCAACTTGTTGTTTTCGCTCTTCGAATGCGACACGGTCAAGAGCAACATTTCGTTTTTGCCTCAAATAAAATTGAACTTCATCCAATATTTCATCAATGTTCATAGTGCTATCATCTTGGATATCTAATCCACATTTTAACAGAGTTCTCATTTCTTCTGATAGTCATGATCTGAATTGAGCTTTTTGTATCTCAATTGTAAATTGATGTAATTTTTGTAACATTACATAATCGTTCCATGATGAACGCCATCCAAGAAATTTACTGTGAGAAGTATCGATGTCTAATGTACTCGGTTGAGATACTTGTATCTTTGTAGATGCTGCTTGAGAGTTTTGAGAAGTATTTGCTTCTCCTCTTTGACTTTATATCACTGACATTAACGCCTGAATAGTTTCTTCTTGCTGTCTACGTTCTTCTTGACGAGTTAGTTCTTGCTGTTTCATAAAATCTACCAGCCATCCTGGAGTTTGTGAATTTTTTTTAGAAGTTATCATTCAGTGATTAAGTTTCCACAGATTTTTTTATTTTCTTGTAACTTCATTTTCACTTTTCTTCTTTTGTCTACAGCGCCATGTTCGATGTTAATAAGTTCACGAGTCAATCCTTATTAATATATTCTTCAGATGAACAAAAAGTAACATAAATTCCTAAAAAGACATCTTAAATGGAGCAATCTCGTATCCACAATACAAACGATATGTTCCGAATTAATATAATATTATTGTTTAATACTAACTTATATAAAATTCACATAATATCACACCCTTCATCAGTGGTTATGACTTTTTAATTTTGGTCAGTGGTCAGGGAATTATACCGTTGGTCAATGGTCAAGACTATATTTCGGTCAGTGGTCAGGACATTTTAATTTTGGTCAGTGGTCAGGGAATTATACCCCTGGGCAATGGTCAGTACATTTTAATTTTGGTGAGTGGTCAGGGAATTATACCCTTGGTCAATGGTAAGTACATTTTGATTTTGGTCAGTGGTCAGTACATATTAATTCTGGTCAGAGATGGGCAAAAAGAACACCAAAAGTACTTAAGTACTAAGTACAAGTACTCGTAAATCAACGTACTTGAAGTACATAGTTACCCAAGTACTCAAATTAAAAAAGTACTTTCAAAGTACAAGTACCAAGTACTTTTTAAAGTACTTTGAAGTACTAGGTACATTTACTATACAATTTAAAAACTAATAATTTATACTGTTAACTCTGATAGTACATCATCACAGTGACTCTTTACTCTGATGGTACATCATCACAGTGACTCTTTACTCTGATGGTACATCATCACAGTGACTCTTTACTCTGATGGTACATCATCACAGTGACTCTTTACTCTGATAGTACATCATCACAGTGACTCTTTACTCTGATAGTACATCATCACAGTGACTCTTTACTCTGATAGTACATCATCACAGTGACTCTTTTCTTTGATAGTACATCATCACAGTGACTCTTTTCTTTGATAGTACATCATCACAGTGACTCTTTTCTCTGATAGTACATCATCACAGTGACTTTTCTCTGATAGTACATCATCACAGTGACTCTTTACTCTGATGGTACATCATCACAGTGACTCTTTACTCTGATAGTACATCATCACAGTGACTCTTTACTCTGATGGTACATCATCACAGTGACTCTTTTCTCTGATAGTAAATCATCACAGTGACTCTTTTCCCTGATAGTACATCATCACAGTGACTCTTTTCCCTGATAGTACATCATCCCAGTGACTCTTTTCCCTGATAGTACATCATCACAGTGACTCTTTTCTCTGATTGTACATCATCACAGTGACTCTTTTCCCTGATAGTACATCATCCCAGTGACTCTTTTCTCTGATAGTACATCATCACAGTGACTCTTTTCTCTGATAGTACATCATCACAGTGACTCTTTACTCTGATGGTACATCATCACAGTGACTCTTTTCCCTGGTAGTACATCATCACAGTGACTCTTTTCCCTGATAGTACATCATCACAGTGACTCTTTTCTCTGATGGTACATCATCACAGTGACTCTTTTCCCTGATAGTACATCATCCCAGTGACTCTTTTCTCTGATAGTACATCATCACAGTGACTCTTTTCTCTGATAGTACATCATCACAGTGACTCTTTTCTCTAATAATACATAATCTTGGTGACTCATTTCTCTGATAGTACATCATCACAGTGACTCTTTTATCTGATAGTACATCATCACAGTGACTTTTCTCTGATAGTACATCATCACAGTGACTCTTTTCTCTGATAGTATATCATCACAGTGACTTTTTCTCTGATAGTACATCATCACAATGACTCTTCTCTCTGATAGTACATCATCACAGTGACTCTTTCCTCTGATAGTAAATCATCACAGTGACTCTTTTCTCTAATAGTACATCATCCCAGTGAATATTTTCTCTGATAGTACATCATCCCAGTGACTCTTTTCTCTGATAGTACATCATCACAGTGACTCTTAATTTTCTCTGATAGTGCATCATCACAGTGACTCTTTTCTCTGATAGTACATCATCACAGTGACTCTTAATTTTCTCTGATAGTGCATCATCACAGTGACTCTTTCCTCTGATAGTGCATCATCACAGTGACTCTTTTCTCTGATAGTACATCATCACAGTGACTCTTTTCTCTGATAGTACATCATCACAGTGACTCTGTTCCCTGATAGTACATCATCACAGTGACTCTTTTTTCTGATAGTACATCATCACAGTGACTCTTTTCTCTGATGGTACATCATCACAGTGACTCTTTTCTTTGATAGTACATCATCACAGTGACTCTTTTCTTTGATAGTACATCATCACAGTGACTCTTTTCTCTGATAGTACATCATCACAGTGACTTTTCTCTGATAGTACATCATCACAGTGACTCTTTTCTCTGATAGTACATCACCACAGTGACTTTTTTCTCTGATAGTACATCATCACAATGACTCTTCTCTCTGATAGAACATCATCACAGTGACTCTTTTCTCTGATAGTACATCATCCCAGTGACTCTTTTCTCTGATAGTACATCATCACAGTGACTCTTTTCTCTGATAGTACATCATCACAGTGACTCTTTTCTCTGATAGTACATCATCAAAGTGACCCTTTTCTCTGTTAGTACATCATCACAGTGACTCTTTTCTCTGATAGTACATCATCAAAGTGACTCTTTTCTCTGTTAGTACATCATCACAGTGACTCTTTTCTCTGATAGTACATCATCAAAGTGACTCTTTTCTCTGTTAGTACATCATCACAGTGACTCTTTTCTCTGATAGTACATCATCACAGTGACTCTTTTCTCTGATAGTACATCATCACAGTGACTCTTTTCTCTGATAGTACATCATCACAGTGACTCTTTTCAATGTACGCGTTTGGCAAATATTAGTTGCGATATCTAGGTATCACAAAATAATTATAGGCATTGTACTTCAATTGGTCAATATAGCTCATGTACATGATTGTAATTCAGAAAATATAAATTTCATCTTCACATAAAATTATACAATATCTTAGTTTCGAATCTATTGTTTGACAAACAATTTTCCAACATGTTGGACCTCTTCTGGCTCTTCAAACTCTAGGTTTTATTGTTTGACAACACTAAAATCCAACAGTTTTTATCCAGTTTGTTAGTGTGTACGGTGCTGTAAATACATTTCTAGATGGGAAAAAGATTCAATTTTACAGAGATTATAGAACGAATCTATTAGAATCTCTTGAATCCAATTGGCAACATTTAGCAACTGTAACGACATCGTCGTAAATTTGACTGTCATTTTATTATAAAGGGAAAAAAATGTACTTTATAAGGTACTTTTTACTTGGAAAGTAACAAGTACTTGTAAAAAGTACTTCTAAGTAATTATTCAAAGTACTTTTTAGAAAGTACTTGGTACTTGAGAAGTACAATCCCGCCCACATCTGATTCTAGTCAGTGGTCAGTACATATTAATTTTGGTCAGTGGTCAGGACATTTTAATTTTGGTCAGTGGTCAGGGAATTATACCCCTGGTCAGTGGTCAGTACATTTTAATTTTGGTCAGTGGTCAGAACATATTAATTTTGGTCAGTGGTCAGGACATTTTAATTTTGATCAGTGGTCAGGGAATTATACCCCTGGTCGGTGGTCAGTACAATTAAATTTTGGTCAGTGTTCAAGGAATTATACCCCTGGTCAGTGGTCAGGAAATTATACCCCTGGTCAGTGGTCAGGACTTTTTAATTTTAGTCATTGGTCAGGGAATTATACCCCCTTCAGTAGCCAGGACGATTTAATTTTGGTCAGTGGTCAGATTATTATACCCCGGTCAGTGGTCAGGAAACTTTAATTTTGGTCAGTGGTCAGGGAATTATATCCTGGTCAGTGGTCAGTAAATTTAAATTTTGGTCAGTAGTCAGGAAATTATACCCCCGGTCAGTGGTCAGTACACTTTAATTTTGGTCAGTGGTCAGGGAATTTTACCCCTGGTCAGTGGTCAGGGAATTTTAATTTTGGTCAGTGGTCAGGGAATTATACCCCAGTCAGTGGTTAGTAAATTTTAATTTTGGTCAGTGGTCAGGGAATTATACCCCGGTCAGTGGTCAGCAAATTTTAATTTTGGTCAGTGGTCAGGGAATTATACCCCGGACAGGGGTCAGGACACTTTAATATTGGTCAGTGGTAAGGGAATAATACCCCAGTCAGTGGTTAGTAAATCTTAATTTTGGTCAGTGGTCAGGGAATTATACCCCTGGTCAGTGGTCAGGAAATTATACCCCTGGTCAGTGGTCAGGAAATTATACCCCTGGTCAGTGGTCAGGAAATTATACCCCTGGTCAGTGGTCAGGAAATTATACCCCTGGTCAGTGGTCAGGAAATTATACCCCTGGTCAGTGGTCTTTTATCTTCTTCGCGCGTCAATGGATATTATTATATAATATGACTCACTGACTCAGTACTTTAAATTGGTCAGCGGTCAGTAGATTATACCCTTCAATATGACCCAATACTTCTAGTTGGTCAGCGGTCAGTGGATTATACCTTTCCATTTGACTCAATACATTTATTTGGTCAGCGGTCAGTGGATTATACCTCTCAATTTGACTCAATACTTTTTGTTGGTCAGCGGTCAGAAGATTAACATGTGCCCTTTAAAGCTTGTCGCCCACCTGATCGGAAACGACGCATCGGAACGGACACGAAGCATCAGACAAAAATCTAACCAATATATTTGAACGTGCTAACGCCTACCTGCTCGGATCGGAAACGAAACGTCGCATCAGATCGGAACGGAAACGACTCGGATATCTTTGAAAGAATATTTTTCTGATAGTTCTGATGCGTCCGAGAGATTGCGCATGCGCAGAACGGTGTATGGAGAGGCTGGGATGGATATGGAAGATTGGAATAGCTGTGAATATTCTACTGCTTAATGAATACGTTGATATTAATACTCAATCAATTATTTTCATTCAATTAACTTTAATGATTATAAATCAGATCACGAAAAGTTATTGAAATAAGAAGAATAACATTTTATTTACATAAATTTTTTTACAAATATTTCATTCACATAAATTTCATTCACATAAATTTCATTCACATAAATTTCATTCACATAAATTTCATTCACATAAATTTCATTCACATAAATTTCATTCACATAAATTTCATTCACATAAATTTCATTCACATAAATTTCATTCACATAAATTTCATTCACATAAATTTCATTCACATAAATTTCATTCACATAAATTTCATTCACATAAATTTCATTCACATAAATTTCATTCACATAAATTTCATTCACATAAATTTCATTCACATAAATTTCATTCACATAAATTTCATTCACATAAATTTCATTCACATAAATTTCATTCACATAAATTTCATTCACATAAATTTCATTCACATAAATTTCATTCACATAAATTTCATTCACATAAATTTCATTCACATAAATTTCATTCACATAAATTTCATTCACATAAATTTCATTCACATAAATTTCATTCACATAAATTTCATTTACATAAATTTCATTTACATAAATTTCATTTACATAAATTTCATTTACATAAATTTCATTTACATAAATTTCATTTACATATATTTCATTTACATTTATTTCATTTACATTTATTTCATTTACATTTATTTCATTTACATTTATTTCATTTACATTTATTTCATTTACATTTATTTCATTTACATTTATTTCATTTACATTTATTTCATTTACATTTATTTCATTTACATATATTTCATTTACATATATTTCATTTACATATATTTCATTTACATATATTTCATTTACATATATTTCATTTACATACATTCCATTTGAATACATTTTATTTGCATACATTTATTTATATATATTTTTTTGTATACATTTTTTTATATGTTTCTTATATAATTATTCTAAATAAAAAAATTCACTCATATATTTTTAAACATATCTTTCTTTATATATTTTTTTTGGGGAAAAAGCATTAATTTTAATTGGGAAGTACACTAATATGGTAATAAATTAGAAAGATTCGAACTGAAAACTAAAATAACAACGATGCTACCGATTTTTTTTATCAAATACCTATCGGATAAAATAGTTGTCATGATCGTTAAATTTGAACTTTTAATTGTTATATTCTTATAAGTTATAAGTATTGTGATGTCGGCACCGTTTCCCTTCCGAAGTCGTCTGAACTGGTGTGCGTACGAGCGTCGTGTTGTGTCCGTTCAGAGACTTCGTAAGCTTCCGCGTCGTTTCCGATCCGATCATGTGGGCGACAAGCTTAACTTGCCACTAACTTATCCAAATTTATTAACTATTTCGTGAATTGGTATATCCTTTTCTCCTGTTGGTAAAAACTTTATTTAACTTACCAATCCTAATATCCATCAAATATACTAAACTATTTTAGCTGTAACTCAATTGTACGCTATATATATTGCTCCGACTGCCCGGCACACAGCACAGCAGTGCCACTGCCACACATGCATTCGTTCCCGAAGCTATTGCCCTTTTTGTGTGCCACACTCAAAAAGTGTGTGTCGAAAGCTCTGAACACACAGCAGTGCCACTGTGGCACACATGTGTGCCCGTGTAAACGCCCCTTCATGAGCGATCGCTATTTTTGTGTGCCACACTCAAAAAGTGTATATCGAGAGCTCTGAACACACAGCAGTGGCACACATGTGTGCCCATGTAAACGCCCCTTAAGCCCAGTTTACATTGACACTCACATTGGAAGCTCACATCCACGGCCAACGGGCAAGTGCACGGTCAAATAGAGTCTTGACTGCTCACATTTGAAAAGAGTTTGGCGGGCAGATTGAGACGGTGCGAGAGTTACAAAATAAAATGAAGCAATTTATAGCACCAATGCGATGGTACATAAATTTCATCTGTTTCATAAATTTTATCAGATTTTTTTGACTCGTTGACTTTATTACGCTTCCTGAGGTGCTGGTTCTGTACAGTTTTAATTTCTTTTTTTACTTCTTCTCCATCTCAATCTAATATTAATACTAGTGTACAATCCCGTTAAAGATAACGGTTTTTTAATGGAAATTGAATTTAATGAATTTTCGGAAAAATAAGTTTTCGAAAATTTTGATATCTTGGAAAAAATTTATGTTTCTGGAAAATTTTGAGTTTTCGGAAAATATGGAGTTTTCGGAAATTTTTTAGTACATATTCGGAAAATTTTGAGTTTTGTAAAATTTTAAGTTTTCAGAAAAAAAAATTATATATATAAAAACACAATATTCTTTATTATGGGGAGGAATAATAATAAATGTTGTTCAATTTCATTATTGCTCTTTCTCTTAAATTTCTACTTTTGTATACTTTACTTGATGATTTCCAAAGGCATTCCTGAGTCCTATATAATTCAATTAGCTGTTCAACAGGAGATCCAAGGTTCATAGACTATAACAGGTTAAACGAATAGAAATAGTACGAAATGTTACTAAGAGCTGAGTCTACAAATTCTTTATATGAAAACTTTATCTTTAGATTAGAACCTATGAAACATATGTTACAAATAATTTACATTTTACATTGTTTATTTCTTATTTTATTATTGCAATATTATGTTTGTTCTTATTTTAGGCGTTTAGCTACAGTAATTAAAGCGGATGAAAATGTTGACCAGTGCCCATTAATCAACGGACAACGACGTGAATAGCAGTTAGTTTTTTGTTCTTTTAACAGTGATAAAAACCATTTCTTTGAAATATTTTTTGTACCATTCGATAGATAATTAAATTCTAAAGAATTCAAGTTTGACTCACGCCCTAGTTTAATCTACCGTTTAAGAGATATTCAAGAAGAAAGACAGAAATTGTTCCTTCCTTTGCTAATTGTCGTAGTGAATAGCAGTTAGTTTTTGTTCTTTTAACAGTGATAATAACCATTTCTTTGAAATATTTTTTATACCATTCGATAGATTATTAAATTCTAAAGAATTCTATTCTGACTCACGCGCAAGTTTAATCTACCGTTTAAGAGATATTCAAGAAGGAAGACAGAAAATATTGTCTTCTCAATGGCAATTTTTTCCCCATTCGTTTAACCTGTTATAGTCTATAAAACTTGAGGAGATCTACTCGTGGTCAGCCATTTTGCAGGAGCTTCGATGTTTACAACCTCCTCCTGGTGCATCAATGGACTGACTGAGCCACTGAGTGTATATAAAGATGGAGGTGTAGCGCAGGCAAAAGTGATGCCAAAAAGTGGCGCCATGGGCGTGTCTTAACATGGCCGTCTATAGTTTATCAGGCCAGCTCATCATGGCGTTTATAGTTCAATCAGCTGTTCAATGTGGTCCTATGATATCTAATTACTGTCGCTAAAATTAATGGATAAAGATGGCGCGCAACATATTTTCTTCGGTTTTTATGCCATTGCACTCTTCATGATGGTTTTTTCCCCTTGTGCTTTTCATGATGTAAATTAAGGAATGTTCCGGATTATTTGCAATCAAAATTATGTGAATTTATTCTTTATAATATATATAAAAGTGGTTTTTAACTGAACGAATTGCACAGCACCGAAGGCAAATCAGAGACTCGGAAGTTATTATCATATGATAATGATCCTTGTTAGGATTTAAACATTTCTTCTTGTGTTGTTTTGTTAACTAAGTTCTCCAGTTAGTTTGTTAATTAGGACTGATATGCCTAATTGAGTGATAATTTTGTAGCCTTCAGCACTGCCTAGGCAGCTAGGCTATAGATTCCAATTTGGAATATTTTCCAAGTCTATCTTGACATAAATCTGAGCCTAACTTTAGGAATTTTAGATCTCTGAGGGAGATCTTGATTTAATTCCTATGTTACCATTAAATTAGCTGAGGGTGACATTGAATTAATTCCTATGTTACCATTAAATTAGCTGAGGGTGACATTGAATTAATTAATTAATCAGACTGCAGAATATGGAACATTTTCCAAGACTCTGCCACAAATCTGAGCTCAACTTTAGAAATTGTATATCTCTGTGGGAATACTTGAATTAATTCCTATGTAACCATTAATTTAGATGCGGGAGATTTTGAATTAATTCCTATGTAACCATTAATTTCTGAATCTGCTACTGTGAGTGTGAGACTTGTGAGTCAGAGAGTAACTGTCTCTCAAATTAAAATCTCTGACTCTGTAGGAGGGAGAGAAGAGACTCATTATGCAGAGTGGTGGCATCCAGACATGATACCATCCAGTCTGCAGAATATGGAACAAATCTGAGCCAAATTTTAGAAAATTAAGATCTCTGGGGATGATCTAACTGATTACTGATCTTGAATTAATTCCTATGTTACCAATAATTTAGATGTGGAAGATTTTGAATTAATTCCTATGTAACCATTAATTTCTGAATCTAGTCAATCTACTACTGTGAGTGTGAGACTTGTGAGTCAGAGAGTAACTGCACAGTACATTGAATAGGAGAGTAGGGAAGAAAGATAGGGGCAATATTACTCAAACTAACCGAGTGAGACAGCCAATCACAGAAGCGCATTCAATAACCAATTGTGACGTCACATTCTCTATTTCTAAACCGCGGATCACTTAGACTACATCATTTTAATAAATAGATATGAGTAGGGTTTTGACAATATGTTTTTTAAAAACATGGATCGCGAATGTATTATAGATGGAGAGAATATTATTAAACCTTATTGGATTGTTCTAAACCAGCGGTATGAAGTATTCGATGCCATTTCATTTCGTTTCGTCTATTGTATTCTAAAGATCTATGATTTTAAAAAGCATATTGTCACAACCCTAGATATGAGCAATTGTTCTTTGATTTAGAAAATATTTAACGTCTGCTTCGGAACCTAAGGCTTCTAAATTCTAAGTAATTTAAATACAAAGGACTGGGAGAAGCAGTCAAAAAGGAAAGTGGCGCCATGAACAACGTCCCTTACCACCATCAGTGACTATGCTCATGGATGCAAAAATGAACCTAGTCCGTGAATAAAGTCACTTAGAAATGAAAGGCATAACTCACTAGAGTATGCTCTCACAAGTGAAAGAGGAAAATGAAGAGGTAATTGTACAGAAAAACCTTCATACCATTAAAAATTAGAGTTCATAATTATTAGGTCAAAAACAAGACTGATGTTCTGACGGAGAACATTTTCTGCTTTGGCTAGTAGCTTCCAATTCGGAGAACCATTCCAAAGCCCGTTCTAGTAATTCAACTGAGAGAGCGGTTTCACACCTGGAATTCAACTGATGGATATGAAGAGCAGTCAACTTCATATCCATTCACTGCACTGGTCAAAATGAAGACCTCTGCGGATTTACACTTCATCTATCAGAAAGCTATACCTAACAATAATCTAAGACCTCGTAGTTCAAGAGCATAACTCTAGCGCTATCCTCTAAAACAGCAAGTAACGTTGAAAAATGGAGAAGCATGGTAATGATTTGGATTCGAAATATGAATTAGGTTAAATGAAAAATAATGATTTGGGAATTTAATACTGTACAATAGGAAACAGTTCATAGCTAGTTCTATTAATATAATAATAGTTTACTACAATTCTACTAAATTACAAATTCGTAATTTTCTTCATTTTGTCAGGCAGACCTACAGGTTTATTTAACAGTGTTTTATTGAACATTTTGGTAACATTGAATATTCTGCATTTCACGAAAAATTTAATGAAAAATGTGGATATCTGCGGGTCGCAAAATACTGGTTGAAAACAATGACTTGAAATGGCCTGCCTGACGAAAGATGCAAATCCTCTAATATGAGAATAATTTTTGTAACAATATAAAAAACTCCTCTCATGTTCTATTACGGTAGTTACAAATAATGCACTGCAATATTTGAGACCCTATGATGAATCTACACGTTGTTCATATTCCTTGTAAGAAGTGAACAGATGTAGATCTGCATCATAGGAAGCTAAAATATTGCTACACACTTCGCATGAATTCAGAAGGGACTTCTTTAATTTCAAGTGATGATGACTCAGCTTCATTGCAAGGTATCCTGCAAAATATGCTGCTGCATTTTGTGATACGAAGTTCTCATTAACAGCACCAATTTGAGGAACCAATCCTGTAAAATTTATCATCTGAAGAGCTTCATCATCGTCTATTGCTTGAGGAAATAGAACTGGAGAGTCTTTCTTCTGAAAAGTTAACAATAAAGATTATACGATGTACATGCATGCACCTATGCTTCATACAAGAATATTTAATGAATTAACTTACGGTTGTTAATAATTCCAGCGTAGCATTGGTGTTTGCATCATCCTCGCATATCGCTTCACAATTTCCTTTCGTTGGGGCTCTGATGAGAGCTGCAGTTGAGATCCTCGCATAAGCAGTGCCAAAAGAGTAAGCATCAGGAAACTTTGAGACACTTCTGATCTTTCCGAAAAAGAGTTCTAAATTGTCCTGACAAGGATTGCGAGTAGATAAGAATGGAATTCCCACATCAGCAAGAAATTCATTAAGATCTAACACAACTCGGATGCTCTGACGAAAACCTCTGATGAACGAACACTTTCTGTTTTGGTTAGTAGCTTCTAACTCTGAGAGCCATTCCAAAGCATGTTCCAGGAATTCAACTGATGGAGATGAAGGATGGAGCGGTTTCCGGAGAGGAACTTTATCCAAAGGAGAAGAAGAATTCAAAACATCAAAAATATCGTTGAACATTTTGATGTAATGAGAAGTAGCAAGAGCAGTGTCAGGAAGTTCTTTTGATTTCACAAGAAGCTTAAGAGCAGATGATACAGTGTTGGAGATAACCTGCGCAGCAACTTTCACCTTCATTTTTGATGCAAATTTCAGGTTAGTCAGATGGCCATCACTGAGTTTTGGAACAAGTCTAACACTATTAGTCATTTCTATAGAGTAAAGCTTCACAATATCTGTCCATTTGGCCTCAGCAGCAAAACCAGGAACAATAACGGGTCCATTCAACAAGTAATTTCTGCTGTTTTTTAGGAGATGAGGAGGATCACGAAGTACGAAATATGATTTATCATCAATTACAATTTTTGGAGAGGTATCAGAGGATCCAAGATTTCTAAAAGCTCTCTCCATGGTTGTTCCTTGGTCACTAGTTACACCAAGGACCTTGAATCCACCAGCTTCCATCATCTTTATTGCAGATGTAATGTGAGTTATTATATCATTGGACTTCATTACTCGAGATGTGAAGAAAAAGCCCACCGGGTACTTCCACTTGCGGACAACACCAACAGCCATGACAGTGAATGCAGAACTGGCAAGTTTATCTCCCCTATTGGTGCCGTCGTCCTCATATCCATAAATGATGTCATTCCTCTGGTCAAAATGAAGCCCTCTGCGGATTGACACTTCATCTATTAGGAGGAAGCAGTACTTTTCCGTCTCATCTTTTGCATTCACTTTGACTTTTATGAAGTTGACATTCTCAGCTGTTATCCCAGGAGCAGTTTTTAAATTTCTAAGGGAGTCTAGAACTGTTCTCAAACAAGGCAAAGGCAAAATTTGTGCGAGGAATTTATATCCTTGTATTGAAGTACCAACCATAATGTTGGCAGAGAGGTACTTCTGAAATGGAGTGTACCTTATGAGCTTCTGCTTTCGTTTCATGAGCTGCATCTTGTTAAGCTCAGTGAGAAAAGGACCCAGGATGTTGCTGTATTGATAGCTAAATTTATCTATGTTAAGTACATTGAACTTTTTGGGTTTCTTAAATTTTTTAACCTTTATGAACTGTCGTCTGCGTAATCGTGGTTTTGATTTCTGAACAATCTTGATTTTAACATCATTTTTAGTATCCTGCAATAAAGGAAGGACTTAATTTATTACTTAACTATACTCATAAGTGCCACACAAATATAAACGAAATAAAACGTACCAGGAACAATGATCTCTTTGAAGAACTAGGAAACTGAGAATTCTGCATAGCATCCTCTACGGAAGCACTAGGCTGAAAAAATTAAGTTGTAAATATACAGTCTTGGGAAATAGATACTTGATGCTAAATAAATAGTTTCTAAAAAATTACCTGCTTTACGGGAGTTTTCTTTCTTTTCTTCCCCGAGTTTGATGGAGCAAAATCAACAAACTCTAGCGGAGAGTTGGAAACAATATCCTGTACGGAAGCACTTGGCTGAAAAAAATATTAGTTGTAAATATACAGTCTTGGGAAATAGATACTTGATGCTAAATAAATAGTTTCTAAAAAATTACCTGCTTTACAGGAGTTTTCTTTCTTTTCTTCCCCGAGTTTGATGGAGCAAAATCAACAAACTCTAGCGGAGAGTTAGAAACACTATCCTCTACGGAAGCACTTGGCTGAAAAAAATATTAGTTGTAAATATACAGTCTTGGGAAATAGATACTTGATGTTGAACCGGTTCATTCGCCGGAAACACATTTGCCTAACGACACTTTCGCTGAAAAATATGATTGTTTAAAAAGGTAAACAAATTTATCTCGTATGTCTAGATGAAATTACATATAAATGAACTTACATATAAGTGTATAAATTACTTTACAATATTCTACATAATTATTGGTTAAATTTTATGGAATTTACGTTAACTGAATTAACTTGTATAATGTTATTGCTGCATTTATTTGAGTCAGTTTATCAACTCTATGTTAATCGTATTTTCTTCGTGCAATTATCAGTTACAAAAGAAAAAGAGTAGGAATCCCATTTCGTCAAATTCCTTGGTAAGTGACTTCATTCAGAGAGTAGCTTCTCTACATTTAAAAGCATTTTCACAGACTGTGGTAGGTGATTTCATTCATGGAGCCATTTTTCTTTATGACTACTTTTTCTAGTCCTTTGCAATTAATTTCATTTTGACGTGAGAAATATGGTAAACGATATGGCCGAAGAAGACGTTAAACCCCCAACTAAATTTATTTAGAGAGTTTTATAATGGAACTAAGAACAAGCATTTATATGGCAAGCCAGACAATTAATTACAGTTCAATTTATAGTTAATAAAAAATTTGATCAATTTTAAATAGTCATTTAATAATAAACTTAAATTTTTATTGTAAACCTAAGTCTGCTAAAAAATTGTCAAATTTTTGACGAATGTGGCGTTCAGCAAATGTGTCGCAGGGCAAAAGTGCTTTCGTCGAATTGACATAGAACCTGAATAACTACAGCTTCTAAAAATTTACCTGCTTTACAGGAGTTTTCTTTCTTTTCTTCCCCGAGTTTGATGGAGCAAAATCATTAAACGCTAGCGGAGAGTTGGAAATACTAGCAGGGTCCTTCTTGTCATCGTAAGAACTTGACTGAAATATAGACATCAAGGGGTAATGATTAGATATGCGACAAAGTATAGGTATCAGCATATTTGTGCCAATACTTTACCAATACCAACACCCTACTATTTCTAACTTTTTAGCCTGATTAGGTCTTGCAGTCTCAATAGCTACTAAACTAGACCAAACAGGTCTAAACATATACAAAATCAATTTGAGTGCGTAATTCATTCATAACTTTAACAAAACCATTAGTATATTACTACTCACTAGTCATTATATTTTAATTTTAATAAAGATATGGTCATTTAGTATATAGAAACTGATTTGTTCTAATCTGATTATCTTTATTTTCAAAAAAGCCATTCAATTTATTTTAATGCTATATAAAATCTATTCATCTAGTAATTGTATTGTTAAGCAAAAATAAAAATCTAGTAATTGAAACTTTACTTTCTAGGGATATTCCCCTACATTTTCCTTCACATTACAATTTCACTGATTAAATTTCTGATTTCACATTATTACCAAAACTAAAAGTAGTTCCCATTCAATTAAAATAATCAACATATCAGTATCGACATCAATTCAAATCTAGGTATCTGTATCGGAAAAAACTTGGGCAACGTCCCATCCTTAGTAATGATATCATTAATTATAGTTTTGAGTATTTGCTCGAGAACTGTAAGACTTCTATAAAACCAGAATATCCTCAAAATTACATTACATTCTACATTTATGTGTCTATGGCAGAAAATGGTGAGAATTTCGCATCACTAATATGTAAAAAGTTAGACACTAAAAGATCAGGAGAATTTTAAAATAGTAAAGATTCATATATCCAAATGGATCTTGTAAAAGCCTACACCCTATGTCAAGAATAAATCAAAACATACCCATTTTTGAATTCATCCCCTGAATCCAGAGTGGAAAACTGGTCAGTTACATATAAAAGACAATCACACATTGATAGGAAATTTAGGAAAATTTTATATCTATAGATATGCAAATGAATTGCTGTGTAACTTTGAAAGATGTAGGGTTGAAATTCTCAAGTGATTATTTTCACGCTCTATTATTTACCTGCTGAGTAGGATCTTCTTTTCTTCCTTCAGACCTGTCAAAAATTAAAGAGTCAGTTAGTTTCTAAATAACAAAGTAGTAACATTTTAATTTTTAAACTGTTCTGCTGCAAAATACTCCTTGTGAAATAAGCAAATCCTGATATATTAAATACATTTCAATATTTTTCTAATTAAATATCTTTACAGAAATATTCATAATTGTTGGCATTCTCTAAATGAATGATATAAAACTTTTTTCTTTGGACTGAATATCAGCAATTCAGATTCAATACAGGTATGTAGAGTTTTGGTTAAAAAAATGGGATATGTGCTGTCAAATATCAAAATTACTACTCAAAACTCATAAAATTTTGCTAAGATACAATGCTATTCATTCAATACTTAACTTAACAAAATGTCCAGATTAGGTTATTTAGATTATTATTTTATTTTTATTTTGTTCATAGATCGATTCAAAATGACTTCAGCAATTGAAAAAGCTTGCGGTGAATTGAAATTCGCATTATTTATAAAGTTACAGACAATTTGAGTTGCCATTATTTACACAAACAAACAATAGCATTTTGTGTGTCAGACGTATCATAACAAACGCAACTTAGATGCGGCTGTGCCAGATGTACTCAGCAAGAAGATTTTCTTTTGTCAATAATAAAGTAATGTAATCAACATCATTGTTTTACTTTCCTAGCAGGGAAGTTTGGGAGGAGGGGGTGCAGCATGCCCCCCCCCCCCCCAATATATATATATATATATTTGTGATAATATCAGAAATAATATGCGATTATAGCGTAAGAGTTCATAAATAATTTAATGATGCGGTTGTCATACAGTCTTCTACTTTTTTTGTACTACGGGCCTGCTGCCGACTACATCTATGTCGTAAATAAATAATGGTAACTGAAATCGGATGTGACTTTATAAATAGCCTAATGCAAATTTAAATTCACCCACAAGCTTTGAAACAATTGCTGAAGTTATTATGAAAAAAAATAATTGAAAAATCATACCTATACCTAACATAGGGGAAAAAACCAATAGCGGAGATAAAGGACTTAATCTTAGTAATCTAAATGCTTAACCTTATTATAGACAAGTATGAACTAAAAACAGCGAGATTCAGGAACTTCCTTGAGAGGCCGCAATTGAAAATTAGAGGATAGCAGTTTAACTTTACCAGTTTGACCGGTAACTGGAAAGAAGCCTAAAAGAAAAAAGCCCGAAGGAAAAATGACCACAAGGTAAAATGCACACAGAGTAAAAAGCCCACAACTACATGATTTTTAAAATACAGAAAAAAATTTAAAGGTGTTTTATATAGGGGCACCGCATAAGTTTACACAAGGCACGAATATTCATTCTTGTACCATTTGTATGATTTTGAAAGTCTTCGTCGCTAGGATTTATTGTATATTTGTTGAAATTAAATTTTATGGTAGCTATATAAATTTGAAAATCATCTGTGATTTTCATTGTGCCATTTCAATTCTATATTTCTTCCTGTCCTGTCCTTCTTTTTAAATCTATTTTTGATGTCGGCGATGTAGTCGAAATGGCTGAAAGCTGACGTTAAACCCTATACTAAAAAAATTAAAAACATCTGTATTTTACAATACTTGCCGTTAACTTATATCCTTATTCAAAACACCTTTATGTTTACGTTATCTATTATAAATATCATGTAGTTGTGGTCTTCTTTCTTTGTGGGTATTTTTCCCTGTGGAAAACTCTCCGGGAACCGTTTGACCCTATAAACTTCAGAACAAAGTAACAAACTTGCCAAACTATGAATCTGATACAGATACCTAGACTAGACTGGAAATTTTAAAGAATCTACCTAGCCAGACTTCAGGAACTAGTAGTGGTAAACTGTTATCCAAGCAAAATAATCTGAAATCTAAATATAACTGATTGAGAGAAAGTAGGAATTAAATCAAATATATTACACTATTGTGTAGCTATAATAACTTTAATTCGGATTTGCATACTTGATGCTATAAAAAATGGAGTTCTAGATTCTGTTGGCAATATAATCTGGATGATTCAATCCCCATTAATTCACTAGTATTGGTGTCTGAACTTAATCCTTATTTTCATTTTTGCAGATTTGTGATCTCATAACTAGTTAAGTATATTTACCTGTTCTTCATATATCTAGTTACCAAGCTACTGATAAGCAAAATATTGTCTACAGACTAAAGTGAGGTTGTATAGCAGCTGTTGATTCAACTTTTAAAGGTAATTAATCATTTAATTTTTGAATGTCAATTATGTCCACTGCCTATCTAACTACTAAATACTAATATTTAGTTTTTTACTGAATTTTATCACAATAATGATATAATAGTTGAAGCATATGTTTTAAAATAATCTTCATATGATTAGGTACTTAAAATTAGTATGTAAAATTTGTAATTACTTTTTTTCCAATTAGAACTAGCTGTAGCTAATAAATTTACAAAAAAATTGTATATATGTGCAATTCTCAACTAATTAAATTAAACACAAACATTGACAGTGTTTGATTATATCATTTGAAGACTACATAAATACCACAGAAGTGAAACTTATTCTATCTAGAATAAAAGAAACCTTTTTCAATTTATTTTATTTTGGGATAGGTACTTATAGTTTTTATTGCATTAACATATGATTTTTTCAACTTAGTAAAAATGATGCATGTATTTATGCTTTTCAAAAAAAAACAATATCACTATATAATAACCAATAATTTCTAATATTTTGTCAAAAGCTTCAATTGAATTACATCGAATGTATTCATTTTATTATTTTTATATTTTCTTTGTATTTTAATACAGTCGGAGCAAAACATTTTCATTAACATTGAAAGATTTTTTTCTAAATTTATCTCTGTTTTCAACATTTCAGAAGATGGGAGGCAATAAATGCTGTGTTCCTGGCTGTAACTGCTATTACAATCTGCAGGATGAATACACTTCTGTTTCCAAATGATTTAGACAGAAAGAATAATGAGGATAAATGATGTTCATAATACTGTTCTTTTGTTTGTATTGAAGTTGTAGAAATAAATATTAGTTAACTTTATCAGAAACAAATGCCTGACTGAAGGTATATGTAACTATTGTTACCAGAAACTTTGTCCAATTAAAAAAGTAGCTATTGTATACAAAACTGCTTGCAAAGTGTTATTTTTTATTATCCCACCAGAATGTGCGTTGAAAATTAATGAAAACAATGAGAATTTTAATCATAATAAATCCACAATAATAATTGAAAAAAAATATATATTTGAAACTTTTCCAAGTGGTATAACTAAAGAGATAATTTTTTTTAATTTTCGAATTTATAAGCTTTTAGACAAAAAAAAAAAACAGTTTGATAACTATATTTTATTAAAATAACGGATCAGCATGTATAATATGTCCATGAAGGGTTTCAAAATAATAATTAAAATCTTGTTGAATCAAACTTCACTAAGGAACTGAAAATATTTCATAGGTCTAAACTCTAAAGTATAAACAGTAAGCAACTATATTTTAAACTAAATAAAGCTGTTTGAAGATGACATACCAATTTTAAATGATTAATAGAAGATGTTGATATCTTATCTGAAAAGAAGTGGAACCTTTTCCAGAAGTGTTCTTTTTTTCATTATTCAACACTAAAAATAGTACAATTGAGAGGTTTTTTTGAATGATTGGAAGTCCTTTCAGAATTCAGACTAATTTGCAATGTAGCTCTAAAAAATAAGATTTAGCCAACATCTCTTCCACAAGAGTAGCCATATCAATAATGTATCTTGCAGAATTTGACTAGCATTATGAAAACCATTTCATAAAAATTCAACCTTCAAGTGACTGCAATATATGGGAGAAGGATATGACCAAGATATTTCAGCAAAAGTAGGTGTGGTGCCAGGCCATGAGTGGTGTCGATGCTTACTATGAATCATTTTTGAAAACATTAATCTGGAAAAGAGAACAATATTTATAAATTTATTCTATTAGCTATAGATACATGAACTAGCCCAAGAAATGAATTACTATCATTATGAAGTTGATTATGAAGATATGAAAATAACCATGATATTGATTTCATTATTAAGGTATGAGAAATATTCTATTATTAAATAATGAACTCAAGTTTAATCTATATATATATAAATGATTTCTGGTCGTCTTTACCTTCGTCGGCTTCGTTCCTTGGAAGGCAGCAGCAAATTTATTTCACTTGATATGTTTGAGGACCTTAATTTAGCAGAAGTTCTGAAAAACATAATAAATTTTAGTATAAATAACTTAACATTCAAATAAAATGAATAAGGATTAATACATAATTATTTTTGAATCATTTAATAATGAAGTTTTAGGAATGAAAAGGGTAATACATATTGTGGCTAAGTCATGATGGTTTTATTATAAACAACTCACAGAGATATTAGATGAGTTTGAGCATAGGTTTTCAAGATTAGATGTAATACATTACTTGCAGTACCTTTAGGCTTTAACTACATAATTTTTTACATAGATTTCTGAAAAGAACAGTTAATAGAATACATAATGAACTTCACTGAGTTATACATTCAGTAAATTACCAGCACAAACAATTTCAAATGTTTTTCTATTCACTCTATTATTATCCGAGATGAATGATATAACTTATAGTTAAGCACAGAGAGATTCTCTAGTTAAATTTTTCATAGGATATAGAGTAGAGCTACTAGCTATATCTTTATTTGAATTTGATGACTTGATGGTTCCATATGAATTTCATCAATCAATAGGTAAAATAACATCTCATTATTATTCAGCACATCTATTTTCTTCTGTAAGTAATTTCTGTTAGATTGTTGCATTCCTATTTTTAGAATGTCTCTATTAAATTATAATTTTTTAATGTAATATGGGCAAGGCATCTTTAATAAATGTGAATCTCTAATTAGTATTAGTTTATAAACTTGAGGACCTCCTGATTTTACTTACATAAATAGTTACCTATACTATATAGGCTATACCATATACAGTATACTGAAAATAGTAATTAGGTACCTACCTACCCACTCCTGTCTCCTGAGTCTTGATTTGAATAGAAAGTAAAAAATGATAACTGATACCTCTGTTGACACAGTTGACTGTTATTATATATATTTGATTGTTAATGATAAACAGATAATATTAGGTAAGATTCTGCAACCTTTTGAAGAGAAATTGTCTTTGAAAAAATAAAATCTTGGGAGACATATTAGTCATACTTTGCAGCCTGGCAGTAGGCTAGTCACAATAGTAGTGAGGAAACTGGGAAGTGGACCCATAATTTTATATTTGTTATCAAAATCTCTTTCTGACAGTCTTATCATATTATTTAAAACAATAATTATATAGATACTTATTTAATATCTATGAAGAAAATATATTTGATCTGTTCTGTTTTTAATTTTGGAAGATGTTTCTAGCCTAGCTGACTAGGGACTTAGGTATATGAATGGTTCAGTCCGTTCTATTTTAAATTCATTAATTTTAACAGTTTCAGATAAAAAGAATCGGAAAAAAAAACTTCAGTCCTATCAATCATGCCTTTGGCAATATTTTCATTCCCTATTAGAACTATCGTCAGACCACTCTAAATTGGTTTAAACTGTAAAATAATGCGAGGACAACCTCCATATTTTATTGAATCGCCATCAAGCTCTTGAGTATATATACGATTTTTAAATGGATTAAATACGATCAGATCAATTAAAATAGCACTACTATAGTAATTGACTAATTACAAATCCATTGGTATAGTTTATTTTATCATTATATAACTATAAGTTGCTTAAATAGGCAATTTATAAAAAATAGACACAGACTGAGTTCGCGGTTTGTTTTGATTTTTTAGGACCACTTTGAACAGCTGTTATTTTCGGGAATCTGGCCTGATCAACTATAGACGGCCATGGTCTTAACCAAGGCCATCTTTAGATCAGGCCGTACACCAGAGAATATCAGCTGATCAACTACTCCCAAACAAACATAATAATCATCGCTAAATAACATACATGGATGGCGTCGTGAAGAGCTATTATTTTCACACTATATTGTGTTTTCTGCTGTAATTTTTAGCTGTAGTGTTATAAACTGTTAAATATTTACTTTAATAGGTATTTCCACTTGTACCTTTGAAGTTTTATTCATTAAAATTTACATTCAATATAAAAATTACACTGAATTAGTGAATGAACTCTAGTATTTCCAGCGGCTATCTGTAAATAGAGCCGTCGTTAGGTACCTAATTAAATAATTAGTTAGGTACCAAATTAAATAGTTGGTTAGCTACCTAATTCGATAGTTAGGTCCAAATTCAATAGTTAGTGAACTAATTCGATAGTTAGGTACCAACCTATAATTCAATAGTTAGGTACCTACCTAATTCAATAGTTAGTTAACTAATTTAATTCAATAGTTAGTTAACTAATTCAATAGTTAGGTATTAAACCTAAACTGTACAGTTTTAACTCAACTACTAGTATACTGTTACATTCCAAATTATATCTTTTATATTTATAAATATCTCGGAATATATTCTTTTGTGATGATAATTTTTCATTTAATCTAATAATCTTAATACAAATCAAAACTAGTTATTTTAGCGGTAGCTAAACGTACGCTAAAAGCCCATTCATTGCACGATTGCGAACGTCTAGTTTAGTTTGCAAGCTAATTAATCAATTTATATGAAGAAATATTCATCAAAATTGTACTGAATATATTCATACAGTACTTTATTCAACATTGCTATGAAATTTTATTGGATTATAGCATCTAAAACTCTATAATAATGGTTAATTTGAAGAAAACATGACGTGAAACGCAACTACTCCATGTTATACATAGCGAATAATTCGGTTTGTTATGACCGAGTATATCAGCTGGTAAAACTATAGACGCCGAGGTGTCCGGCCTGATGAACTATAGACGGCTTTGCTTAACCCCAGTATATAGAATATGTAGTGACAATCTAGACGTTTAGTGTAAGTGACGTCATCACAGCAACACTGTAAAAGGAAAATTGTCACTACTTATCACGCTATTGTCATTACTATGTATATTTTTTCTACTGTGGTCTAAACCAAGGGCGCCCCTCCCACTCACATCAGTTCAGGCGGCTAACCAAGCCTTTCAAAGCCGTTACAATCGTGTTAGCTTCTACACAGACCAGTAAAGTAGAAGATGTCCCAATACAGTCATTTTAAAAATCTAGCGACTGATGGCACGTCAAAATGGTAAGTGCGTGACGTTTCAATCATTCTTACTACATTCGCTATTGCATTATTTCTGATGTTATTATTGGGTATATTTTATGATATCTCCTAATGCGAAAATTATATTTTTGTGATAGTAAATGTTCATATTCCTTTATTGTTTCAAAATATTCATATATAATCTCATAATTCATTTTTCTTTTATTTGAACTTGTTCCGTTTTGTTCTTCACTGTTCACGCCAAAAACCAAACATTCCGCTGCAGAGTGTGGGGAGAAGAGGTTGTCTGTAATTATTGCTCTCGAAATTACAACAGTCGTTAATCTTATAGAGTTGTGTGTATACTTCAAACTATTTCAATCAATGCGTACTTATAACTTCATAGTGTTATAAATCTATTAGTTTTAAAATAACAGCTGAAATCTTAGGACAGATAACTACCTATTCCAATAAATACCTAGGGTAATATCGAATTACCGGTCAGTTCCATCTTCGGTCATATAAGAAAAAACTATACTTTAATAGATAATTATTTAATTGGTATCAATGATACTTGCAGGTATCATGGATACCAACTAAAATAAAAATTAAATATTTATTAAAATAACTATTTTTCTTATATTACCGAAGATGTTGAACTGACCGATAATTCGGTACTTATCCTAGCTACCTAGGTAGATACGTGACCATTAACATTTTAAATAATCATTAAAGTGCTTACTCTTATCCCTAACTATTTTTCACTAATCAGTGATGCCAATTGATGTTCAATAATATATGTTAGAAATATACCTTTCAAATAAATTTTTTTTTTAATTAACCTACTGTGAAAATAATTTATTTGGTGTGGTAAATCATTATGTATACTGTATAGTATACTATATATGGTCTTTACTGTTAATAAGAAAGGGTGGGAAAAATTGTATATTATAGAAAATGTTCACTATATTATATAATAAATGGAAACTATTATTACATTACTGCAATTATGATTAAAATAGTCCATCAAATTCAAAATAGTTTTTGGTGAAGTCTCCCCTTAAAAGTGAACATCATAGAAAACGAGCAATATTTGAATTAGTCCCCCCTATTAACTTCCAATTTCAGTGACATCACGCACCTACCGTCTCTGATTGGTTCTCATTTTCCCGCGGTCTCTCTCCACTCAAATTATTGTGCAGTGGTGTCCACGCAGTATTGGAACATCTTCTACTTTACTGGTCTGTGGCTTCTAGTGTAGATTTAGAAACGAGGGAAAGTACACGTGTGTGCGTCGCTCTCAGACCTGACTGAGTAAGTTGAGTAACGATTCTCGTTAGCACAACAGCTGATGTTAACTTACACATTATTCTTCAAAATACTTTAGGTATCTGATCATTTTGCTCAATAATTTTCTCATCTATGGACATTTAACTGATGTAAGAAGATTAATTGATGAATATTTAGGCAACAGATGCAATGTTAATGACTTAAATAAGCGTTTGGAGGAGCGTTTGCTAGATGCGTGCACCCTTCCTCGTTTCTCAAACGTCACTGGCCGTGTGCGAATGCTCCCTGTACTGTCAGTCTGTTGCTAGGGTGACGTCATATGTGTGCTGTGACGTCACCACACGACACAGCGGAACAACAACAAGACGCCAAGGAAGCTGTTTTGACTGAAGCGAAGAGAGACAAGGAAGCTCACTTGACTAATTGCTAACAACAAGGTGTTAACACGATGGTTCCGCTTATACGTTGTTCGTTTAGCCGTTACACCGCTTCCATAGTACTATAACTTCCTTGCATCAGTTTAACAGAATGCACGGAGAGGAGATGATGTGCGTGTTAAGGGGCCTTTACACGAGCACTGGTCAGTGCCACTATTCACCACACTGCCCACCAATTAGCTCAGCGCATTTACACGAGCAGAATGTGCTTTGGTGGGCACTGACACTTTAGTATCGTGGTTAGCATCTAATATGCTATTAAACACTAACGCTGTTAGTGTTTTATCTTTATAATCTTTAGATTTTATTTTCCATATGCGTGGGTGCTCTTCAACTAGGCCAATGAAAGGGGTTGTTGATTGTCTGGCAATCGCTACTGACAGACAGTGGCACTTTGTGGTGAGCGTGTTGAAATTTTAGTTAAATGTATTACACACTCGTTATATATTTAATGTTAACTTCCTGTTAGACTAGCTCAGCTATATTAAATTACCTATTGTTTCAATAACTATGTATTACTTTTAATGAGAAACGGACATAAGGTCTAAAGTCGATCACACTTCCGTCGAGGGTTAAATACCCTGTCTTGTTGGTTCTGAAATTAGTCTGTCTTGAACATTACTCAGTGAGAGATGAGTTCCACTCATCTCTCCATAGACTTCTAATTGTATAACATATTTACTCTTTAAATAAACTCTATGTCTTAACGTTGTTAACCCACTGATTTAACCTAATTCTAACAGGTTATGGGCCCAGTGAACGATAAGAGTTTATAAATCAAATTATGTTTAAACAAATTAGAAGTTTATAATAGTAATAAAAACGAAGTGCTGTGAAAAAAAGTGTTAACCTATATGAAACATATCACTTAAAACGCTTGAGTAAGCAAATCGTGCTCACGCGCTAATGAGGTCAATTATAATGATTGCTCTAGCGAAAAATGCACTTGTGTTATAATATAATGATTTAGTATTTTTGCGGAAGAGGTGTCAAGAGAGGTCACAAATTACCTTTAAATCTGTGACCTTATCCTTTGGTAAACAGTCTTTCAACAAAAGGTTCTTGCGAACTAAGGCTGTGTTACTGTTCCAATTAAATATTAATAATTATATTCAGTGAAGTTATTCTTATGAATTAGAATAATTTTAAAACATCAAATTCAGTTAAACAGTAAATCAAGTTAACTGCTTTGGTTGTTTATGTTTGTTTAAAGTATTGAATGATAGTAAATACTTATATTCAGTGCATTTATTCTTATGAATTAGAATAATGTTAAAACATCAATTCAGTTAAACAGTAAATCAAGTTAACTGCTTTGGTTGTTTATGTTTGTTAAAGTATTGAATGATAGTAAATACTTATATTCAGTGCAGTTATTCTTATGAATTAGAATAATGTTAAAACATCAATTCAGTTAAACAGTAAATCAAGTTAACTGCTTTGGTTGTTTATGTTTGTTAAAGTATTGAATGATAGTAAATACTTATATTCAGTGCAGTTATTCTTATGAATTAGAATAATGTTAAAACATCAATTCAGTTAAACAGTAAATCAAGTTAACTGCTTTGGTTGTTTATGTTTGTTAAAGTATTGAATGATAGTAAATACTTATATTCAGTGCAGTTATTCTTATGAATTAGAATAATGTTAAAACATCAATTCAGTTAAACAGTAAATCAAGTTAACTGCTTTGGTTGTTTATGTTTGTTAAAGTATTGAATGATAGTAAATACTTATATTCAGTGCACTTATTCTTATGAATTAGAATAATGTTAAAACATCAATTCAGTTAAACAGTAAATCAAGTTAACTGCTTTGGTTGTTTATGTTTGTTAAAGTATTGAATGATAGTAAATACTTATATTCAGTGCACTTATTCTTATGAATTAGAATAATGTTAAAACATCAATTCAGTTAAACAGTAAATCAATTTAACTGCTTTGGTTGTTTATGTTTGTTAAAGTATTGAATGATAGTAAATACTTATATTCAGTGCACTTATTCTTATGAATTAGAATAATGTTAAAACATCAATTCAGTTAAACAGTAAATCAATTTAACTGCTTTGGTTGTTTATGTTTGTTAAAGTATTGAATGATAGTAAATACTTTCAACAAAAGGCTCTTGCGAACTAAGAATTCTGTTTTTTGTTTCAATTGAATATTAATAATTATATTCAGTTATTCTTATGAATTAGAATAATGTTAAAACATCAATTCAGTTAAACAGTAAATCAAGTTTAACTGGTTTGGTTGTTTCAAGAAACATTTCAGAAAAACACGTGGGCTAACAAATTTCGTTTGAAGAAAAAGCTCTACAATCTAAAATTGAAGTCTCCTGATCTACTCGACTTTCATTTGAAGGAACTAACTGAAGTTTTTCAAGAGCTTGCCTTGTTAAATCAAGTGATCAGTGAAGAGGATAAAGTGATTTGTCTTCTGTCATCACTGCCAGGGCCGTTTGAAGTGCTTGTCACTGCACTTGAAGCTCAGACAGACATCCCTAACTGGATTACCGTAGCTGACACACTCCGGAGTGAAGCTGAAAAGTTGAGTATTCTTCTCAAACTAACAACTACTCATCCCAGAGCTACCCCAATCTGGATACACCCAGCAAGGAGGAGGATACGGCACTTGAAACAGTGGGGGGTACTATGGACAGCAGCAGAATTACTATACACAGCAGCAACAGACACCGCCAACCCAAATCTCTTACGGCAACTGGGGACAACAGGCACCGGGCGGTTGGAGTGCCGCAACCACTGGACAAGCTGCCGGTACTTGGAGTGGCTATGGACAACAAACCGGACAAACGCCCCAGCAAAGCTGGAGCAACTCCACGCAGGGTGGTGGCTATGGGAACTACAACTACAAGAAGTAAAATAAGTAAAGACTTGTTTGTTTGTAAATAGCTACACAAGAAAGTGGTAGTGTTAAGTTGCTAAAAGTCTAGTGGTAGGTTTAGTTAACTTTCGCCTCTACGGTTCTTGCACCGGTGTACAACTTGCTTCAGCATTTGTGAAGTGAATTCTCAAATTAATTGAAATTAGTCTTTTGGATAGTAGTTAGATAGAATTTTTATTGCTTTTTAATGATCAGCAGATAATCTTTGAATCGTAACAAAAACTACCGACACAGCATTTAATTATTATGTTAATTGATGACTCAGCATGTTTACTTAATAGAAGTACGCGGTCTATTAGGTGAGCATATGAATTGAATACAGATGAATTGATATTCATACTGTGAATATTTGTGAATATTTAGAAGTGAATATTTAGAAATAAATATTTCTTCATTTTGAAATACTAATTAGATTTTGATGATTAGAAAATTTTAGAGTCAAAATAAATTAGGAATTTGCAGGAATGAAATATTTTTAAATTAATATACATAAATGAAATGGTTATATTTATAACTAATTTGCAGTAAAATATTAAACGATCTTTCAATTTTTCTGAAGAAAGAATTTAATAGTAAATTTTATTCAATAAAATAATTAAAAAATAGAAATTCTATTTTTTAACGGAAGGATGTTAATTTTAATTGCATGATTATTAAGCAATGTTAATTTTTACAAGTTAAATTGAAATAAAATAAGCAAGAATGTCACAATATGTTAATTTCAGTTTTGATGTGTATTCATACTATTTTTATGTTATATGTAAATTTGAAATAGTTTATACACATAGTATATTTTCTTTTTGGATTTCTGAAGACTCTATTTTATATCGACATTCAGAAATAAAAAGAGGGGAAGTAAGGAATTATTTGAAATAGAATTAAACCATTAATAAATGTTTAAAATTCTTGCAGTTATAGGTTTGATTTTTTATGTTATATGTAAGTTTGAAATATTTTATATACATAGTATATTTTCTTTTTGGATTTCTGAAGACTCTATTTTATATCGACATTCAGAAATAAAAAGAGGGGAAGAAAGGAATTATTTGAAATAGAATTAAACCATTAATAAATGTTTAAAATTCTTGCAGTTATGATTGTTCAATTTGAATTTCAGAATTTTTCAATTTGAGTTTTAATGTTTTGAATTTTAGGATTGATTAAAATGAGATTTATGTCTTTAAATTTAGAATAATTCATTTCCTATGTAAATTGTTGTTCATTGTTTTTTTTTAATGGATCGTCTGACATATTCTCTAAATCGTTGCCTATTGATAGATTTACCAAATTTGTTAAATTAATAGGTATGAAAAATATATAATGTCGTGTGAGGAGGAGTGTTGAAATTTTAGTTAAATGTATTACACACTCGTTATATATTTAATGTTAACTTCCTGTTAGACTAGCTCAGCTATATTAAATTACCTATTGTTTCAATAACTATGTATTACTTTTAATGAGAAACGGACATAAGGTCTAAAGTCGATCACACTTCCGTCGAGGGTTAAATACCCTGTCTTGTTGGTTCTGAAATTAGTCTGTCTTGAACATTACTCAGTGAGAGATGAGTTCCACTCATCTCTCCATAGACTTCTAATTGTATAACATATTTACTCTTTAAATAAACTCTATGTCTTAACGTTGTTAACCCACTGATTTAACCTAATTCTAACAGAGCGTTGGCTCTCAGAGCGATAGCTTGGTCACCACCAAGTTTTGCCAAAAAGGGTGGGGCAAGTAGCAAAGTGGGCGTGGCATAGAGCAGTGTCACCACAAAGTGGCACTGAGCACTTACCGTGTAAAGGCCCCTTTAGGCACTTCTCGAAACCCTCTTTTTTAAAGATTCAACAGTTACTCACGAATACAGATAATTTCTATGATAAAAAAGTGTACGATTTGATTACTAACTTTGCTTTGACATCTCACTAAAACTATAATTTTACTACAGTAATAGCGAGATGAACAGAGAGAATGTACCTATGCTCAAATCATAATAAATTCACAACAAAAAGTATTATTAAACCATAAAAAATAGAAGAATTTATCAATTGGTCAAAGCATATACTTCTCAAAAAGAAAGACAATGCTACTGACTATTTTCGACTAATTTATTGCACGGAAGTTTGAGATTAAATTACATTCTAAGAAAAAAGAAGCAATGGCCTATACACGTATATCCAGAAACTTAGTATGACGTCACGACTTGATTATTCTATTAGATTGAACGTAAAATTTAAATATACTTATAACTCTTGTTGACATCTGATAAGCATGGAGAAAATATATGAATTAATTACCATACAACGGAAGTAAATGAAAAATAAAAGTATTTTATGTACAGATTCTATCAATATATCACTTGTTTGCGAGAACAGTGTCATAAATTCAAAAAAGCTGTTTTTCAGGAGAGGCATATTAGTACTTGTAATATACGTACATTTAATGGTATGTCGTTAGGACATTTAGCCTCTCTAGCGGTATATTTTAAAATTTCTATGATGATTTTTTTATCAAAATAATCAGCATTTTATGATTAATATAGGTACATGTTTTTGTACTTATGACGTTGTTGCTGCAAACAAACGATATATGAAAGGGGTTTCACTTACTCATTTTGTTACATATGTTACATGGTGGGATAATACGTAAACCACCATAAAAATATCATTCATGAACACAAGTTGCATGGTGTGATTAAATATATCCCACCTTATAATGCATCATATTATTTTCATTTACAATCAGTACTATTGAGTTTAATAATATATAATGAAAAAAACCACCTATGCAACTTGGTATTTTTTTATTTTCAAATTTTATGACTCAAAGAATTGAAGTCTGTTTCGGAACCAAAAACTATATCGCTAACATCAAAAGGAAGTTAGATACAAGGGACTCGAAGAGTCAGTCAGAAAGGAAAGTGGCTCCGTGAACAAATTTATCTACCATGATTCGTTGGCCAAGCTCAGGTATGAAGAAAATCAGTTACTTAATTAAAGGTCCTCTCCAGGCTCCGGTTAAAAAATGAGTTTATTACATAATATTATAGAACTAAGGTCTGCGATCATTATTCTGCAAACTGCATACAATTCGGTTCACTATATATTTTATTATTTGCTTTTAAAGTTTTTTAGTACTCTGTGAGCAACAATTGAGCGAATCACTAATCTGACGCTGAGAAAAAAGATTGTACACTCTTTGTTTTGATTGTAAATTTGAATTTTATAAACAAACCATGCGTTTTCGGCCTTTATTCTAGATATTAATTGTTTCCTAAAGTATATAAACGTTTCTATTATAAGTTCATTCAATTATATACCTTTACACGAATATTAAATAGATTTATTAAACCTAATACCTAGTTGACAATCAAAACAAATGGTGTACATTCTTTTTCTTCAGGCTGAAAATTTCTTAAATTAGTAAGTCGGACGTAAAATAGGTTTTGTCGAGTTTTGATTATAAAAATCTTTAAAAGCATATAAAATTTAAAATATGCTACCAAATTCGATGCGGTTTGCAGCAAAATGATAAGAATCATTAGCCTCGTTCAATAAGGCAATAACAATATTTGCTTGGAGGGGACCTTTAAAAAGAATGTGGTTGCGAATGATGGAACTGACAGATGGAAGAGGAAAATGAAGAGTTGATGTTAAGTGAAACCTAAATTCCTACCTAGCAAAAACTGTAAGAGGAAAATGAGAAGAGATAGTAAATAAAGCATGCAAGCCTACCTTAGCATTATCCTCTAAACCAGAAAGTAGTGTTAAAAATGAGTTGTGATTAAAACAATTATGATAGTTTAATCTTTTTAATTTAACTTTTAATATAAATATAATAAAATTGAATGAGAACCCAACTAAAAAAAATAATGTTTTCATAAATCTCATCAATTGCGACAGTTAGTATACAATATGTTTTCATAAATAAAATATCATCACAATTGGTAAATAATTTGTTATCAAAATTGTGATAGCTACAAACAGAACAGAACAGCATTACCTACCTCGACTGTTACTCGATTAGCACTGAGCATTGGAGGAGGGGCATACAACCCCATTGAACCAAGTGGCAGGGGTGCATTGGGGGAAGACACGCCCATGGCGCCACTTTTTGGCATCACTTCTCCTAGCAAGACATGCTGCCTCCATACCTATATATATACTCAGTGGACTGAGCCCACTGAGTGTATATAAAGATGGAGGTAGCATAGCGCAGGCAAAAGTGATGCCAAAAAGTGGCGCCATGGGCGTGTCCTAACCCCAGTATATAGAATATGTAGTGACAATCGAGACGTTTAGTGTACGTGACGTCATCACAGCAACACTCTAAAACGAAAATTGTCACTACTTATCACTCTATTGTCACTACTATGAATATTTTTTATACTGTGGTCTAACCCAAGGGCGCCCCTACCAATCGCATCAGTTTAACAGAATGCACGGAAAGGAGATTATGTGGGTGTTAGACTCGCTCTACCTCATGCACTTCTCGAAACCCTATTTTTTAAAGATTCAATAGTTACTTACGAATACAGATAATTTCTATGATAAAAAAAGTGTACGATTTGATTACTAACTATGCTTTGACATCTCACTAAAACTATAATTTTATGACAGTAATAAAAAGATGAACAAAGAGAATGTATGCTCAAATCAAAATAAATTCACAACAAAAAGTATTATTAAACCATAAAAAATATAAGAATTTATCCATGTTTCAAAGAAAGACAATGCTACTGACTATTTTCGACTAATTTATTACACGAAAGATTGAGATTAAATTACATTCTAAGAAAAAAGAAGCAATGGCCTATACACGTATATCCAGAAAATTAGTGTGACGTCACGACTTGATCATTCTATTAGATTGAATGTAAAATTTAAATATACTTATAACTTTTGTTGACATCTGATAAGCATGAAGAAAATATATGAATTAATTATCATACAACGGAAGTGAATGAAAAATAAAAGTATTTTATATACAAATGCAATCAATATATATGAAAGAGGTTTAACTTACCTATTTTGTTACATATGTTACATGGTGGGGAAATACGTAAACCACCATAAAAATATCATTCATGAACATAAGTTGCATGATGTGATTAAATATATCCCACCTTATAATGCAGCATATTATTTTCATTTACATTCAGTACTATTGAGTTTAATAATATATAATGATAAAAACCACCTATGCAACTTGTTACTTTTTTATTCTCAATCTTATTCCTCAATGAATTGAAGTCTGTTTCGGAACCAAAACTATATCGCTAACGTAATAAGAAAGTTAAATACAAGGGACTCGAAGAGTCAGTCAGAAAGGAAAGTGGCTCAGTGAACAAATTGATCTACCATAATAACTTTTAACAGGTATGCTCGCGCGCAGTTTCTCCCCAAACCCCCACAACCGTGCGGGAGTATTTTATGACGTCATAGAAGTGAGGCTTTACCATGCTATTTGGTTTATATTTAATGATAGATAAATACAGCTTACTACATACCATTTTAATGACATTCACTTAAAGAATTTTACGAGAATTACGAATATGTCATCTTATTTTGTCTAGAATACTTATTTACCTACTTACAATCATTTTTATTTTGTATATTTACATGTATTTGGTATGGCAATATAGGGTCATAAGTAGGTAAATTGCGGCACACTTACTAACTTTGGCATATAACAACAGAATATCATAGCTTCAAAACACTCGTTTAAAACTTAAATTGATAAGTGGTACTTTATCACTGTACTTATTTTGATAGATATGCAACATTTTAATGTATTTCGATTCAGAATGTTTTAGAGACTCTCTTCTCTGTAGAGGGCCGCAATTTACCTGTGTGACCCTAGCATGGTATGATAACCATGCTATTTCAAGGAAAATGACCACTAAAAATATATATATGTGATCTACCTATAAAAATTCATGACCTGTAAAATATATTAATTCACGGTGTTATTAATTCTATTAGAATCAACTTCAATTCATGTCTTATATTTTGTTGAGTCACCACTGATAAGTTTTCTTCCAGGCAGGAAGTTTTCTATTGTGGTATTGCGTTATTTGTTTGTTCGTTAGTTTGTCACGTACACTGATTTCGTTAATTGAGAGCTGTTAATTCTTCGTTTCATTAATCGCCATATGTTCATAGTTGTACCAAATCATGTCTATTAACTTAAAAAATTACCTGAGACTATTTATTATAGAAAACACTAATTTTGAACCAAAGGAAAAATAATTCAATTAATTAAAGGTCCCCTCCAAGCAAATATTTGTATTGCCTTATTCAACTAAGCTAATGTTTCTTATCATTTTGCTGCAAACCGCATCGAATTTGGTAGCATATTTTTAATTTTATATGCTTTTAAAGATTTTTATATTCAAAACTCTACAAAACTTATTTTCCATCCGACTTACTAATTTAAGAAATTTTCCGCCTGAAGAAAAAGAATGTACACCATTTGTTTTGATTGTCAACTAGGTATTAGGTTTAATAAATCCATTTAATATTCGAGAAAAGGTATAAAATTGAATGAATTTATAATATAAACGTTTATATACTTTAGGAAACAATTAATATCTAGAATAAAGGCCGAAAACGCATAGTTTGTTTATAAAATTCAAATTTGTAATCAAAACAAAGAGTGTACAATCTTCTTCTTGAGCATCAGATTAGTGATTCGCTCAACTGTTGCTCACAGAGTATTCAAAAACTTTAAAAAACAAATAATAAAATATTTACTGAACAGAATTGTATGCGGTTTGCAGAATAATGATCGTAGACCTTAGTTCTATAATATTATGTAATAAACTCATTTTTTTCCCGGAGCCTGGAGAGGACCTTTAATTAATGTTTATTTAGGTATTAATATTTATGTTTATTAAATCTTATTTACCATTTTTCTGATTGCTTAATATTACCTAAATAAATAGAAAGAAACTATGATAATTGATACTTTCAAAATGAATTTGCTATACGAGTGACAAAAATTTAATACACAATGCCATCCTCTATGACGTCACGAGGGGGGCTGCGCAGAAGAAACTCAATTTCGTCTCTTTTGCGAGCGTACCTTATAGAGTTGTTATATCATGAGCCCACAGATTATTGAATATAGGAAGATGTCGCACTACAGTATTTTCAATTTTCTAGCGACACCTGGCACCGTGATCGTCCGTACCGTGACGTATACTTGGAGTTGCCTACGATTGATACATTACTTATTTTTAATTATTCAAAAACCACATAAAGAGAATGGTATTGAACTTAATATGCTATTCAAAATCAAAATATTCATGTATGATATTTAACTGATAATAAAATTATATATTTTTAAGTAATATAATTATTTCTGTTCTATACATGTTTTGTACGTGTGTTCAGTATGAATTTGGAGCCGCGGAGCGTCGGTTTATTTCTGATCACAGATCATTGAATATAGGAAGATGTTTCACTGCTACGTGGACGCTAGTGGCCAAATAATTATTTAACTGCGAGCGTATCAGCCAATCAGAGAGAGGGGTACCATGACGTCACATATGTACTACAAACGTACTAACAAACAAGTATATGTACATATATATAACCACAGTTCATAGAATGAACTGTGTATATCAGGATACAGTAACATAGGGTATGGTAATCAGCTGATTGAATCTATAGTTTGACGTGACCACCGGGTGACTGAAAATGGCGACTCTGACCACACTTTGAAACATGGGAAAACCTACTTAAACTTGGTCACTTTTAAATTTAATTCTTTCTTATCAATTACTAACTAGGCATTGGTTAAATTATATTTCAATTATTTTTTTTCTTATTTGTTATACATAGGAACTACAATTTAGCAGTTAACTAGCACTAGTTTAGGCTCCTAGGTAGCATATTTTTAAGACCCTATTTTTTATAGATAAGTTGAAGAAATGAACAATAAAAACACACCTGAATTATATCTATATATTCAACTTTAAAGGTCCTCTCCAGGCTCCGGGAAAAAAATGAGTTTATTACATAATATGATAGAACTAAGGTCTACGATCATTATTCTGCAAACTACATACAATTTGGTTCAGTATATATTTTATAATTTGTTTATAAAGTTTTTTTATACTCTGTGAGCAACAATTGAGCGAATCACTAATCTGATGCTCAAGAAGAAGATTGTACACTCTTTGTTTTGATTACAAATTTGAATTTTATAAACAAGCCATGCGTTTTCGGCCTTTATTTAAATTATTTTAGATATTAATTGTTTCCTAAAGTATATGAACGTTTCTGTTATAAGTTCATTCAATTTTATACCTTAACACGAATATTAAATGGATTTATTAAACCTAATACCTAGTTGACAATCAAAACAAATGGTGTACATTCTTTTTCTTCAGGCTGAAAATTTCTTAAATTAGTAAGTCGGAAGTGAAATAGGTTTTGTAGAGTTTAAATTTTAAAAATCTTTAAAAGCAGATAAAATTAAAAATTCGCTACCAAATTCGATGCGGTTTGCAACAAAATGATAAGGAACATTAGCCTCGTTAAATAAAGCAATAAAAATATTTGCTTGGAGGGGACCTTTAAGGTTCAATCGCCATTTCCGCTTTCCTTTTGCACGAAACCCTTATAAAATGACTTTAAACTTCTCGATTTTAACATGCAAATACGAGGAATTATGAACCGCTCGGTCAAAAACAAAGAATGTGTTGTTGTGGTGACGTCATATTTTTGTGTCGTCCACTAGGTACTATACCCGTTTGTTCCTGTACCCTGGTGTATATAACGGTCAGAGCTACATTTTCTTTTACTACCAATAAGGGGAAACCAAAGTAGTTTAATGTAAATTTTAATTTTCAGGAAAAAAGGTTAATTTAAGTTTAATATTTTAACGTATATTTATTATAAATAGAAAACAAGAATCGAAGTCGCAACTAAAATATTTCGAGCAAACTGAATAGCAGTGACTTATTAACTGTTCAGCCTCAACGCCATTGTGCAAGTGTTTAACCACAGATTGTAATCATGTTTTCTGGACAAAAACAACCGATCTCTAAATGTATTGATACAATTATTGATAAATGAACATTTTCGTACATTGCCCATTTCTCACTAGTTTAATATTTATGAAAGATACATTAATTATTAAATTTAGTCTCAGACTACAGAGCACGTCCGCATGCTAACGATCAAACGTCACTGAGCCGTAAAAGTGAATGCTCCCTGAACTGTCAGTCTGTCGCTAGGGTGACGTCATATGTGTGCTGTGACGTCACCACACGACACAGCGGAACAACAAGGAACTAACACGATGGTCCCGCTTATACGTTGTTGGTTAGTCGTTACCCATGGTCGTTACACCGCTTCCTTCTACTAGTACTTCCATGCTCAGAGTGGCTCAGAGTGTCGTAAAGAATGGCCAAGGTGAATGTTGAAGTGAGCCTCGAGTTGCCCTCTGGTTTGCCCCTCACGTTGCCCGTTGTTTCAACACTCAGAGTGTGCAAATGAGCCTCAATGTAAACGGGGCTTTATACATCATTACATTTACAAGTCGCAATTGCTTTATTTCTTGTGTTATTATTAGGTATATTTTGTGACATATCCTAAAGCGAAAATTATACTTTTGTTATGGTAAATGTTCATATTCCTTCATTGTTTTAAAATATTTATATAATAGTAATAATACCTATTACCTAATATGATGATTCATTTTCCTTTACTTTGAACATGATCTGTTTTGTTTTTCACTGTTCACGCCAAAAACCAAACATTCCGTTGCAGAGTATAGGAAGGAAAGGTCGTCCATTCTTATTTCTCTCGAAATGAGTGTAGAGAAATTACAAAAAGTCGTTTATCAATCATATAAATCTGTTTGTATACTTCAAAATATTTCAATCAATGCATAGCTACCTATAACTTAATACCTAGTGTTGAAAATTTATTATTTTTAGAATAGGTTCTAGGTACCTAACTGTTGAATTCTTCTGACAAAAAACTAATAAACAAATAGGCACTACAGGGCTTTATCCCGTGCCCTAGAGCCAAACAGGTAAATTGCGGCACACTAGCTAACTGCGGCCTCTAACACTTGTGAAAAACTTAAATTAATAAATTAATGCATGCATTACGCTTCTTTTCAACAGTATCTAAAAGCTGAGCGGCGCACCACATTACGGCGCACTACAATACGGCGCACCAGTGACACCACTGTACTTTCTATTAATGAGTAATGACCTCAATGTTAAAAACTGTTATGTAGTTTGTTGTATCCGCTAGTTTGTTCTGCACACTTCATGGCCCCCCGATACGTCTACCTAACGGCTAACTGATAAGTTTTTATTTACACCTCAGACTGAAAGTTTACAATAGTTACTCCATAGAATTACAATTACAGTTTTCTATGATGAATTTTATTTTCTATTCCAAATTAAACATCTCAATCAAATAATTAAACTGTGTAGTATCCAGTCTGCAGAAACTGGTTAAGTGTTCGTAGAGATCTCTTGTTCTGTTCGTAGCAAAATTAATGTAAATATAGGAATTAATTCAGAAGTGTTCGTAGCAAAATTAATGTAAATATAGGAATTAATTCAAAATTGTTCGGAGAGAATATCCCAAATATCTCACATATTCTGCAGACTGGTGTAGTATATACATTGGATTCACTTCAGGTACCATCAGACGTCAGACATAAATTTGATACGACAATTACCTATCAAATTCACTCCATTTATCATTAATCTGTATTCAAATTACCTATCCAATAGAATGTACGCCGTACTGGTGTGCGCCGCTCAGCTTTTAGATATGTATCCTTCTTTTGGTAGGTATGCTGTATGCAACAATTTAATGTAATTACGGTTCAGAATGTTTTCAAATCTCTCTTGAGAGGGCCGCAATTAAAAATTTAAGGGCCACAGCGCAATTCACCTGCGTGACCCTTCCTACCTACCATGTTTCAAAAGTGTGGACAAAGTCGCCAGTATATTGGCGACTTATGAGGGTTAAATAAGTTGAAAAACATGTAAATAACAAGTAAATTACTCCCAAAATAGTCTCAAGAGTTACACATGCATCAGACATGAAGCATAAGGATGTTTTCAAGTGTATAATCTTCACTAGGAAGTCAAATTTCTCCTTAGTTTAGAGTACCTTAAATGTGGTGACCTGGATCCATTTTCTCACTAAACTGGTGACTTTCCTGCCACACTTTGAAACATGGCCTACCTAGGTATAGATGACCAAATTACCAATAGGTAGCAATTTAAAAGAATCCTAATCAATCATCATTCACATCTTTACCGGGCTTACGGCTTACCCCAGTCTGCAAAAGATGCATGAAGTTGATCGGACTGTTGGCGACTGTTGAGGCCTTGAAATTGGTTTCCTGAATTATCCGGCGACAATTTTCTAATTAATTCCTATGTTTGCATGTTATTATTGGAGAGTATTACTATTTTGAGAATTTTGCCCATTTTGGAGTGAAATTTGAAAATCTTTGGAGACAAATTGTCCAATGTCCCCAAAAACCTGACCAGTCGCCAGAATATGGAACAATTTTCCAAGACTCTGTGGGAGATTTTGATTGAAAAGTTAGAAATGGAGATCTCTGCGGGAGATTTTGAATTAATTCCTATGTTACCATAAATTTAGCTACGGGAGATTCTGAATCTGCTACTGAGAGTCAGAGAGTAACTGTCTCTCAAATTAAAATCTCTCTGGAAGAAGAGACACATTCTGCAGACTGGGTACCTGGGACACCCGATCAGGTTTCACAGGTACATTTGTAGTTTATTTCTGATAAATATACTGATATGTGTATATTGGGGGACGTGCCACCCCAGAACCCCCCTGCCAGCCGCCAGGTCATTAAACAATCATGAAGTTAACAAACAGAACCATAGCGGATCAAAATTCTACATAACTCAATTCTAAAAGCCGGAAATGTTACAGTTAGCATACGATTTTCATGAAATATAAATGATCTTTATCAATCCAAATTTCAATTAATTGACTATATTTTCACTGGATATTTTTGGTATTGATATAGTTCAAACATTGTATAAGTTTAAACTTCTTAGCTGCCCATATAGAAAAGTTACAGGCCAAATGTACCTGTGACACCCGAATGTGGGTGAGCTGGTGAGGTAACCACATATGATGATATGAATGCAGTAACTTATTGGACTGGCGCTTATCCTATATCTCTTAACATTTTTTTTCAATAGTACTCTGTAATGCCAATTGATGTTTAATAATATATGCTATAAATGAAGAGTTTGGTTCCAAAACGCGATAAACGCCACTTTTGAAAAAAATGAGTTTCCACCTAAATCAATATTGTATTTCGTCGGTATTGTGGATTTGAATTGTTTATGTTATTATAACCTCAATATGCTATGTGAATGATTGAAACAGAAAATAGTGGTTTTCATCTTTGTACTTTCTTGGTAAAGAAAACACATTTTAACTCAAATTGATCAAAATGGATTTATAGCGTTTTGGAACCAAACTCTTCAAATATACTTTTCAACTAAATAAATTTTTTCTCAAATTATTGTACCTACAGACTACAGTCAGTACAGTGTTGTCCAAGACTCCAAGTAGCATTGGAACATCTACTTCACTGGTCTGTGACCTTGGTTAAGTTCAACTTAAAGAGACTGTACTTTGAAAATCTCATTTTTTATTTTTCTTTATTTCGTAAATAGCTAGGTACCTAGTACCCTTCCAGTTGAGAGTTGAGAGGGAGGGGGCGAGGCAAGGATTGGGGTGGAGCTATATGCATTACACAATACACACTCCCTATCACCCACTGATAATTCGTGATGATTAATTATCTTAGATTCTTGCCATATCTTGTATAGTTTGTGCTACTGAATACTGAGTCCATACACAAAAGCTTTGGCTACAAAATGTATCAGTTGCACTCCATATCTTACACGGTGAAGATGTTTCGTGTCAGAGCGTAGCTATCAAATACCGCAACTTTGAATGCTTTTTTCTGACACTTCTGAAAAAGGACAAATTTTGGTAGCTATTCAAAAGCCTAAGGCTTTTACAATTTGGAAGCTACGGCATAAGGCATTGGGGTTTCTTGACTTTGATTCTCCAAGAAATTCTCTACAGCTGTGCTGACAACCCATGTTTTTTTGATTTTCTATTAGGTATTTTTCAAAATATTGAATTTTGAATTTTATTTTTTATCACAAAATTAATATTTTTAAAACAATTTGAAAATAAAAAAAACAAGGACTGACAGCTTTAGAATATTTCGTGGAGAATCGAAACGGTTCATAATTCGTTCAAAATTTGATTAACTCGTTTTCTATGGGTCTTTTTGAAAAAAATGCAAAGAACAAGAATGATAGAGAATTCAATTTAATATTAGGGTACTAAGTTTCAGAACTGTAGCTTCATTGATAAAAATATTTTCAATAACCAAAAGCTTAGATGGTCTCCCCTAGGCCTAGTCACCAACCCCAAATAAGAAGAATGTACCTAATTAGGTATTAGATCACAGGCTGGGATTACAACTTACAACCTAGCAGGCTAGCCCTAGGCTTCCAGCTGAGGCTGTGCAAGCTGAGCTAGGTAGCTTATAGCCTATTGCCTATGTAGGGTAGGGTCAAACAGATAAATTGCGGCACACTACTTAACTGCGACCTCTAAAAATAGAAACATCATAGCTTCTAAATACACGTTAAAAACTTAAATTAATAAATTATGTCATGCACTGCGCTTCTTTTGGTTAGTAGGTATGCAACATTTTAATGTAATTTCGGTTCAGAATGTTTAAGAGACTCTTGAGACTGAGTTGATAGGGCCATAATTGAAAATAAAAGGGCCGCATACCTGCCTGACCCTATGTTTATTTATCTTGATCTATCGCCCTGACTACAAGAAATTATTTACCAATAAATTCCTCTATTTTGCCTTCTGTTCTCACTTCTCAGCAAAATCTATGAAATATACTATACGAGAGAATTGGGGATTGTTCAGACATAATTTGGCAGAAAATGTTAAAATTGTCCCATATCCTGGTCTTGCAGACTTCTGAGTCTGTGCTGACAGGCTGAGGCTCCCATGTTACAGAGTATGTCTGTTAAAGCCAATTAATTAGCTTAGATTTCAAAAGGTCAAAACTCAGATATTTCTAATTGGCTTAAAATTTTGAATTACTTCCTAATTTCCTACGCTCCCATGTTAATTTTGGCTTAAAATTTTTCATAAATGAGTCAAAATTGGCTAGGCTCAAAATTTTTGTGAAAGTTGGCTCAAAAAATGGCCTACAACATGGGCACCCTGGGTTTCATCCACCTGAGGCACTGTGTGGGAATGTGTGGGCCTAAGAGAAGCCTGCATCATTCAGGAAGTTAACAACTGCCTGAGGATGGGCCCAAAGTTGCTCCAATGAGCGTAAGTTGTGTGTAGTCCTGTGTAGATGTAGTGACGGACATTGTGTGAGAATGTGAGAGATCTTGCCCTGATCGGCTTGGCAGCATGTAGTAAGGATGGTGGCCACATCTCAGACGTGGTATGGTAACCCTATTACACCGAGACATGACGACTCACTAGGGTCGATGACTACAGCCGGCCTAGACCCAAGGAGTCTGTTAGGAGAGAAGGAGTTGAAAGCTCGTTGTGTGTATGTGAAGAGATGTGTTGTCGGTGGTGGGAGGGAAAAAGGTGTAGAGGTGTCTAGTGTGTGGAGGGAGTGGTGTGTAGTGTGCGTGGTGTCCTCCTCTCAGTTTGTATGTAGTGTAGGGGATGTGAGGGGTCTAGTGTAGAAGTGTAAAAGTGTGTGCCCCTCATGTCCATGTGTGAGGTAAGAGGGAGGACTCATGTTTCTGTGTGTAGGTGGTGTGTTCTGTGTGTAGGTGGTGTGTGGGTGTTGTTTGTGTACATCCAGTGGCAATGCGGAGTGCAGTGTTTTGTGTTTTTTAGAGTGTCTATTGGTGGGTGTTGATGTCAGGTGACCAGACTGTGTGGGTGTAAGTGAGCATGGGTCTGATGTCTGAATTATTCAGTGTACATACTGAGCAAATTTATTGGTCTACCTCTGGTAACTTCTTTACAAGCTTGCTGACATAGGTATGTTGCCATATTTGAGATATTTAAAGAGAAATTAAGCTCTCGCTTCACACCTCCCTGGGCATATGTGAAGTTATCCACATTGAAAAGCTGAAAACATCATGTTCATGTGTGATGCATTTGCTTCCATGAGACTATTTTGAAGTAGGTCTAATTAGCTACTTCTTGATTGTTGTTCACATGTGACATGTTTACAAATTAATGAAATTACAACTTATTTTACCTCAAGTAAAGTAGGTAGTGTGATTTATGAAGACTTATGAAGATTTGTCTCTGCATTTCTATCCTAAACTTCTAATGAAGTTAATTTTTCTCCACAAAATTATCAAATTCTCTCGAAAATAACATTGTACCATTACTAGCATAGGAAATAATTAGATACTTCATTTGCAATCAGAGGGCTCAAAATATCTTTGATTTATTAGACATTTAAATAGTGAAAAAGGTCATGCTTTATTACCTGGCAGCTCTCTGCCTCTTCCCAAAAGAAGCTAAATTTCTCTCTCAAGACTAATATGATTAAATTATTATAAGTTCTCTCCAAAATAACATTATATAGCATAGGTGAAAAATAGGAAATTTCATATATCTAGCCAAATGGCAAGAAAGATGATTCTTTTTTAGGGTAAAGCAAGTAAATTGTGCCGGCGGCACTCATCACACTAACTAACTGCGGCTTCTAACCACAGAAACATTATATCTTCAAAACACTCTTTAATAACTTAAATTAATAAATTATAACATGCACTGGGCTTCTTGTGGTATGCAACATTTTAATGTACTTAGCTAATTTCAGTTCAGAATGTTCTAAAGACTCTTTTGAGAAGGCCGCAATTAAAAATTGAAGAGCTGCAATTTACCTGTGTGACCTGAGTTTCACCTCATAAAAATTGACCAGTGAGATATTTTACTTCTATCCTTTGTTTGAAATCCTCCAGCTGACTGGCAACTTTATGAACACTTTGAAACAGGATGACTGTAGCTTCTAAATATATTTTTGGACTTTAGATTTCCAAGTATAATTAGATTCTAGCAAAGGGATTGCCCATTCTGTAATATTATTTAGTGCACAGGAAGCTAGCACTAAACTCTGCACGAGCTAGGTACTGCTAGATTGCATCACTGCTGACTTTTATTAAAATTGAGGTTTATTTGCACAGAAAATGTTAATAACTTATATTCTGCAGACTGGCAAGTTGACTTGACTGGTCTTTCAACATTTTTGAATTTTCCAATTTTCCCTCATAAATTTAAAGTTTCCTTCTGCCGCAAGTTTAGTAATATATTGAAGAAAAATATTCTAATTCAAATACTTTGGAGAGAAATTCAACTTCTTTTGGAGAGATCTCAGAGCTGGAGAGAAAAATACTATGTTCATGAAACCATATTTTATGCTGCGCTGTTGTCGCAATATTTAATTATAGAAAAACTCGACTGACCTTGCAAGAATATTTATTTTTGTGAGTAGAAAAGTCAGCTGATGACCCAACATATCAGACAAATTTACCATAGAATACAATCTGTCCATGACAGAATCCTATTTTACAGTGTACAGGAGGCAATCCATGTTCTGATGACAGAGAAATATACTTTGGAATTAAGAGTGGAGAGTATTTTGTAGCTGAGCAGAAAATTATATGTTGCAGAATTACCAAAATATCTGATCAATTACCTAACAAACTTTGTTATTTTTGAATCTATGTTTTTTCTTATATATACATTTTTGTTTTTTCTATTGTAGCTAAATCAATAAATCATCAATTTATTGATGATTTCATCAAAAATATTAATCCTGTGTTTGTTCAACACAATAGGGTGTAGGATATTCTAAATTGGTACTAAACACATGAACTATTGTCAAATAGGATCTAAAATCATAAGTGGTAAAAAGGAAAGTAAAGTTCCCTTTAATTTTAACTTTTTTTTTTATTATTTCATGTTAGTGGTGGAAGTTGCATGTTAGTGTGGATAGTTGCATGTTAGTGTGGATAGTTGCATGTTAGTGTGGATAGTTGCATGTTAGTGTGGATAGTTGCATGTTAGTGTGGATAGTTGCATGTTAGTGTGGATAGTTGCATGTTAGTGTTGATAGTTGCATGTTAGTGTTGATAGCTAAGCCAATTATAATAGTGTAGAAAAATCCTAGTCGTGTGGATAAGACTTCCCAAAATTTATGTTTCATAGTAGATATGGTAAGCAGTGGGTCATACTTTTCTATCATATAAACCAAAATTGACATGACATATGAAAGGAATTAATTCAATATTTAATATCATTGCTAGTGTAATATCTAACACCACATTTCTGTCTTAACTTACTTATATTTTATACTCATTATATTTCAGAAATTGTATATAGCTAGGTTCTTTATTTCAGTTTTAAGATTATCTGTATTTAATGATGAAGCTTGCACTGGGTCTTTGCATTTCTAGAGAAAATTCATTAAGTTCAGAAAATGTCTGATTGCATTGAAGAATGGCCAATAACTCCAGTGAAAGTCAAAGATAATAAGATGTCTGGTAAATTTAATGATGAGAGTGAAGACCCACAATCTGAAAAATTGAAAGGAGCTTTTGAAGAAATGAACTCCTCGCCCTTCAACTTCTGCAGCACATCAAACTTGAACTCTGAACTTGTTCAAATGGAGTCAAATGAAGCAAAATCGTTTCTTAATAACCCTGCTGTTAAACCTAAAGCTCAGGTTAAAAAAGTGAACAAATCTGCCTTTCATACTAACTGTTTAAAATTCACCACTAATGATTTGCATAGGGGTAAAAAAGTGAATGCGTTTCAATCCAAACTCCCTATCAGAAAAATAAAGTCAAATGCAGAGACTAAAATATCTAAAAGAAAATTTTCATTCAGAGATAGAAGTAAGCTACCTGTTAAGAAGACAAAATCCAATGATGTGTTTTCTAGTGTTGATATGGAAACTGCTAAGGCTGCTGTAGAAGATATGATGAAAATGGTCAGTGGAGATTCCAAGCCTATTATTGAAGCAGAGACTGTAGTAGCATCACTGCAAAATGATGAAGGAGAGTCTGAAGTGACTGAAACAGTTAAAATTAAATGTTCAAATAGCTTTTATAATCTTACTGATGACGCAAGTAAAGCTAACCAAGCTTCTGGTGAATATCATGAATCAAAACCTGAAATAGAAAATACAGTCGATGCCTCACAAATAGAAGCAAATAAATCTTCAATGGATGAGAGTTACTCCAGCACTGGACTTGGTTCACTGACAGCAGTGGGGAAAGCATTGATCACTGATAGATATGAACACTCCACTAACTTATTAGGTAAGAATTGATTTATGGTATGTAGCTATGTCTATATATTTTTCATTTTTCTATTCAATTCATTTATCTCTTTAATTAGTAATTTCTTATTCTTTTAATGTAGGTATATACTTTAAATTAAGGATGTGACTAGCTGTACTAATTGTATATTTATCACACTGTTACAATAGTCCCGGACGGATCCCTGACATGTGTGAAGAAGCTTTTAATATTAATCATAATGGTGGTTTTCACTGTGTGGATATTTAGATTTCTCAATGGTAGCTACATTGTAGTTTGTATAATTCACATTAAATTTATATTTTTCCTCTTTGACATCTAATTACCTCGTATAGCTATGACCAATAGTTCAGTGTTGAAAATAGCTATCTATTGACTAATTACTGCTGATTTGTTTGCAGATCGGTTTCCATGCTCACCTTTTACAACCAGAGAAAATTTCACTTCTTTTGGTGATGGTTCGGATGGACTTACAAATTTACTGAATTTACCTGTTAAGAATGTCTCAAAGAACATCACTCCAATGGTCTCTCCTCACTCTTCTTTCTTCGCCAAGCACTCATCCCGAGTGTACGAGTCAGTTGGTTCAGGGCAGCTGAACAGAAGCAACAGTCAAAACTTTGCTACATTCAAGAGAACTTTCAAGTGAGTGTTAGTTATCGTCAATCAGGTTGTTTTATAATTTGACACATAAGTATTTGTCTATTTTATCTAAGAATGAAGAATATAGTTTGCTGGAGCAGTGTCTTTGTGTTGGTTTTATTTGATATTTCTAGGACTACATAGTAGCTACATACAGTGGGGGAAACATATTCTTTCACTTGAAAATGTTGTATTTTCATGTATATTAAAGAAAGCAAGTTTTGGTACATAATATGTATAAAGATACATACTATTAGATAGTGATAATTGATTTAAAAAAAATGCATCATTAATTTTCTAACAAAAATGAATGCATTTTCCGTTTCATTTTTACTTGGAGAAAAAAATATTTGTACTTAAGAAAAATAAACATCTTAATTTGATTCTACATATGTATTCTTTATATTTTATTGAGTTTATCTTTATCAGCTACCAGTCTATTCCTGTAGCTACGTCTCAATTAATTATTTGCACACTTTAAGTGGTATTTTGTCCCATTTTTCTTGTCATATTGTCTTCATTGTTTTTGAAACTTGTTGGTACTCTTTTCCCAATTTGATTTTTAAAATATCGCCTTAAATTTTCAATTGAGCTCAAGATTGGAGACTGACTTGGCCATTGGAAGACATGTACAAGAAAATTATTGTCTGAAAATAACGTCGACCAAGTCAGTCCCCAGACTTGAACCCAATGAGAATTTATGGCAATATTTGAAAATTCAAATTGGGGAAAAAGCACCAACAATTACTGTGAACTTGAAGATTTGCCTAGAAAATTGGGACAAAAAAGTGAAAATACCACTCAATTGAGAGGTACAAGAATATATTTGTTGCTGTTAAACTCAATTTAGTATAGGCCACTAAATATTAAATTAAAATAATTTTTGTTTGTAAAAATACTTTTTTTTCACTAGTTAAAATAAATATGTGCGTTCACTTATGTTGGAATAAGAATAAGTCAAGTTTTTATTATCATTTATTAGCATGTACTTCTCTTTATACATAAAATATACCAAAATTTGTTTTAATTAAATCTTTCACATAACTACCTACCTACATTAATATACAAGTTTTCTTGTGTAGAAACATATGAGAAAATGGCGTATAACTCAACATATGAAAGTGGCGCAATAACGCTACTAATGTTACTTGATGTTCAGTAAAATGTGGTGCAATAGAACTACCTAGTTACTAGCTAATTTATGTTACAAGGATTCCATCACATTTCAGTAAATGTGGTGGACTGAAAAATTTAATTCAAACTATGTTACACAAATTAATGTGGTAGAATTTACCAAAAAATTAAATAACATTTTATATTTTTTAGGAAAAGCTCTATATTCCTAAAATATAGAGCTTATTTTATTATTATAAATTTTTTATTTTATTCTTGTATTTTATAACTTTCAATATATTTCAAATCAGGTATGGAAAGATGAATCTGAGTATATCATGTATGTTTCTTGTCAAAATTTCAGCAAATCTCGCTGCAAGGCCAAAATGCAAGATCATGATGCTCGGGACTCTCAGTTGGTTGGGGCCCTGAAGTTTGATGAGAGTCTAGATGACAAGCAGGAAGAGAATGAGAAAGTACATGGCAACTACTATCTTCCTGGTAAATTATACATCATATCATGGCTTACTTAATTATATTCTATCTTTTTGACGAAAAGACAGAAAATCTGGCAGTATAATTAAGTAAGCCATGATCATATCATTCTTAGTGATCTGCATAAATATACTAGCTACTCTTAAATACTCGAAATAGTAGAGGACTACTCCTAAATACTAGCTAGCTACCTTTGAATACTCCAAATACTACTGTAGCTAGCTACTAAACTGCAGTCCATGGAAATACTGCAATTCCAATATGCATTGTCCTTTAAATATGACTGCATGGTGGTTAGTTCAGCAGAAGGAAGATGGTAGTTTTAACTTTAAGAAAAGGAATTGGAATTATTTAAATGATCAAATATTTTATTTATTGTTATTGTAATATCATTTATTCTCTTTGGTATAATCATATTTTTTATAATATCCTCTTCACATTTTTAAAGAGATGTCATTAATATGTATAGCTAGTAGCTAGCTACTTAAAATATTTACATTAGTCACCCTTATCAGAAAATATGGCATCATGGCTGTTTTCACAAATGTTCGTCAGTACTGACGATTGTATAGACTCTGCCAAACTGTGGAAGAGATGTGAGGACATCTTCGTACATCTTCCTCTGTGAGTGTAGCTGTGATGTGTGATTCTAATGCTCATCCTTATTTAGAAATAATATCCACTGATAGTAGTTCTTAAACTTCTAATAGTCATCACACTGGTAAAAATTAATGTTCGAATAAGTTCTTAATTCTTATCCACACTTTCGGAACACGCAAGAAAAAAAATATATAATAATAAATATTAAATTTTAATTGGTTTCCATGATTCCTGCAGGTAACAATATTTTTTTTTCATACATGTCCGAAAATGTGAAATTGACCAATAATTAAGAAGTTAACCTACTTTCTAAGTTCAAATATGTTGGTAGCTATTATAGATTAGTATTAAGTTATTAACTATTCTATAAATTGTATCACTTCATTGAATTATAGCTAGCAATTTTCAGAGTTCTGTTTAATTGTTGATCTATTGTTCTCATTTTCATTCATAGATGAATGCTAATATGAAGAAATAGTCCTTGTGTTTCATTTTGTCTCATCATTTTTTTCATTCTTAATTATATATTTTGATTTTAAAACAAAAGATACTTCTAAATGATTCAATAGGCATGTCAAAATAACATATTTTATTCAAAATATTCTAAGCGAGTTACAAATACCGTGAATGTTAAGTTCTAAGACTTTGAATCAATCAAAATAAAACATCTTAGACTCATAGTTAGCTACTGTTGTTATTAATCATTTTCTTTATAATATTTCTTGTTTATTAACTAACAGCTATGTTATATTTTACAGCACTTGGACATCATCTTTGAAAAAGTACATCAGTGAATCTGGCTCTACACTCACTCATCCTGACCTGGTGCAAGTGCTGTGTCTTTGGATGCACTTTATAGAGTCGCAGGTAAAGAAAAGAACTAGTACAGAGAGAACTAGTGTCTGTTGTACAGGAGAAAACTAGTGTCTGTTGTACAGGATAAAACTAGTGTTTAGTGTTCAGGAGAGAACTAGTGTCTGTTGTGCAGGAGAGAACTAGTGTCTGTTGTACAGGAGAGAACTAGTGTCTGTTGTACAGGAGAGAACTAGTGTCTTGTACAGGAGAGAACTAGTGTCTATTGTACAGGAGAGAACTAGTGTTTAGTGTCTAGGAGAGAACTAGTGTCTAGGAGAGAACTAGTGTCTAGGAGAGAACTAGTGTCTAGGAGAGAACTAGTGTCTAGGAGAGAACTATTGTCTAGGAGAGAACTAGTGTATTTCTTTTGTTCCTAGTCAATCTCTTTTAATTATAATATTACATTCTCTTTATCTCTTAAGATGGAGAGTGAAGATGTACAGCTGCAAGACATTCAAGAGGACATCTTTGGCTCCAAACCATCTGCTAGTGTCATCATGAATGCTCTAGTCTCTCCTAGCAGGTAACCTAGGCAATGGAGGTTTATAATTTCATATATTTATATAGCTAGTTACTAAAAATTATGTAGCTAGCTACATGGAACTAGGGCGCCAAAGATTGTGTATTTATGTGAGATCATTTTTCATTTTGTTCAATTTAACGAGAGACTAGTAACCAAATGCATTCCCTCAGGAGACCCATCTCCCTCTCCTCCACCCCTTCTGCCAGTGCTGTGAAGTCTAGGCGTGACAGGGGCTCTCCTAACCTGGTGGGGGACACTTGGGCAGACTCACCCACCCATTATCTAACCAGGGCAATGGATATGAATATAATGAGGTGAGAATAGCTTCATCAACTAGATAGGCTAAGGGCACCACAATCTGGCAAATCGAATATATTTTTATTTACCGTGTACACATGACGTCTCATGTGTACACGGTAAATAAAAACAAATCATTCTTGATTCATTCCCTGCTGTGATAGATACCTATAATGGCTTTCGATTTTTCAAAGTATGAAAGATTGCTAGGTGGCGGATTGTGGTGCTCTACCTTATTTCACTTTCGCTGCAGGAAAAACTCTTCTTATGTAGCGAATTAAAAGACTAACTCATTTCCTATGTAGCCAATTGTGTCTAACTCATTTCCTATGTAGCCAATTGCGTCTAACTCATTTCCTATGTAGCCAATTGTGTCTAACTCATTTCCTATGTAGCCAATTGTGTCTAACTCATTTCCTATGTAGCCAATTGTGTCTTAACTCATTTCCTATGTAGCCAATTGTGTCTAACTCATTTCCTATGTGGCCAATTGTGTCTAACTCATTTCCTATGTAGCCAATTGTGTCTAACTCATTTCCTATGTAGCTAATTGTGTCTAACTCCGCAGGGAGGAGAGGAATGTTGACAGTTTGCCTCTCTTTGACTACACTATTGGAACACTTGTGGGGGAACAACTGAACCACACCACCTTATCGTGAGTCACTGTGTTGTGTCAGGGGTAGAGTCACTTTGTTTTGTCAGGGGTAGAGTCACTGTGTTATGTCAGGGGTAGAGTCACTGTGTTATGTCAGGGGTAGAGTCACTGTGTTATGTCAGGGGTAGAGTCACTGTGTTGTGTCAGGGGTAGAGTCACTGTGTTGTGTCAGGGGTAGAGTCACTTTGTTTTGTCAGGGGTAGAGTCACTTTGTTTTGTCAGGGGTAGAGTCACTTTGTTTTGTCAGGGGTAGAGTCACTGTGTTATGTCAGGGGTAGAGTCACTGTGTTATGTCAGGGGTAGAGTCACTGTGTTATGTCAGGGGTAGAGTCACTGTGTTGTGTCAGGGGTAGAGTCACTTTGTTTTGTCAGGGGTAGAGTCACTTTGTTTTGTCAGGGGTAGAGTCACTGTGTTATGTCAGGGGTAGAGTCACTTTGTTTTGTCAGGGGTAGAGTCACTTTGTTTTGTCAGGGGTAGAGTCACTTTGTTTTGTCAGGGGTAGAGTCACTTTGTTTTGTCAGGGGTAGAGTCACTGTGTTGTGTCAGGGGTAGAGTCACTTTGTTTTGTCAGGGGTAGAGTCACTTTGTTTTGTCAGGGGTAGAGTCACTGTGTTATGTCAGGGGTAGAGTCACTGTGTTATGTCAGGGGTAGAGTCACTGTGTTATGTCAGGGGTAGAGTCACTGTGTTATGTCAGGGGTAGAGTCACTGTGTTATATCAGGGGTAGAGTCACTGTGTTGTGTCAGGGGTAGAGTCACTGTGTTATGTCAGGGGTAGAGTCACTGTGTTATGTCAGGGGTAGAGTCACTGTGTTATGTCAGGGGTAGAGTCACTGTGTTATGTCAGGGGTAGAGTCACTGTGTTATGTCAGGGGTAGAGTCACTGTGTTATGTCAGGGGTAGAGTCACTGTGTTATGTCAGGGGTAGAGTCACTGTGTTATGTCAGGGGTAGAGTCACTGTGTTATGTCAGGGGTAGAGTCACTGTGTTATGTCAGGGGTAGAGTCACTGTGTTATGTCAGGGGTAGAGTCACTGTGAGTTACATTAGGGGGTTATAGTTAATATATTTGCAGTAACCCTGTATATTTTAACCCTGTATATTTTAACCCTGTATATTTTAACCCTGTATATTTTAACCCTGTATATTTTAACCCTGTATATTTTAACCCTGTGTATTTTAACCCTGTGTATTTTAACCCTGTGTATTTTAACCCTGTGTATTTTAACCCTGTGTATTTTAACCCTGTATAACTTTCTTTGCAGAGATGTTCATGAGCTGCGTCATGACATGAAGGATCTACACGAGTTGAACAATCACTTGACTCTGCAGAGAGATGAGCTGAAGAATCAACTGGTAATGGCAGAGGAACTCAACGCTAACCTCACTGCTAGGTGCACTCATCTGGAGACTGAGGACAATAGGTAGCTACTCTCTTCAGTATTAATATCGATTTTAGTGTAGTCTCTCATTTCAATCAAGAGAGGTTGGGTTAATCAATGGTGGTTAGATAGTAACTGGCTAAGTTTTCAGTTATCGAACTGTTCCACATTTTCGGACACGTAAAATATATAATGATTAGCTCTCATTTAACTTTTATTTAAATTGCTATCTTTGATACCATTTGAATTTTATTTCAATTAGTATCAATGATACCATTTAACTTTCTTACAATGTATTCATACGATAATAATTAATAACAATATATAATTATATTTTTTTCTTACGTGTCCGATAATGTGGAACGGTTCAATAATCTCTGAATTTGAACTACCTGTGCTATTGTTATTTGTACTCCATAGATTTATTTATTGTTTGAAAAATTTATTTTCAATTTTAATGTGTAACCTTGGGTGGAAAGTAGAATAATTATTTAAATGACTTTTATTAAAGCGTAAATATTCAAGTAGAAGGTAGCTATTTTTTGCTGAGAAAAAGTCCAGCTTAACCACTAGGGTATGATTGTTGTTGTAGTTATTTCACCTTTAACTTCAACATTAGCTAAGCTACTTCACATATTTACTTCTATTTTAGTTTTAAATGGAAAAACATAGCTAGCTATGTTCTATATACATCTGAGTAAATTTTTTTTGATTAATTTTTCTTTTGGGTGCATATCACAGGTGCTCACTTGATTACTATAATTCGATGCCATTAATTTCTGATGTTTTTTTCAGCAAGACCTCACTAGTGTGTACACTGACTAACCAACTCACTGAACTGATGGAACAAAAAACACTGCTAGAACTGGAGAAAGAAAAAAGTCTACATCTGGATAAGCAGCTGCAGACACTTCAGAATCAACTCTCTGCTAAAGAGAGTACCATTGGTGAGTTGGGGAGAGTACTATTGGTGAGTTGGGGAGAGTACTATTGGTGAGTTGGGGAGAGTACTATTGGTGAGTTGGGGAGAGTACTATTGGTGAGTTGGGGAGAGTACTATTGGTGAGTTGGGGAGAGTACTATTGGTGAGTTGGGGAGAGTACTATTGGTGAGTTGGGGAGAGTACTATTGGTGAGTTGGGTAGAGTACTATTGGTGAGTTGGGTAGAGTACTATTGGTGAGTTGGGTAGAGTACTATTGGTGAGTTGGGCAGAGTACTATTGGTGAGTTGGGTAGAGTACTATTGGTGAGTTGGGGAGAGTACTATTGGTGAGTTGGGGAGAGTACTATTGGTGAGTTGGGGAGAGTACTATTGGTGAGTTGGGTAGAGTACTATTGGTGAGTTGGGGAGAGTACTATTGGTGAGTTGGGGAGAGTACTATTGGTGAGTTGGGGAGAGTACTATTGGTGAGTTGGGGAGAGTACTATTGGAGAGTTGGGTAGAGTACTATTGGAGAGTTGGGTAGAGTACTATTGGTGAGTTGGGTAGAGTACTATTGGTGAGTTGGGGAGAGTACTATTGGTGAGTTGGGGAGAGTACTATTGGTGAGTTGGGGAGAGTACTATTGGTGAGTTGGGGAGAGTACTATTGGTGAGTTGGGTAGAGTACTATTGGTGAGTTGGGTAGAGTACTATTGGAGAGTTGGGTAGAGTACTATTGGAGAGTTGGGTAGAGTACTATTGGAGAGTTGGGTAGAGTACTATTGGAGAGTTGGGTAGAGTACTATTGGAGAGTTGGGTAGAGTACTATTGGAGAGTTGGGTAGAGTACTATTGGAGAGTTGGGTAGAGTACTATTGGAGAGTTGGGTAGAGTACTATTGGAGAGTTGGGTAGAGTACTATTGGAGAGTTGGGTAGAGTACTATTGGAGAGTTGGGTAGAGTACTATTGGAGAGTTGGGTAGAGTACTATTGGAGAGTTGGGTAGAGTACTATTGGAGAGTTGGGTAGAGTACTATTGGAGAGTTGGGTAGAGTACTATTGGAGAGTTGGGTAGAGTACTATTGGAGAGTTGGGTAGAGTACTATTGGAGAGTTGGGTAGAGTACTATTGGAGAGTTGGGTAGAGTACTATTGGAGAGTTGGGTAGAGTACTATTGGAGAGTTGGGTAGAGTACTATTGGTGAGTTGGGTAGAGTACTATTGGTGAGTTGGGTAGAGTACTATTGGTGAGTTGGGTAGAGTACTATTGGTGAGTTGGGTAGAGTACTATTGGTGAGTTGGGTAGAGTACTATTGGTGAGTTGGGTAGAGTACTATTGGTGAGTTGGGTAGAGTACTATTGGTGAGTTGGGTAGAGTACTATTGGTGAGTTGGGGAGAGTACTATTGGTGAGTTGGGGAGAGTACTATTGGTGAGTTGGGGAGAGTACTATTGGTGAGTTGGGGAGAGTACTATTGGTGAGTTGGGTAGAGTACTATTGGTGAGTTGGGTAGAGTACTATTGGTGAGTTGGGTAGAGTACTATTGGTGAGTTGGGTAGAGTACTATTGGTGAGTTGGGTAGAGTACTATTGGTGAGTTGGGTAGAGTACTATTGGTGAGTTGGGTAGAGTACTATTGGTGAGTTGGGTAGAGTACTATTGGTGAGTTGGGGAGAGTACTATTGGTGAGTTGGGGAGAGTACTATTGGTGAGTTGGGTAGAGTACTATTGGTGAGTTGGGTAGAGTACTATTGGTGAGTTGGGTAGAGTACTATTGGTGAGTTGGGTAGAGTACTATTGGTGAGTTGGGTAGAGTACTATTGGTGAGTTGGGTAGAGTACTATTGGTGAGTTGGGTAGAGTACTATTGGTGAGTTGGGTAGAGTACTATTGGTGAGTTAGGGCGAGTACTATATATCTTATTAATAAACCGATACTCACTCATTCCACTGAGTCAGTTCACCGAAGTACTCCTTCTCTCTCTTTTTAGTTTTATTTATTGAAAGGGTCATTTAAAGTTCTCCCTCCTTCTGTTCCCCCACAGACGAAATGGCTGGAGACATGCAGTGTCTGGAGAGAGAGCATGCTATGGAGCTGCAGAAGAAGACTAAGGAGATGCAATGCATGCGGGAACAGCTCAAAGAGATGCAGAGTGAAGCCACACTGCAGTTGTGTCAGATGCATACCCTTCAGGAAACACTCTATCAGCAACAAAAAGTTAACCAGGTGTGTAGTTAGTGATGCTTAGGTTAACCAGGTGTGTAGCAACTAGCAAGTGATCCTTAGGTTAACAACGTTTAGCTATGCGAGATAATAAATGAGATACTAAAAGTGAACCTTGTGATTTTAGTGCACAATAACTAGGTATAAAAGTGGATAAATAGATGTAACGCTTTTTAACTTAGCTACCTACTAGATAGGAAATTTAATATTGATGTTGCTGACTTCTTAAGCTTTGCTTCAGAAACATTTGGAAAATAGTAGTCTGTATTTATGCATGCGAAATATAGCTAGCTATTTTAATTCCATAGGAAAGTCTGTTCTGTATATAGCCTAATTAGATTCCATCTTTACTGTTAAAGTAGATATAGGAGCTTCAGCTAGTTGTTAATAGTCAATATCATACTAATCATTTCCATTGCTCACATTATGTATCATTACAGATAATATGCTAATCATTTCTATTGCTTACATTATGTATCATTACAGATAATATACCTAGCTACTAATCATTTCTATTGCTTACATGCAGTAGCGAATGTATCATTACAGATAGCTAGCTAATATACTACCAATAATTTCCCCATTAGGCTCTACAAAGTGAGAAGACAGAACTGGAGAGTCATGTTGTGTCCATCCGTAAGCAGTTGAGTGCTGCATCATTGGTGAGTACTGCTAGAAATTGCATTCGTTACACTATATTTTATGGTACCTAGCTAGCTATGTGTAATTTTTGTGAAGATTGCATTACATTTAGAAGTGAGGTTAGAATGAATGGTAGATATCTTTTAGAAGGAGGAAATGGCTCACTAAATAGTCTGTAGTGTGTATTTCAATCACTGCATTTAATAATTTGATTTTGATACTTCATCAAGAATATTTGTAGATATTAATAACACTCTTGATTTACTCTTGAGATAGTCTACGGGAAGTCCGTACGCTGCGTTCTCTGGACCAGAATCCAGCTTTGAAGTGGACCATGCGAGTAATTGGGTTGAAGACAACACGAACCCAGAGACCAGTGATGGTCCTAAATGTTCCTTGAGAGAAGAAGACTCCACATTGCCTATGGTTTTTAGGACTGAAATACCTGAAGAAGTGAATAACAATGATTTAATGAACCGAACAGATCTACTGAATAGTAACAGTGCCTCTCCAATTGGTGGAACTAGAGTCTCTACAGGGTCAATGTTGTCGAATGCGTTTTGCAAGCCAATGAATCACTCTACTCCGTCCATAGTGCTGCACCAGGCCTCTCCTCTATCCTCTCACAGCTCCTCATCTCCATCACTCAACTCTAGTTCTGCTTCGTCGTCGGTTAGCTTAAGCGTCAAAAAATTCAATCGGTTGATGAAGAGGAAGAAATACATTAAGAAGCCATGTCATGCTAACAGTTTGTTGGTTGGAGAAGCTAGACTTAGGGATGGTTCCTACATCACCAGAAGCCTCCCTTTGGGAGACTCTACATTCTCATCTCGCAGAGTAAAAAGATGGCAAAATGAAGTCTGTCTGACTGATGCAAACGCCTCTCCCACACTGACATCCAAAGTACCGAGAAAAGTAAAGGCAAGGAAGAGAAACAAGAAACAAACAAGAGATTTGAAGAAAACTTCTACAGAGGCGAGTATTTTATCAGAGATTAAAGCGTCTGTGAATGTTGACGAAAGCTCTGACTCGCTACCATTTTGCGAGAGAGCTTCTGTAACGGGTGAAGCGAGTGAAGACTCTTTAGGTGTGACGATAAAAGACTCATCATTAGATGTTCTGAGTACTCCTAGTAAGCTGTGTAAGAACTTAATGTCTGGCATTAGCAAATTACTCTTTACTGCTGGAGTCACTGATGACACTTACGTGAAGCAGATAGCAGACTACGTGAATAAGTATAATGGTGAGTAATAATCTAGATACAATAAAGGACTGTCGGAATTGTAATGTAATAAAATGTACGTTTACAGTAAGCTTTACCTATCTATTTATCTACTGTATATGTCTGAATACATCTATAAGAAAAGCGATAACCAATAAATAGAGGTAGCTCCATCCAAAAGACAGTGGTGTTTTGATCTGGTTTTCGTAAGCATTAATAAACATTTTAAACTATTTTTAAAAGTCTTGAAATTAATTCATAATAATTATAGAAATCTTCCTTCATCTAGCATTAATTGTTAGTTAGTACCATTCACCTAGCTATTTCACCATAGTTCATATTTTTAACAGAGAGAGTGTTAAAGATCCGTGAAGAAGAAAAGGAACTAGTTGCAATGGTGGAGAGGCAAGATAGAGGTTCTTCTCCCTTGGTTTCTAACTCTACTGCTAAGTTTTATCATCTAAACCCTCCTGTAAACGTCACCAAGTCTCCTGTAAACGTCACCAAGTCTCCTGTAAACGTCACCAAGTCTCCTGTAAACGTCACCAAGACTCCTGTAAACGTTACCAAGACTCCTGGAGATACTGGGTCTGTTAGCAGTCTTCTGAGCAGTGGTGGGGGCATTAGCAGTCTGGTGAACCTATTCGAAAGTATGAACAGTGGCAACAAATTGGCAAAAGAGAATGAAAGAAGTTTGGTGCAGTCCGTGGAAGAGAAAGTGGTGCAGTCCGTGGAAGAGAAAGTGGTGCAGTCCATGGAAGAAAAAGTGGTGCAGTCCATGGAAGAAAAAGTGGTGCAGTCCATGGAAAAAAAAGTGGTGCAGTCCATGGAAGAAAAAGTGGTGCATCCAATGACTGAGAATGAGATTCATCCAATGACTGAGAATGAGATTCATCCAATGACTGAGAATGTGATTCATCCAATGACTGAGAATGTGATTCATCCAATGACTGAGAATGTGATTCATCCAATGACTGAGAATGTGATTCATCCAATGACTGAAAATGTGATTCATCCAATGACTGAAAATGTGATTCATCCAATGTCTGAGAATGTGATTCATCCAATGACTGAGAATGTGATGCATCCAATGACCGAGTATGTGATGCATCCAATGACCAAGAATGTGATGCATCCAATGACTGAAAATGTGGTGCTACCCATGACCGAAAATGTGGTGCTACCCATGACCGAAAATGTGGTGCTACCCATGACCGAAAATGTGGTGCTACCCATGACCGAAAATGAGGTGCTACCCATGACCGAAAATGTGGTGCTACCCATGACCGAAAATGTTGTGCTACCCATGACCGAAAATGTGGTGCTACCCATGAACGAGAATGTGGTGCTACCAATGAACGAGAATGTGGTGCTACCAATGAACGAGAATGTGGTGCTACCAATGAACGAGAATGTGGTGCTACCAATGAACGAGAATGTGGTGCTACCAATGAACGAGAATGTGGTGCTACCAATGAACGAGAATGTGGTGCTACCAATGAACGAGAATGTGGTGCTACCAATGAACGAGAATGTGGTGCTACCAATGAACGAGAATATGGTGCTACCAATGAACGAGAATATGGTGCTACCAATGAACGAGAATGTGGTGCTACCAATGAACGAGAATGTGGTGCTACCAATGAACGAGAATGTGGTGCTACCAATGAACGAGAATGTGGTGCTACCAATGAACGAGAATGTGGTGCTACCAATGAACGAGAATATTTACTTAGATAGCAATGTTTCAAGCCCTAATGCCATTGTGATGTATCTTCACGATGACCTTAGCAACATTGAGGACTGGGATTTTTCTGCCTCAGAGTGTAACCTCACTAGCAGTACTGTGTCTGATGTGTTCCACTGTGACGGGGAGCAGTACTTCAACACCTTCGTGAACAGAGTGCGCAGTAGTTCATCTGAATACGAGGCTGCTACTCCCAGTACAGTCAGGTCTGTGTGCTCTATGGATCTAACACCTGCTGCTATGGACTATCGAGACTCTGGTGTGATGACTGTGTCACCACTTGGCTGTCGAGTGCTTCATCACAACTCACCACTCTTCATACCTGCAGGTCTGGATGATGATGATGAAGATGTTAGTTGTCGGGTGAGTTTCAGGTTAAGATTAAAAGAAGTTCACTAAATCATGCTCTTTTGTATCTGAATATTGTTACGTAATAAATTATTGTAGACTAAGTTAAAGATGCAAGTAGCTATTGCGAAATTTTGAGTTTCAAAAAATAAATTAGGGAATATTGATTTTCAAATTAGGTAGATTCTTAACTTCACTAATAAATTCTGAAATTTATTAAAATAAAGTAGCTATTAATAAAGCCGTTAAATTTTTTAAATTTAAATTTTAGATTTTACTGGCTGGGGCGATAAAATGGAAATAAATAAAAATGGATAATATACCTAATAGCGTCAACGCGGGCATTGCCCCGCACTTAGTGAACAAGTCCAATTATCTCTAAAACTATTACAGATAGAGAAGATCTGTAAGATGCAAAAGAAAGAGGTAGTCACTTATTATATACATACGAAACTGCTTAGCCCTATGACCAATTGGTTAATAGTTATTAAACTTTTTCTTAAATTGTTAACCTAGCAAACAGGGTTTTAATCCCGCACCATTCAGGGCTTTAATCCTTCACCATTCAGGGCATTATCCCGCACTGCGGGGTGATGCCCTGCACCAATCCAGGCAATATCCTGCATTGCAGTTTAGTGGCCTGCACCCCTATTAACTTGGAAACTAATAGATCAATCCAAATTTAGATTAGACCATCATAAAGAACAGCTTCTAAACTCATAGAAACAATGTTAAAAGTACGCTTGTACAACACTTGGAAATAACGTCATGTGTTTGAACAAGTAACACCTATGAAAGTTAAGAGGCTCAATATTGAGCCATCTGAACATATAATATTAAGCCACCTCAATATTGATCCACCTGAAAATATAAATCGCGCATAATTTACTATTATGAAAAAGTTATAGTTAAAATATACTTTAAATGTTGCACAATCATCAGAAAATAGTTTAAGTTCAATTCTATGAAGTCAGATTCACGTTACAGACAAGAGTTTATTTCATATTACGTTTTTTGTTGGTGCATAAATACTCCTGCATAATACACTACACACTGTATGTACACACCTACACACTGTATGTACACACCTACACACTGTATGTACACACCTACACACTGTATGACTGCACACCTACACACTGTATGACTGCACACTGTATGTATACACACTGCACACTGTATGTATACACGCTTCACAATTATCTATGGTTAATATATCTTATCATGCTGAAATTTCAACATTTTATTGTACTGTAAAAGTGCGGGATACTGCCCTGCATATTTTTTTTCATGCCTGGCAAAACCCCGCACTACTTTGTTGCCATGTAGTCAATTTTTGGCTGACCTGAAACAAAAAAAGTAGGTAGTATATTAAAGTACGCTAATCACCCTATAATATGTCACAAACGTGATCAAATTTGATTGAGAATTGTGGATTCTGCAGAAAATCTTGCAAAATTATCTGATTTTATGAATGCAAATGTTTGGTGCATGATTTTATTGTGTCCTATTTAAAAAATATTTAAAAATATTTACCAAAACCTAACTTGGATAATATTATTTGTCATGAGTAAGGCTCGGACATTGGGGCATTTATAAGTTAAATGCCACTAGCGCTCATAATGCTCCAAACGCTATAAACGCCCCTAAATGCTCAAAACGCCCCAAAATGCTCCATATGTACTCTGGTTGACTTCTATTGCGCACCAAGTTTGAGTAATGTCAAATAACTGTATCATTCTTACCGGGTGGACAACTGCACTTTTAAGTGTATTTAATGGTTCATAGAGCTTAAACGTGAATGATCGAACTAATTTCACATAGTTATCTACCAGTGATTGCTGAGACTGTTTATTTATGTAACATTAATAATTCATACATTTCTTTCCCCATCCTTCATATTACCAACAATTAGTTCGTATAAATATACTTAAACTAAAAATAGATTAAAATACAAATTTGATATTGTTAGAGAGATAGCTTCAGTGAAATACCAGGGTATGTGTTTGTGTCCTATTGCATAGGTACAGTCAAAGAAATTGTATCCGCATTTATTTTTTGATAGTTAACTAATTTCAAATGTTGAAGAGAAATCATATTACCTACAGGTAGAGCTCGTAAAGCTCGGGCAAAAAATATCCGTTCTATAAGGGCCATGTAGCTCTTACAATGGCATTTTTAAATTATGTGGATTAACAAATATATTCTATGTCTACCATGTATCTAGTCATGCATTGATTAATTTGATTATATTCACTTAATGAGTTAATGTATTGTTGTTCAGTTTTTAATGATTTAATTTTGTTACCCTTTTCTTTTACATTTTCTTTGATTAGAAAAGTTCTATAAAAATTAAAAAGAGGTGTAACTATTCTAATAGTAACCCTAGATTTTCACGTAATTCATATCTATTTAGTTACAAATATCTTTGTTTTATTTTACATACCTTTTTTTTCGTACATTTGTTTGAGTAAGTAAATACTGGGTTGAATGTTTTGCAAGGCGTAGTGAAGAAACCAGACTGAAATCTTTCCCGAATTGACTCCCCAAGATATTTCCCGTTATGCTAGTGCCCCTGTTACTTCCACAGAAGTAGAGATTATTCTTTTTATTGAAATATGCGGTATAATATAGACGATGAAGGGACAAAAAAATGTTAAGAAGTAATGATTTTATCTTGTTAATATGGGTTAACTTTCGCATTCTTACAAAACTTCAACAACATGTGATGCTATAATTTTCTGTAACATTATAGACTCGGTATAGATTCCATACGTTCGTTTTGGTTTCAACATTTATTGTTCTTTTTCTTATTTTTTTTTCAAGTATTGCACAATACTTTTGAGCCTTACATAATGATTTTTCAAAATGAATTATTTATCGATAAAAATTAAAGATAATTCTTGTGTTTATTTCATCCAAAAGCTCTTCAAAAAACAATACCTCGTTGAAATTCTTACTTTGATAAGTAACACGCTTTTTCTTTCGGTGCGTGAAACACTCAAAAAACTGCCTCAAATGCACCAATAACTGTTCCCAAGTACACTGATAAGTGCTTCAAATGCTCCGATAAGTGCCCCAAATGCCCCGATAAGTGCCCCAAATGCCCCGATAAGTGCCCCAAATGCTCTTTTCTATCGCTCCTACTGCACATTTATAGCGCTACAAGTGCTCGTTATGACCGCTACTACTGCTCTTTTTTAAGTGCCCCAATGTCCTAGCTCTAGTCATGAGGGTTGAAAACCTGCTCTTTCTAAAGCCATAAACATAAATTTAAATTTCCAAATAGTTTTGTAGATAAGGAGGTTGCGGGGTAATGCCCGAACATTCAAGGTGAGGGGGAATTACCCGCGTTGACGCTATAGCTATCAAACAATATAATCGATTTACAGATAGTTTTCTATGTATTATTACATTAACATCAATAGAAAGCGAAAACAGCTAATACTTTTTTCAAAATGTTCCCCTTTCGCATTTGATTTCTGCATTATTCTGCCAACACATTCTGCCGCGGCACGCAGCTATACCCTATCACTATTAATTTTTCCAATGGCCTTAGCCTTCGAGGATAGACCCTGCCATTAATTCCATGGGATTCAGATTCGTGGAGCAAGAAGGCTGCACTTCTTTGGACCATAACTTGAGAATATGTTCTCTGCTTCACTGCTTATTAATATTCGCTATGTGTGACCTGGTTCCGTTTTATTGGATTGTCCACGAAGTTGCAAAATTGATGCTCAGCACATGCCGAAAATGGCTTCAGAATATATTTAACGTAACATTTAGCGACTTGATCGACAAAAATGAAGGGAAACCTCCAGTTTTCAAACGACGACCCAGACCATTACTGAAGCTTGTATCCCCGATGTGTAAATAACCTCTCCCTGAGTTCGCCTGGGCGAGGCCACGCAGTATTACCCTTCCACTGGTTGCTCTCATCTGTACACCCCCCCCCCCTTTATCCTGTGGATGACCATGAAAGATTATACATGGCCGCCTCTTATACTTCTCCCTCCATCTCATCACCCAGTTCATACACTTCTTTTGCTTTTGGTGACATCCACTACCACCCTAGACCAGCTTTCCCCTGACCTAAGAGTTCCCCCAGTGACTTGTTTAGTTTGAGCTGCCCCATACCCCTTCCTCCTCTATTCTCGACCTCCTGGAAATGAGGGACTCTATCTTGTAACTAAAATGCAATGGAATCAAACACTCCCTTCCTGAACTTATCCCTTTCACCCACCAACAACACCTTGACATTGCTTGCATTCAGGAAACAAAGATCGCACCTGATGCTCCCCCTCAACCCCGGTCGACACGGTGTTGCACAGGGACACAGTTGGGGGTGGAAGAGGGCTGGCTTTCTTTATCAAACACTGAATCTACTTCATTTATCTCGATTTTCAGGATTTTAACGATGGCACCATGCAGGTCGCAGGCGTTTGCATCGAGCTTCATGATTCCTCACACCACATCATCAATGTTTACCTCCCTCCAATTTCCTCCTGCCCCAGAAGTTATCAGCCCAAATTTGTGGATCTTCCAAATCACAAGGCTGATACCACCATTGTAGGCGACTTCAACTCCCATAACTCCGCTTGGATCTCCCTCACCTGTGACACTCTCACAGTCAGGCGCGGCGAGGGGCTCCTCGCAACAATCAATACCAGTTCTCTATGTCTGCTTAACTCTCTGTCATCTACCAGAGACCCATCAGCTGGACCACCATCTTCCCTTGATATCTCCTTCATTTACGGACATTGAGGCCATATTCGTCGATGCCCCTACTCCTGTTTCCTGCTCCGCAGTGGGAAAAGTTTTCAGGTTTGCCCTGCCGCAGACTGATTTTCTGTGCGTTCCGAATAGTTACAGGTGAGATTATATCTCTGAATTCAGTCAGCGTTGGCACGGGAGATATGGAGGAAAAAACAAATCCATCCTCTTTTTCACTGAGGGCTATCAATGATGACATCATTCGCTTCCTACTAGAGCATGCCCGATCTCAGTTGTGTCGACACCTTGATCGGATCACTAACTGTGGAAGCCGTTTGTGATCTGTAGCCTTCTTCGCTTTCTTTCTGGTCGCCGGCCAGATGCTGCACCCAATTTAGATATTTCCTTCGTTAAAACCTATTTTGTATCACTCAAAGACATTAGCTACAACATTTTTCAATAACTTATGCAAATCTGTCGTCCCTCACTCATCAGGCCATGCTACCTGAAGACTCATCGGAAGTCTTCATCGCTCCACTCCCACCCTATATACAACACTGCTTCCATGTTCACTAAACTAATGAACCAGAAGTCCGCCTGGCTATTGCTAATTCAGGGTTCTAGGTAAATTGCTCGAATAAACAATTGCTCGAGACACAATTACTTGAAAAATAAATTGTTCATATGGATCGAATTTTAAAAAGTCAGCTAATCATGAAGTTGAATCACTTCGGTTAACTTCACCTTACTGTTCTGGTTTCTAATTTGTAATTATTGGATTTCATTTTTCCTTGCTATTGCTATAAATTATTGTAGTACTGTTTTTAATTCTTATTCTTTCTTTTTTTGTTATTTTTTTAGAACAGGAAGTACTGTAGCAATTTCGAGTGCTACAATTTTGTTTTTGTATCAGTATATCGCTCCTCTGGTCTCCGACGAGATGTTTTTAGGGCTAGGTTAGTTTTGTTAGGTTTTAGCAACTTGGGGTGGTACCAGGAGGGGTGGTTGTTCCCGAGACATTTAGCATAACCTCTGGTATTCCTGCCACTTGCTTTTACATTTTTTTCCATTTCGGTTGTCCATTTCTTATTGACTTTTCCTCTTCTTTCCTTTTCATTAAACAATTGATTATTTGAAATTTGATCATTCAATCATTTGTCGAAGTTCAGTTAATCATGAAGTGGAATCTCATCGATTAACTGCACCTAATCGTCCTTGTTTCTAATCTCGAGCAATTGTTTCCAAGCAATTGTCTTTCGATAAATTCACCGGCTATCCAAATTCAAGCACCTCAACAGTATTGGGCTCTGATAACCTTAACATCCACCACCTCAAACACCGTGGGTCTTACGACATTAGCTTCCTCACTAAAGGTATGTTTTACATGCAGCGATTTATGAGATCAGAGCTCAACGGTGTTCTCCCAGAAATAGGAAGGAAGACATTTGAAATAATGTTCATCGATAATCGCTCGTTGCAAAACAGCCTCATCGGTATAGCATTGTACTAGTGCCCATTGATTATCGCTGGGCGACAATCGCGGAGTCATGATCGCAACAATCGCTGCATGCAAAACGTATCTAAAATAATTTAATTTCCCCTTTGCATCAGCTGACAACTCAGCCGTCTGGAAGTCGGTGGTTGTTCTCCCAATTCCAAAACTTGGGACACTTTTCCACCTTAGTTACTTCTTACCAGCCCATCTGCATGTTATCGTCAGCTGTTAAGGTCTTTGAAAGGCTGCTGCTCTCACAGCTGCGAGATCACCTCCCTACCTCGGACTCCCAACATGGTTTCCATGAACTGCGATCGACCACTTCTGCCTTTCACTCATAGAATTGTGAGAGTTTTTAACATTAAACTTCCCTGTCGTACCATCACCGCATCAGTAGACCCATCCAAGACTTTAAACTCTACTCACACTTACACCCTCATCCAAATGCTGGCATCCTCGTCCCTCCAGTCTAATACGGTGAGTTGGTTTTCTCCCTATCTGATGGGCAGGTTGTCGGTGACCATCTGCCGAAACACCATACCGGGGCACAGACATGTTACGGCTAGAGTTGCGCAGGGTTCAATAATTACCCCTGTTTCCTTCAACTTTATCGTATGAGACTGCTCCACCACCCTGCAAACAGTAACATCCTGTGCGGAGTACTTCAACTTTGCTGTGACCAACCCGAACACATCCGAAGATAAAACCTTCGAACCTAGCCGCTGGTCCAGGTGGACCAGTCCTCATGAAAAAAAAAACAATTTTAACCCGATTTGGAAACTCTCTTTCCATGGTTTTTACTTTTCCACATAATTACATATGATTAGACAAAAACGAAGGTGTTATATGATAAGATACTCGTTTTATGAGCATTTATTGAAATATATTAGGATTCTGTCAGAGGTCTTAACAGTCATGTGAGGAACGAATGTATTGAGTACATAAGGGTGAATGTCTCACTATAATCAGTTAACTGTATCCCTTATAGCGGCTTACTGAATCTAAGAGCCTCCCCACCTCGCTAGGGTCCGTAAACAGTGATAAGCACCGCCCATACAAATTCAATAATACCTAAGAAATATGTTTGTTATCTTTGCTTTTAAATTATTTTTAAATGGAAGATTATGGATTATGTAATGGATGTGTAAATATCAAATGAAGATTTTTATGAGGAAAAAATATCGAAATGGCAATCGGTTAAGATTTTATAAGAGTTTTAGTAAGGACTGGTGCGCACGCTTCAGCGGCCATATTAGTGAGCAAATTTTTGAGGGCTAGGTTACTAGGGTTAAAGGGAGCTGAACGGGGGATTGGCAGAGATCTCCACATTAGGACGTCAAAAGACCTGACAATCGCACCCACCAAATCCTCTGTCACTCTATTCACCCCTGATCTGACTCAAACAAGATATCGCCCACAGATTTTCCTTGATAAAACTCTCCTTCCACTATGTAAGACCCCCACCATTCTGGGAGTCAATTTCTCCACTCGCCTCTCTTTAATCCATCAAGGCCCTGACCGGGACCACATGGGATCTCCAAATGTAAATTCTCCTCCACAACTATGAAGCTCTCATGCGATCTATTACTACGTATGCCTCCCTAGTCTGGCGCCCCAATTCTTAATCAACTGCTCTGGAGCGACTTCAAAGTCATACACTTTGGGTTAGTATTGGCAACCTTCAGACGGCCGCAACGGACCACCTGTAATTCTAGATCTCACCTGGACCTCTTGATCTCTTGAGCACGTTAAACGTTTTGCTCTCCTCACCCCCCCCCCCTCCCCTTCATCTCGACTCTTTGCTCCCCAGGGGTTCCTGCGTCATGAAGAGTACGTCGTCCTCTCTATACCCTGCCGATGTGTCTTTTCTTGTGTGGTTGGCGGAATACTGCCTGATGACTTGAACAGGGAGTCGATTGGATTGGCCCATGCGAAGGCCGTTTAAGGACTGCATTTCCGAGTTGCAACCTTACCGAGAGTTGTAAGCACCCGCCCCTCTTATCGGCTCTTCAGAAAACGGACTCTCCCTCTCTACTAGGTCTTCGCTCTCCCAGTTGAGATCTGGATTTTGCTTCATACATGGTGACAGGCTTAGGATCGGTAGGGTTCTTTCGCCTACCTGCCCTGACTGCGGCTCGAGAGATCAAACCGTGCATCACGTGTTCAGTTGCTGAGCGAGCATCACTCCTCTTTCTTCGGCTGACCTGTCTTCGGATTCCTTGGCGGTGGCGGACCTCTACCTCATGCTTACTAGCTCCATACATCTCTCAAAGTTTTCCTCCTTCCCTGACCCTCCCTCTTTCGACCCGACCCTACCCTCCCTCTTCCGACCCTACCCTTCCTCTTCCGACCCTACCCTTCCTCTTCCGACCCTCCTCTTCTAAAAGAGGCTAGTGCAAACCTTTCTAGTGTAGGTTACTACAACAAAAATTGGTTTCATAGTTCGGTACATTGTTTTATCATAAGGAATATCTTTGAGATATATTCCAATTATTCTGTCATTTCTTCGGTTATGAGCCAATTAAAATTTTAAGATATTCTTATTTGACCAAAAAAATTTCTACCCGTAAGGAACCTCAATCAAATCACCTCAAAAGATTCAATGATTTCCAGACAGTTTATCTCGCAATTGAAAGTTTCTTTGCACGCGACTATTGCTATATAAAAGGCAGTTTGTCGTATATATACAGTGAAGAACTATTATTTACTTGAGTTTGAAAATTTGTTTCCATATTCACGCCCCACGCTACTCTAGAATTATTGCTTTCCTCTATTTCTACATAGTTAACTAATTGTATAATGTAAACTTAGACTAAATGATAAACCTTTTCCCGCAGACATGCTGGACTCCTTCGCAAAATTCTTCTTCCCCTAGGCCTTCTCCCCCAAAATCTTCTTCTTCCACTTGGCCTTCTTCTTCTTCCCCAAAACATCCTCCTTCTCCCCTAAAGCCTCCTCCTTCTCCCCTAAAGCCTCCTTCTTCTCCCCTAAAGCCTCCTTCTTCTCCCCTAAAGCCTCCTTCCTCTTCCCTGAAGCCTTGTTCTTCTCCCCCAACCTCAAAACCTTTTTCTCCCCCACAAACTTCTCTCCCAAAACCTTTTTCTCTCCCAAAACCTTTTTCTCTCCCAAAACCTTTTTCTCTCCCAAAACCTTTTTCTCTCCCAAAACCTTTTTCTCTCCCAAAACCTTTTTCTCTCCCAAAACCTTTTTCTCTCCCAAAACCTTCTTCTCCCCCACAAACTTCTTCTCCCCCACAAACTTCTTCTCCCCCACAAACTTCTTCTCCCCCACAAACTTCTTCTCCCCCACAAACTTCTTCTCCCCCAAAACCTTCATCTCCCCCAAAACCTTCATCTCCCCCAAAACCTTCTTCTTCCCCAAAACCTTCTTCTTCCCCAAAACCTTCTTCTTCCCCAAAACCTTCTTCTTCCCCAAAACCTTCTTCTTCCCCAAAACCTTCTTCTTCCCCAAAAACTTCTTCTTCCCCAAAAACTTCTTCTTCCCCAAAAGCTTCTTCTTCCCACTCCCATTTTCCCCGTTTGGTCGAGAATGATGAGTCACACATCAAGCTGTGTGATGACTTTGGTGATGACATAACATGTGGAGGGAGAGCTGAAGGAGAGAGCGGTGAGTGTGTATAGTTTTTTTTATATAGAAAAGTGTCCATTACCGAATGATCATTTTCTTTACTAATTACCGAATGGCACCCAAGGGATCTATCCTGAAGCTGTCTGTGGTGAATGGAATAGAAGGGCCCCGAACTGAACTGCTGGAATTTGAATTATGGATTTTTTTTCATTTTCTCCATGGTTATCATTTTTTGTAATGCTACTTGCAGTTTTAGAGGATAGCGCTAGGGTTATGCTCTTCAATTACGAGGTCTTAGATTCGCATACCTTCACCGCCGCTTTGACCCGTTCTCTCCCAAAATTTAATAAACTGTTAACTGACCAATCGTCCCACCAAGTTTCATGCAATATGGTTCAATACTTTTTGAGTTATTGAGTTATAAATGACCTTGACCTTTGACCGGATCGTTCCCAAAATTACCAGATGGTTCCTAGACATTGTCCAATCGTCCCATCAAATTTCTGACAATTTGGTTGAGTACTTTTTTGAGTTATTGAGTTACCCGATTGCTCCCAAAATGTAACAAAATGGTTCCCCTGTATTGACCAATTGTCTCACCAAATTTCATGCAGTGTGGTTCTATACTTTTTGAGTTCTGAATGACCATGACCTTGACCGGGTCACTGCTAAAATTCTACCAGCAGGTCACTGGACATCGACCAATCGTTTCACCAAATTTCAGGCAATTTGGTTGAACACTTTTTCAGTTAAGCGAATAACAAGATGATAAATAAATAAATGCCGGGTAAAACATGACCTTCCACAAATTTGCGAAGGTAATAATACTATTTGAAATATTTCCTTTCGGTAATTAGTAAAGAAATATAAACATTCTGTAATTGAAACTTTATCTAGTTAAAATATAATCACTAGTTTAAGGTGATAAACTGTGCTTACCATTTGATTATTTTTAAATGAAAAAAGATAATTTTCAAACTGTTTTTACCTAGTCTGTTAAGGATTAAAATAATGAGTCACTTTACCATTCAAAACTAAACTAAATTTTTACTGTCATTCTTTTCAGTTTCACACTCAGTTTCAGTTTGAGTATTAGCTAATCTATTAAAATATAACATATGATTAGGCAGTAGCTTTTATTACAAATATTAAAAAGAAAGATTGTTATAATCAATTAAAATATAACATAGGATTAGGCAGTAGCTTTAGTTACAAATATTAAAAAGAAAGATTGTTATAATCAATTAAAATATAACACAGGATTAGGCAGTAGCTTTAGTTACAAATATTAAAAAGAAAGATTGTCATTTAAAAAGAAAGTTGACATTAGTTTAGGTTATTTTAATATTACAGGATTCATGCATTGTTGTTACCTTGGAATATTCCATTCTGAAATTGTAACAAATAATTCAAATCGCATGTCGATGACGAATCACCAGAACTGATAAGTTAATTATCTACCAATTCTGTTCAGGGATTAATTAAATAGTGATTTCTGTTACTTTGTATCAATATGGTTATTCAGACTAGCAATTTACCATTGGATTGTTTCACAGGTACCAAACACACCTTGCTACACCATTTGGACTTACCTGCCTCTGCTGTTTTGGTAAGACTACTTTGAAAGCTATGTTCAATAGGGTGGCAGGTAACAAGTCTAGTATCATCAACAGTTTCAAATTCATTTTAATTTCTTTGAATCATTTCAAAGTCAAGTTTAAGACAAATTAATTATTCTTTGATGATTAATAAATTGAAATGAAAGCATATTTTTTGACTTCAACTGTCCCACTTTGAAACATGCCTGAAACTCGTATAATTTCTGCTAAATCAACCAATTTATTTATGCTAAAATGACCATCAGTTTTCTAAAACTAATATACAGAATTTCATTATAGATGACTTCTACTGTAATATTCCAGTGAATACTATCCCCTCTCATTATTTGTTTATCACACTGTTAATAGTTTGAATAAATTTGATATAGATTTTATTTGGAATATAATTTGTATAGACTCTATTTTGAATAAATTTGATATAGATTTTATTCTGAATAAAATTGCTGTTTCAGGGGGTGTCTCGTGAAGGGAATGGAGATAAGGATTCCACTCCTCTTTATATGAGAAGTAAATTCTCCACCCCTAAACCAGTCTGTGATAAATTAGCCGTGCAAAGGTATGTACTGTACACTATGGATTATTTCTCTGAACTTTATTATTGTCTTCATAGTAGTTAACACGTTCACCACCCAAGAGATATTATGTGTATGTTTGTTCGTGGGCCCAAGCGGAAATTCCGTTAATTTCTTGTTTATAAAAACTTGTCCATTACGAAATAAAGTGTCATGTTTTATTTGTTTTTCATGGTGGTAAATTATGTAAGGGCCTACCAAAGACTCCATTGCCTAGCCCTATATCATACGTTGAATTCTCTTCAGTAATATACAAGATGAAAGCATGGGACATAACGGCAAATTCCGCTATGGTCCGCGAACCTGTTAAAGCATATCTTGATCTAGCAATCATGAAGTCGCTTGTGTTTATCTCTCATGTAATTCTATTTTCTATTAACATTTCATTGCGATTTCAGAAGTATTAGTAACTTCTATTTCTTCTACTTAATTTCCTCATTGCTGTTCTTTTTTGATATTCAATCAACCTTTACCCATATTTATTTTTGCCATTTCAGTGTGTCTCTTCCCCGCTTGATGTTGATGTTACTTGCATGTTTGCTTTTTTTCATGTTTGCTTTGATACTAAATGGTAAGGTTTGGTGTATTTATTTTGCAACCACACAATTTTTTGTCAAATGTCAACTTACCAATCGGAAAAACTCAATATAAATTCAATGTCTTTTTTCAGACTCTTGGTCTTTATGTCATCAAAAAACTCTTCCTCCAATTTTCGCTCTGCACGTGATTGGTGGGGAGGTGCCTCTGTGACGTCATTACTGCTGTGGATATGTGGATAACGTCACCATTCTAATAGGACTGGGATTGGCTTGTGACGTCACTATTCTAATAGGACTGGGATTGGCTTGTGACGTCACCATTCTAATAGGACTGGGATTAGCTTGTGACGTCACCATTCTGATAGGGCTGTGATTGGCTTGTGACGTCACCATTCTGATAGGACTGGGATTGGCTAGATGACGTCACCATTCTAATAGGGCTGTGATTGGCTTGGAACGTCACCATTCTAATAGGGCTGTGATTGGCTTGGAACGTCATCATTCTAATAGGGCTGTGATTGGCTTGGGACGTCACCATTCTAATAGGGCTGTGATTGGCTAGATGACGTCACCTTTCTAATAGGGTTGTGATTGGCTTGTGACGTTACCATTCAAATAGGGCTGTGATTGGCTTGTGAACTCACCATTCTAATAGGACTGGGATTGGCTAGATGACGTCACCATTCTAATAGGGCTGTGATTGGCTTGTGAACTCACCATTCTAATAGGACTGGGATTGGCTTGGGACGTCACCATTCTAATAGGGCTGTGATTGGCTTGGGACGTCACCATTCTAATAGGGCTGTGATTGGCTTGTGAACTCACCATTCTAATAGGGCTATGATTGGCTGAATGACGTCACCAATCTAATAGAGCTGTGATTGGCTTGTGACGTTACCATTCAAATAGGGCTGTGATTGGCTTGTGAACTCACCATTCTAATAGGGCTGTGATTGGCTGAATGACGTCACCATTTTAATAGGGCTGTGATTGGCTTGTGAACTTACCATTCTAATAGGGCTGTGATTGGCTGAATGACGTCACCATTTTAATAGGGCTGTGATTGGCTTGGGACGTCACCATTCTAATAGGGCTGTGATTGGCTTGTGACGTTACCATTCAAATAGGGTTGTGATTGGCTTGTGAACTCACTATTCTAATAGGGCTGTGATTGGCTAGATGACGTCACCATTCTAATAAGGCTGTGATTGGCTAGATGACGTCACCATTCTAATAGGGCTGTAATTGGCTATATGACGTCACCAATCAAATAGGGCTGTTATCATACATAGTTTTAGGTTGAGGTAATAGTTTAAAGGATTCAAGATATATTTTTAAATTTTATTTTGATTAATAAAGGAACTATTATATGTTACATGAACCCGTTTATTTATTTTTATTTTATTGTAGAGTGTAGACCTTTTCTAATAATCGTAGAATCGTTTCTGTTATTAAAACGCGAGATTTTTTAAAGACATTAAATCATACAGGTTAATACATTTTTATTCGCCTACAATGTCTTTTCATTTAAAATCTCTCAATTACCACTAAATTTGCCAGTCCTTAAATTAACAAATTATCATTCAGCAAACCAGTTTTGATTCTTTTTCATTTTCAGTCAATGTTACTCATTAAGTTCCATGTCATCTTTTATAAGGTCAGTTTTAACCTTCTATTTTATATACTGCCAAATTGAACTCCACCATGAATATTACTTCTGAAATATAATGTCATTATTTTAGGCGAAAATCAGAATAATTTTAAATCCATATTATAGGTAATACAAAATTTTCTGAATTTCTTTCTGAAGGAAGCTAAGTGAATTGAGTCTACTTGTCCATAGTTCCATTTTGTTAGTGGTCAACATTTTATGGCATACCTTTCTTTTTGGATTGTTTATAAAATAGTGGATTTAAACAACTAATATTGCAATGGGTTGACCTCAGGGGCTCTATCCTGAAGCAGTGTGTGGTGAATGGAAAAGAAGAGGGTTGGCGTCCCTTGGGTCCTGAACTGTAATAATTTTGATTATGTAGTTTTTTTTTCCTTTTTACCATGTTTACCATTTTTGACACTACTTTCTGTTTTAGAGGATATCGCTAGGGTTATGGTTTTCAAATATGAGGTTTGTGCTAGATAGGTTTAAAGGCTTCATTTACTATCACCTCTTCATTTTCCTCTTCCATCCATGAGTGCAGCCACTGGTACTTGTGTCCCTTTTCACTTCATTCCTTGGTAAGTGACTGAAATTCACGGAGTAGCTTATCTGCATCCATTAGAATTTCCAACCGATGGTGGTGACTTTGTTTATGGAGCCATTTTCCTTCCTGACTGCTTCTTCCAGTCCTTTGTATTCAATTTCCTTTTGACATCAGCGATAAGGACTTTGGTTTCGAACCAGACGTTAAACCCCCACTAAATTAATTAATTGGTATCCGTGTTACCTCAGGTATAATGAAAATTTACCAACTAAAACCGTAGTCATTTCATATGTACAGGTAAATCCCTTACAAAAGACGCTACTTTTAGCGGAAAAGTGTCAGCTATGCCGAGCAATGGACGCTCTGGCGGACTCAGCTTTTTCTTCAGTTGGGGATTTAAACTTTGAGTTTTCAAGAACAGCATTTTAAAGAAACGTTAATAAAGGTAAACAATCTCAGATTATTATTAAATTAAAATTTTATATTTAAATAACTAAATAATAAATATTCAAAACGATAAGGTTGGTGTAACTATAACTATTGTATATTATAGAATAGTTAACCCTCTCTTCATTTTCCATCGATCTTTTCTAATCAAAGAAAACATATAGGGAAAGTGTAACTAGATCAAAAAACTTAGTCTGGAAAACAATAAATTAAAGTGTTTATTGTAATTTTGTAGATTCTAATACCTATGAATAATATAAATGTTTGACTAGATACTTTATGGGAGGGTCCCCGCTCGCCGTTGTGAGGGCGGGTGAGCACTCAGGCCGCAGGGTGGTCCATCTGTAGTTAATCCCCATTGAACCAATCTAGAGGCTAGTCGTTGAAATCCTCCAGCCTCCTAATTCTTTCAAGAAATATAGAAAGATGCGAGAAGCCAAGAGTTCTGGTAATCCTGTGGAGGTCCGTTAGAAATCCGTCCAGAGTAGAGTCGCTAGTCCTGTGATAAGAAGGGTATTCTTCAAGAATGTAGATATTGTCTCTGGCCAAGACCACATCGTCGACAAGTATCATTGGTCTATTTTCCAGTAGTCCTGTTAAGGGATACAAGGTTCCTGTGCCCTGTTAGAATTTGCAGGGTTAGACGAAGTTTTCTTCGGGTCAACGAGAAAAGTCTTTGATAACCTCTCCTGTCAAGAGGCGGCTGAAAGAGCTCTTTGGTCTGTCTACAAGAAGATAGGTTGGCTCATCTTCTTAGTGAGCTATACTGAGCGTTTACATGCACTATATGGTACTGGTAGAAAGTGTTCTGGTCCTTCACATAAGGTCGTCAATGCTTCCTTTGCTAGTAAATCGGCAGTTTCATTGTCAATGGTACTAACGTGAGCCTTAACCCACTGAAGAGTAACGTCAGTCAGGTGCCCCAGAGAGTTCAAGGCGTTTACACATTGGTTTAACGTGTGGCTCCTGGTCCTCAGACAAACCACAGCTTTGATTGCCGCTTGGCTGTCTTGAGTATATGATAACTCTCTCCACATCAGGTTCTCAGAAGATGATGCTGGCCAGTCTCTGCTGACAGAGTGATTGCCAATATCTCCGCCTGGAAGACCACAGTACTCGTCCTAAATCTCATTTGTAGATTTAACCGAGGGCTGCTTAGGCTTAATGGGAAGGCTCAAACAGGTCGGCCTCAGTAGCTCCTGTCACAACAATTCATATGGGTCTGATGAACCAAGTGTTTTTGATGTAACCACCCCTCCATAAACCCATCTGCTTCAACCGGTAGGCACCTGGCACAGCTGTTCCTTTGAGAAAAGAGAAGCGGACGAGCATCTCTAACGCGGCTGTTGGCGTTCCGGGGTAGTCCGATGAGCTTCAGGTCGCATGTCAGAGTCTCTAGCCCAGCCGCCCACACTTTTAATAGCATGACCTTGGGTGAAAGCCCATAATTCTATCCAACTGCTCGCCTAAATAGGAGGAGGCATCTGTTGGTTTTAGCAGACTTGTCGACTATATGGGGATCCAACTTAGCTTTGAGTCAAAAGTCACTCCGAGATAAGTAACTCTGTCCAAAAGCCGAATTTCTTGCCCCATAAGTCTTATGGGGCGGTACTTCCATTTGCGTTTCCATGTAAACATAGTAGCAAAAGTTTTATTTCTGCACAAAGATAGTCCAGATTTTCTGGTCCAATCCTCAATAGTCATCAAAACTTCCGGTTGATAGCAGGAGTATATCGTAAGAGTAAGCCAGTGCGTAAATTCCTGACACATTAGTCAGTTTCCTGGGAAGTTCACTCATCACCAGATTGAATAAAAGTGGTGAGAGAACACTCCTGACCCCTTGTGGAATACCTCTAGTCAAACGTACCGAGATGCTATAATCACCGAGAGTAGCTGTGACCCTTCGGCTCTTAAAGGTCCTCTCCAGGCTCCTGGAAAAAAATGAGTTTATAACATAATATTATAGAACTAAGGTCTACGATCATTATTCTGAAAACTGCATACAATTCGGTTCAGTATATATTTCATAATTTGTTTTTAAATTCTTTTAATACTCTGTGAGCAACAATTGAGCGAATCACTAATCTGATGCTCAAGAAGAAGATTGTACACTCTTTGTTTTGATTACAAATTTGAATTTTATAAGCAAACTATGCGTTTTCAGCCTATATTTTATGTATTAATTGTTTCCAAAAGTATATAAACGTTTCTATAATAAGTTTATCCAATTTTATACCTTTACACGAATATTAATTGGATTTATTGAACCTAATACCTAGTTGACAATCAAAACAAATGGTGTACATTCTTCTTCTTCAGGCTGAAAATTTCTTAAATTAGTAAGTCGGAAGTAAAATAGGTTTTGTAGAGTTTTCATTTTAAAAATCTTTACAAGCATATAAAATTAAAAATATGCGACCAAATTCGATGCGGTTTGCAGCAAAATGATAAGGAACATTAGCCTCATTAAATAAAGTAATAAAAATATTTGCATGGAGGGGACCTTTAAGCATCCCAATGATCCAAGTTACCAGATGTATCTCTATTCTTTCTTTAAATGAAGCGGACTTTATAGCCGACAGAAAGGCGTTGCTAAAGGCACCTTCAATATCCAAAAACAGGGCAATAGCTGGTTGTTTTTTGAACACTACTTTTCCAAGCTTCTGAACAACGGCATGCAGGGCTGCATCAGTTAAGTTGCCCTGTTAGAAAGCGAACTGATTTAAGTGCATTTGCACTTAAATCATTGCACTCACTCAGATGCCAGAAGACCAGTTTCTCCAAAACGTTCAGAAAGAAATATGTCAGAGTAATCGGCCTAAAAGACTTAGCCTTCAGATACGAGGGTTTCCGTGATTTCGGAATAAAGACAGTCCTCGTGTTGCGCCAGGTATCAGGAACATGATTAAGGCAATAACTAGCTTGAAAAGTCAAACTAGAATCTCGCCCAAAGCATGATCCGCCCTTTGGATCATAACAGGACTGACCAATGGTCATATCCCCACCATGTGATTTATAGCTGTCAAAAGAACTGATAGACTTGGCAATTCTCTCCTCCGTAATGAAGTGATCAAATTATCAGTTGCACCAGTTCAGTTTTGGTAAGTTAAAGGGTGAATCATTATCTAATTTTACACTACCGGGGTAGTGAACATACATCATTAGCTCTAGGGTCGCACTAGATCTAAAAGTGTACGTACCTTCAGTTTTTTGTAAAACTTCCAGTTGTACCTTCTTTACTTCTTTGAGTAGCTTGCCGATTCTGTCAGAATCGTATATATTTTCATAACTGTTATAGAAGTTCCGCCAGGAACTCCTTTTTGCTCTACGATTCATAGATTTATATGCACGCTTTAATCTTCGATAATTATCACAAGCTGTTCCAAGCGGATTTGATCCGTCTCCTCCAGGCAGCCAGTTCCGTAGTCCAACAAAAGTTGGTTTTCCTAAGATAACTTACATCTCTTAAAGGGCTGGTCTCGTCCAGAGCGGAACTGAGTGCAGATGTTACTGATAAAGAGGCGTAGTCAAGTTCCTCATGGGTACTGAGGTCCCCTGGTACACACTAAACCAAATTATTTTGGCTGACTATTTCATATTGTTTCCAATCGGTACCGTTTAATATTCCTACTCACCTTAGTGATGCAGTTATACTCCACCAGACTGAAGCGGATACATCTTTGGTCCGACAGGGATGGAGCACCGTCAACCCGCCAGTCAGATATCTCGTCCGCTATGCTCAGTGAAGCAGGCGTTAGGTCGAGGACTTCCCTTCTGTTCTGAACAACAAAAGTAGTTTATATATTTCCAAATGTTATTGAGATTAGGCAATCCCATAGGGCTTCCCCTCTCTCATTATAATTGGAGCTATTCCATATAATATATGCATTTGCATAACACCCTATAAGGAGTGAAAAATGTTATTATACTCACAATGTTGAATGAGACTCCTAGCCTTCATGATCATCCGCGTCACCTGGCATGTGCACAGAAAAGCACCAGACGGTGCCAATACTGTGTTCCATAGCAACGGTGACCATATCATTGTCAGTGTAATCAGTAACAAGCCATAAGTTCAAATTTGAAGACGCTACTATTGCTGCTCTGTTACGCAAGTTGTCACCTGTAGGTGCTTGGAAAACTCTGGATCCAGAAGGGTTGATAGCGGCTAAGCCACCAAAAGTGTATGGCTCTTGATTAAGAACCATGAACGCCTGCATCGTGTTTCAGCTTCCTCTGCAATTCAACAGAGGCGCTGTAACATGATGCATGTTCAGCTGCCATCCATGAATAACAATCATGGTGGAAGAAAGGGGTCTAGAATCCTGTGGCTGGATTGAAACCGCTGGGGCCTGGTTTCTCAGCCAAGACTTGCGATGGTGTGAAACCAGACAGGTTGCCGGTGGGAGAGTCATCCAGGTCCCCAATAGTGGAAAATTCCACAACAACTGCAGACGGGTCTGCAGATGAAGTGGAAACCACCATACCAGAAGCAGCTCCCCCTCACTGTTGGGAGGAGATTTCATTGCTGAGGCGCAGCTCCTGGCAATCGCTGTCTGAATTTCAATCTGCTCCTGCCACAGAATGGAAGCATCTGCAACGCCTTTAACCGTTGAAAAGTATCCTCTTCAACAGCAAAGACGCAGACACGCCAACGCATATGCTCTCTCCAGTTGGAGGCCCTCAGTGGTGAGGTACAGACCTACCACGCGCAGGTTGGTATTGTAAGCCTCCAGGAGGTGAAGGAGATCGTTCTTGCTCTCAGGTACGTCCAACGGAACTCACGCGGTACATCTCATAGTAGATGAAGTTGCCTTAGTAATCTCAGGCAACATGACGATCATTGATGCCATAAAATGGGTTTATGGAAATTAAAAATTATTTGTCACGCATCTTGCAACATCACAAGAGTCACTACAACACGACTGTTTTACTATTTTACAACACGGCTGTAATATGGTAAAAAAATTTAACCAGTAAAGTTAGAACAAAGATATTATACTACACTAAGATACACATACCACTCCCGGAAATTTCTGTCGGAAAGCGCCATCTGGATTTGAAAGCGGGAACTAAAGCAACATAAACATTTGGAGTTGATCAATCATAGTAAATAGAACAGCATAGTAGGGACAATGCTTTATAATGTTAAGTAGTCAAACAACGTCAGCACCTGATTTTTTTTTTTATTAGCTTTACTTATTCTATCGATGTAAAGCTTATTTTCCGGTAAAATATTCTTCATTTATGAATGAAATACTTGTAGACAGGCGCGTATACAAGGGGGGGGCATTGGGGGCAGATGCCCCCCCCTTGAGGTCTGAACTTTTAAAATAAATCTACGGATTAATAAAAAAATATGGATTAATCTTCCAAATTGAAGAAATGTCAATTATTTGATTATTTTTAATTGCTTTTGACATGCTTGAACTCAGTATTCCATCAAAATCGTCATTTTTAAATTACAAAATGCGAGAAATTAAATTGCTTCAAGTCGTATTATGTATAAGCCATTTTCTCCACAGAGAGTGGATTTCTATCGCCCTATTAATATAAGCATTGTTCTTCAATTTAAAAATATTTTTGAATTTGAGAAGAAATGCATCGTCCTGTACTCTGTAGTTTGCCAAAACACCTTCTTCTTCAACAATACGCTGAAAATTCATGCTTTACCAAGATAAATGGAAGGGTGGCAAAATCTTACCACTTGAAAAAGTTCACAAGAGTTCGTGGTCTATTCAACGAAACTGGTTCGATACAAGAAAAAGCAAATGAAAACAAAACTAAAAAAACACAAACTGCAATTCAAGAGGTGAAAAGTTTCTTTGAAGAAACCACTAGTTTTTCTCTCAGAAAAGTTTTTCAGCAGATTTCATCCACACCAAAACCACATGGTTGATGATCGTCATACACTCATTTAGTTTCCGTTTTTATCAATGAACTTCAGTTCTACCATTTACGAAAACCACATAAATAGCGGTTTTGTGAGTGGATTATGCAGCAACCATCCAACATTGCCAATTGAATCGTTTGGACAGACGAGAAGTTAATTTGCCTCCATCAAAAACACATCGAAAAAATACGAATGGAAATTTTCGAAATATCTGGAAAGAAAATGATAGATATGACGTATGATGCTAAGGTTGCAATTATTAATGGAATGGTTCCAATTGTTCAAGCATTCCTTAACGAACAAGGCAACATGTTAGTTTCCATGTTAATGTTTTTTCAAAACTCTGATCCCAGCCTGCAACTTCTTCACTTTGGTGGATGCAAGACCAAATGCAGCTCTAGAATTTAAGGAAAAGTTTCGAAGTCGAGTGATTAGCAGAAGTACGGAAATAAAATTCCTGGTCAGCACACAGTCCAGATCTCAACCCTTTAGACTTTCGCATATGGGCTGCTGCACAAACTCGAGTTTATATATAAAACAAAAGATCCCAATGAGTCTCTTATACAATGTGCTCAAATCTCCGATCAAAAATATAATAATAAGACTCAAGAAAGTATGCAAAAATGTTCTGTGTTCTGAAGCGTGCATCGTTCTGTCTTCACTTCGGAGGGGGTCATTTTAAACAAATTTTGTATGACCTCAGGTGATGTGCCTCATATGATATAAGACAATAAATGTTAACAACAATAAAAATCCTTTCTTTTCTTTCAAAGTGATGCATGGTATTTGACTTATTTTTAAGTTTTTCTAATTCGCAATTAAAAAATTACGTTATCTGATGAAACACAGTGTAGCATTATGATTTTGATTATTTTTGCTGCAGCCAATGATTGAATATTGTGATTAAGTTAATGACTATCAGTCTATTGGATTTGATATACAGCTTATGGACTGTACAATTCATCCACTGACACACTATGTTCCATCAGAAACGATATTTTTAAATTACGAATTAGAAGCACTTCATCAATTGTCATCATAGATACACCACGTTGATGGGAAAGAAAGTATTATTATTAAACATTTATTGTCATATATATATATGGCTATATCATATGAACCACATCTCCTGTAGCCCTACAGAAGTTGTTGAAAATGACCTCCTTCAGCCTGAAGACAAAACGAAGCCAACTTCGAACCATTCTTTCAAATTTCTTAGGGTTCAATGAGTTATACCTTTCAGCGAAACTTTTTTTTCTTTTTCATATATAAACTCGAGTTTGTGCATCAGCCAAGAAGTGAAAATCCAAAGGATTGTGATATTGATTGTGTGCTGGCCAGGAATTTTCCGTTCTTCTACTAATGAATTGACCGCTAATCTTTTCAATGAGAAATTCTAGAACTGCATTTGTTCAATGTGGTGGAGCGCCGTCTTGCATCCACCAAAGTAAAGAACGAGATGCAGTATGGGTCAAATAAGGGGTGCTAGTTAGGTATGCAATCTGTGAGGTTAATGTGATCTGATAATTTTCATTTTAATAATTATGATAATTTTTCTTTTCAAGTAACTGTGATACAAAACATACAATATAGACGAGTTGATAGGATGTCTTGAAGTATTTCCATAATAAGGCTTTGCATATGTAAATGGTATATAATGATTTAAGGAATATATTTGGTATCTCGTATACCTGTTTGTATCTTTTATATTTGCTAATAAATTCTAAATAGATAACATGCCAAACCAGTAAATGATGATCAGATCGCATAGCAATTTAGCACCAAATAATGTCCTGTAGCAATCTGAGATATGAAACACCATCAACTGATGACAAGTTGCCATCATCATCAAGGAATGCATGAAAGATTATATCCATTCAATTAATAATGGCAACAAAGATATTACTTAGCACCATACATATCATTTATTCCGTTGATATTTCAGGGATTTTCATTAATGTACCTGACGATCCTCCACAACGGAGTAATGTTTGGTGAAATCTGCTGAGAAACTGGGGGTTCTGGGCGGTTCTTCATAGAAACTCTTCACCTCCTGAATCACTGTTTCTGTTCTTTTGGTTTTGTTATAATTTGCTTTTCTTGTGAATAGAACCAGTTTCATTGAATAGACCAAGTACTCTTGTGAAATTTTTCAGGTGGTAAGATTTAGCCACCCTTCCACTTGTCATGGAGTGAAGCATGAATTTTCGACATACTGTTGAAGAAGAAGGTGTTTTGGCAAACTACAGAGTACAGGACGATGCATTTCTTCTCAAATTCAAAAACATTTTTAAGGTTAAAACAAATGCTAATACTAATAGGATAAAATCCATTTTTTATACTTTATGAACATAATGACGTCTTCCCGTTTCGCAATTTAAAAAATGAGTTTTCTGACGAAACACAGTGTAAGCATGTTCAAAGCAATATAAAAATCCAATAACTGATCAGTCTGAGGAATTATCCGTAGATTTTTTTCAGAAACGTTAAATTTTTTGAAAAGTGCCCCCCCCTTGACCGAATCCTAGATACGCCCCTGCTTGTAGAATTATTATTTAAATGTGTTATATAGTTGTGACATAGTTTGACTGCATGGGTTGTTGGTCAATGTGTACACTTTGCAGTGTCCCTACTATCAAGACAGTCTATAGTTGATAGACGGCAACGCTACTATCCTGATTCTATATAATGTAGTCAGTGTGGTGTAGATCAATACAAAATGTTGTATTTTCTCTAGTTCCCGATTTAAAATCCAGATGGCGCCACAACGCACTTTTGAACCTGAAATTTGTGAGATTTATGCTGTAAGTAGAATACCTAGGTAATATCTTTGGTTAGAACATTCTAGAACTCCTTTAATTCTATAGTACTCAATAAGACATGATATAGGTATGTAGGTGTTACCGTGTTAACTGCTGCTTCTGATATACAAGTATTTTTTTTAACTTTGTGTGTTATTTAACCTCTACTGCTGCATAATACCTATGAGCCAACCAAAACTACCCAATGTTTTTTCAGAGTAATGGCATTTAAATAACGGTATACCTGTGTATCCATTTGTAATATGTTATTATGGTCTTGAATTATTCGAGCTACCTATTCTAAATTCTAATCTTCTTCGCTGGAAATTCAGAGGCGTAGAAGAATAACTTAAATTACATGTTTAATTACATGTTTCGAAATAAGAACCGTTCTTAGACATAGAAAACGAAGACAATTTTTTGTGATTATTTCACGGTAGCTAAAACAAAATCAAAATTATAATTCAGATGAGGTTATTAGAAGCAATTGGTTCAGAAATTCAACATGTCCTATTTTAGGTTTAGTTCCGTGTTATTGCACGGTTCTATATTTTCGACCACATGAAAATCTTTATATAATAATCATTATTTAACTATTATTTCAATTGGTATCCATTATTCCAATTAGAATAGAAGTTAAATAATAATTATAATATTTTCTTTCTGACGTGTCCGAAATTGTAGAACCAACCAATAACTTGGAACTTAGTACCCTACTACCTAAAATATTTCATAGAGCGTAATATTGCTGTTTGTTAAATGTAGCACATTAATTAGAAATCTATATAAGTATCTATTAATTACTCACCTATACTGAGTTAAGCTGTGGATGGATTTTAAAACATTTAATAAATGCACGACTTTAAATTTTCATCACAGTCACAAACAATGAAAGACTGTGTATTATTAATAATATGCTTATATACGTAGTACTCTAATAACATAGGGATGTGACATTGTGCATATTGCATATATGCAGTCTTCACATATTTCATGAGCATATAATATGCATATATGCTAACCGAGAAATATGCACTTCTTGGTCAATTTTTAACATGTAAATGTCTAATCTATGCCGTTTTCTTCTGGCCCCTGCATAGAAAACGATTTTAACTGTTTACCCAAGTGAATTTCATCAAACTAATTATTCAAATTTAAAAAGTTAGTAGGTGGAATCTTGAAACTACAAATGTATTAATAAATAATATGACACTTGGTATTTAGTAAATACTAGTAGTTATTGATAAATAAATGAATAGGTACAATTATTCTAGAGAGTTGTACTACTAAAACAATCTCAAAACTTATAGCAAGTTTATATGTATATAATTTATTTAAAGGTCCTCTCCAGGCTCAGGGAAAAAAATGAGTTTATTATATAATATTGTAGAACTAAGGTCTACGATCATTATTCCGCAAACCGCATACAATTCGGTTCAGTATATATTTTATTATTTGCTTTTAAAGTTTTTTTATTACTCTGCGATCAACAATCGAGCGAATCTCCAACCTGACGCTGAGAAAGAAGATTGTACACTCTTTGTTTTGATTTCAAATTTAGATTTTTAAACGAACAACGCGTTCTTGGAATTCTTTTAAGATATTAATTGTTTCTAATAGTATATAAACGTTTCTATAATAAGTTTATCCAACTTTAAACCTTTAAACGAATAATAAATAGATTTATTAAACCAAATACTTAGTTGACAATCAAAACAAATGGTGTACATTTTTCGTCTTCAGACTGAAAATTAGAAAGTCGGATGTAAAGTAGGTTTTGTAGAATTTTGATTATAAAAATCTTTAATAGCATATAAAAATTAAAAATATGCTATCAAATTTGATGCGGTTTGCAGTAAAATGATAAGAAACATTAGCCTCGTTGATTTAAGCAATAAAAAAATTTGCTTGGAGGGGACCTTTAAGTAATTAAACACGTAACGGTTTAAATTTTTCATTTAATAACTTACTGCAGATGGGGATCCTTTAAGCTTGTCGCCCACCTGATCGGAAACGACGCATCGGAACGGACACGAAGCATCAGACAAAAATCTAAACCATACATTTGAACGTGCTAACGCCCACCTGCTCGGATCGGAAACGAAACGACGCGTCGGATCGGAACGGAAACGACGCGGATATGTTTGAAAGAATATTTTTCTGATAGTTCTGATGCGTCCGAGAGATTGCGCATGCGCAGAACGGTGTATGGAGAGGCTGGGATGGAGATGGAAGATTGGAATAGCTGTGAATATCCTACTGCGTGATGAATACGTTGATATTAATACATAATCAATTAGTTTCATTCAATTAACTTTAATGATTATAAATCAGATCACGAAAAGTTATTGAAATTAGAAGAATAACATTTTATTTACATGAATTTTATTTACATCAATTTTATTTAAATGAATTTTATTTACATAAATTTCATTTACATACATTTCATTTACATACATTTCATTTACATACATTTCATTTACATAAATTTTATTTACATAAATTTCATTTACATACATTTCATTTACATACATTTCATTTACATACATTTCATTTACATAAATTTCATTTACATACATTTCATTTACATACATTTCATTTACATACATTTCATTTACATACATTTCATTTACATACATTTTATTTACATACATTTTATTTACATAAATTTTACTTGCATACATTTTATTTGCATAAATTTTATTTGCATGCAATTATTTGCATACATTTCACTTATATAAATTTTACTTGCATACATTTGTTTATACATAATTTTTAATATACATTTTTTTATATGTTTCTAACTAATTTTTTTTAAATAATTTTTTTTCGCTTATATATTTTCAACATATATTTTTTGATATATATTGTTTTCAACATATATTTTTTGTATTTTTTGGGGGAAGTACCTTCACTTGTATGATAATAAATTAGAGAGATTCGAACTGAAAATTAAAATCAACAACGATGCTACCGAATTTTTTTTATAAAATACCTATCGTATAAAATAGTTGTCATGATCGATAAATTTTAACTTTTAATTGTTATATTCTTATAAGTATTGTGATGACGGCATCGTTTCTCTTCCGAAGTCATCTGAACTGGTGTGCGTACGAACGTCGTGTCGTGTCCGTTCCGAGGCTTCGTTAGCTTCCGCGTCGTTTCCGATCCGATCAGGTGGGCGACAAGCTTTAAGGTCCTCTCCAGGCTTTAAGGTCCATAAACTCAAAAAATGAGTTTATTACATAATATTTTAGAACTAAGGTTTGCGATCATTATCCCGCAAACCGCATACAATTCGGTTTAGTATATATTTTATTATTTGCTTTTGAAGTTTTTTAATACTCTGTGAGCAACAATCGAGCGAATCTCCAACCTCACGCTGAGAAAGAAGATTGTACACTCTTTGTTTTGATTTCAAATTTAAATTTAAACCAAAAAGGCGTTTTTGGCCTTCTTTTAAGATATTAATTGTTTTTAAAATTATATAAACGTTTCTATAATATGTTCATCCAAATTAAAATCTTTAAACGAATAATAAATAAATTTAATAAACCAAATACCTAGTTGACAATCAAAACAAATGGTGTACATTCTTCTTCTTCAGACTGAAAATTAGAAAGTCGGAAGTAAAATAGGTTTTGTAGAGTTTAGATTATAAAAATCTTTAAAAGCATATAAAATTAAAAATATGCTATCAAATTTGATGGGGTTTGCAGTAAAATAATAAGAAACATTAGCCTCGTTGATTTAAGCAATAAAAAAATTTGCTTGGAGGGGACCTTTAACTCCTCTTCATTCTTGTGAAGTAGAACGGGTTCTTTCCCAGTACAAAACTACAAAAGCAAATAATAGAAGGAGATTCACAGTTGGAAACCTGAAATACCAATTAAAAATAAAGTCCAATTCCACTGTTCGAATGTAATGTGTATATTTGAAATTGACTAACGATTGAAAAAGACTAAATTTGAAACAGCTTTGTTACATTTTGTTTTCTAAAGTTAAACATTTCACAGTAAATATAAAAACTTGAGATTACACCTTCGATTTATTGTAAGTTCCATTCAAACCACCAAAGTACAATTACATTCAAAACATAACTATATACACATTAACTTCATTTTAAATTCCGTAATTAACTTCGGGCATGTAATATGCACATTATATTGAATAATTTCTGGCATATAATATGCATATTTCCAATATGCATTTTGGTTCAGCATATATGCACATTGACTTTTTGCATATATATGCATATTTCCAATATGCATTTTTGTTCTGCATATATGCACATTGACTTTTTGCATATTAAATGCAGAAATAGGCATATAATTTGCTGCATATCGCGTCAAAAATTATGCATATTTTATGCTGCATATTGTCACATCCCTACTAATAACTCTTAAGCAATTTTTCTTTCTTTAACTCATAGAAAATGAGATATATATTCAAGGAGTGACAATTATAAATTTCTTGTTATTTTTCTTCGCTTTAGTTACTGTTTGGTAACTAAACTGAGTCGTGATTTGGTAACTAAAACGGGGGATGCCTGTAATCATTTTGCTGTTATTTTAATTACTGTTAATTTTACGTCAAATATCATGGATACAAATATATAAAATTTATCTTAATTTATGCCTAGTTTCCCTCGCTAGTTTCATTTGTCTGTCGATTAGGAAGTGATAATTCTCCTCTTCAGAGAAGACGGAAATCGCTACTAGGTAACACCGTATCAACAATAATTCTGTGTTGTGTTTACTGTTAAATGCAATGTGAAAGGCAAACCATGCTTTTAATTATTCTATCTAAGGGGCTTTAGGTACTCGTGTAACAGTCTTCATCTTGGTTGGCTTTAGTAATAAAATGAAACATTGTAAATTAAATTGGTAACAAGTAACTAGGTAACTGATGGCTGATGGCTGATGCCAACAGTATCAAAAAGCTGAGCGGCGCACCACATTACGGCGCACCACTGTACTTTCTATTAATGATCCTAATGTGAAAATCTGTTATGTAGTTTGTTGTTCTGCACACTTCATGATTGTTTAATGACCTGGCAGGGGGGTTCGGGGGGCGGCACGCCCCCTGACAGAGATGGGCGAAAAGTACATCGAAAGTACTTAAGTACTAAGTACAAGTACTCGCAAATCAATGTACTTGAAGTAGTTGCCCAAGTACTCAAATAAAAAAGTACTTTTAAAGTACAAGTACCACGTACTTTTTAAAGTACTTTCAAGTACCAAGTACATTTACTATACAATTTAAAAACTAATAATTTATGCTGTTAACTCTGATAGTACATCATCACAGTGACTCTTTTCTCTGATAATACATCATCACAGTGACTCTTTTCTCTGATAGTACATCATCACAGTGACTTTTCTCTGATAGTACATCATCACAGTGTCTCTTTTCTCTGATAGTACATCATCACAGTGACTCTTTTCTCTGATAGTACATCATCAAAGTGACTCTTTTCTCTGATAGTACATCATCACAGTGACTCTTCTCTCTGATAATACATCATCACAGTGACTCTTTTCTCTGATAATACATCATCACAGTGACTCTTTTCTCTGATAGTACATCATCACAGTGACTCTTTTCTCTGATAGTACATCATCACAGTGACTTTTCTCTGATAGTACATCATCACAGTGACTCTTTTCTCTGATAGTACATCATCACAGTGACTCTTTTCTCTGATAATACATCATCACAGTGACTCTTTTCTCTGATAATACATCATCACAGTGACTCTTTTCTCTGATAGTACATCATCACAGTGACTCTTTTCTCTGATAGTACCCAAGTAATAAAGCATGTCCAAACTCGCCATTTTAATGACGAGTTTGTGACAGTTATATAGAGCCCTTCAATTGCAAATGGCGAGTTTTATCTATTTTTCTCCTATGCTACAATGTTATTTTGGAGAGAATTTTTGAAAATTTGATCATTTTGGAGAGAATTTGTTGAATTTTGGAGAGAGCTGGAGAGACAAATGGCGAGTTTATGAGACGTGCTATTTTACTTGGGATAGTACATCATCACAGTGACTTTTCTCTGATAGTACATCATCACAGTGTCTCTTTTATATAACTTAGACCTAAGCGACTGAGTTTGCATTCGCATGTGTGTCAGGCAAGGATAAAGTTTATCTGAAGACCATTAAAAAAAAAATATATATATAATAATATCAAGTATTCCAGAACAAACATAACGTGTAAGGCTGCAACCTCAGCCATAGGGGCCAGAAGGCTGATCAAAACCGGCTGAAGCAACGCCAGCTGTCCAATCAGAGAGCTCCAACAACAAGTCGGCCAGCCACATCATGCGCGCGCACAGCCATATGGCTGGATGCCCCTCCCCATATATATGAGAGGTATCAGTTAGTGCGAACAATGTGTCTTCAGATATCCTCACAGCTACCCACACTCTCTCCGTGAGATTGAAGTTCTGCTTACCTTTTGGAAGCAAGTGTTTGAACTGATTGTGGACCGAATACTTTCTCAGACCGGGGTTTCGGACAGTTCATTAAAAGTGAGTATATATATCTGAAGTGTTTGCTACTGCCAGGATATCTTCTTTGTTTCTCCATGTTTTTTGCTTGGCAGAATTACGGGGGTCACCCTGTTTTTCTTCTGTAATTGGTTTATCTAGCCCTACCCGTATGCAGTTTATGCTCTGCATTGACCCATCAGTGTACAGCTTTAACCAATTATTTCCTAGCCTAGCATGTTGAGAATACCTATTCATTATGAATTTACCTGATTTTCATTTTGCTTTACCAATGTGTCTGAAACGTATAACTACGTTTCTCCACTAGTGTTTATGCAGTGTTTTTCTTTAAATTCATTTTTGGCCTCCTCTAACTGTTCAGTTTTAAGTTTAGGCTACCTGTACGGTAGCTACGTCGGCCATTAACAGTAATTTCATTTTTGCCTTACCAATGTGTATGAAATGTTTATATACGTTTCTCCACTAGTGATTATGCAGTGATTTTATTTTCCCGCACTGGCCATTTTTCAACTGTTCAGTTTTTGAAGTTGCTATTATTTTGCCTACTTAGCTTTTATATACAGCTATACTCAGGTATGCGGTATGTCTGCCAGTAAATTAAAATTTCCTTTTTTTGCTTTACCAATGTGTCTGAAACGTTTAATTTCGTTTCTCCACTAGTGTTTATGCAGTGATTTTGTTATGGCAAATATTTACGGGGTAAAAACCTAATTACTGAACAACCACAGTTATCGAACATGGCCTAATTATTTAATTAGGCTTATAGCTGAATTTATTAAAACTATCACTATCTGGGTTCACGCCCACTGTTCGTTAATTGTGTGCGCTCGACAATCAGGTGCTTACCCTAATACAGTTCTTATCGGTATAGCTACCGACTATGTACTTAGTCAGTGTCTGAAACTCTAATGAGTTTTTCCACTTGTGTACTATAGTACTTCATGTGCTTGACTTCTACAATTTAGCTAGTACATGCTATGAAAAGAAAGAGACACTGAACTTTAGATGATATTAGCTTTATGCATCTTTACAGGTTCACCTGTATCCTATTCAGTCGTCTAACTACTCCTTTCTTTGCAGTGTCTAAAACCTGTGGACATCCTCAATGCAAGAGTCGACTGGCTACGAAAGACCCCCACAACGAATGCTATAAGCATTCACTATGTTTTAAAGACCTCTCCTTTCGTCCAAAAGAATGTTCCCATTGCAAAACTATTTTCGCTCATGCATCAAGTGGCGTCAACGAGTTTTGCGCTTTATGGGGCGAACGTGCAGCTAAAATGATCAAAGCTGCACAACCACCATCTCGTCAACTGTCAGCAATCATGCATCCCGATTCAACTAAAGACTTTATTCTACCCAGCCTTGAGTCCACTACTGCCATCATTCATAATGAAGTGGCAGAACCTGCACGCGCACCAGCTGTCAACCTATCTCTATCAAGCTCCGATGTTACTACACCAATTAATAAACTTACCTCTCCACCCTTACCCACTCCCACAAATATGGAGGCTACCATAGTATCCTTACGCAGTGAATTAGCGAGCGAGAATGCTTCAATGAGAAGTGACATTCTTCAAATGTTTAAAGAGTTTACTAACTCTTTCACTGCTGCACCTCCAGAGTCAGAGGAAGATTATGAGGAAAATATTGAAGAATCGGACTACGACATGGAATGTGAATCTGGTGATCAGTCCCCTTCCCCTTTGGATTATGAAGAGATTCCCCCTACTGCCAAAGCTGTTGATGAATCCATGTCAGGATGGTACACCTTGCCTCCCAGAGCTGTAATCTCTAATGACTCTATCCGTTTGGATAATTTCTGGTTCCAAACTTCCGGTCCAGATGCTGACTGTTCTATTGTTGTGCAGTACGGTAAAACATTGTTGAAGCCTCTTAAATGCTCCAATTCAATGTCTTTCTTCCTGACAAACTGTGCACCTTATTCTGTACCTAAAGCTGAACGCCCCTCTACAACATTCATCACCCTAAAGGCTCCCTTGAATGATGTCAATACAACCGAGGTTGGATGGACAGCAACTGAAAATGGCTTCACTATCAATAATATGTCTAAAGAATTATCAAATCTGATTGATAGTATTTCTTCCTTGACAGCCCCTTCAGTGCCGCGCCCTATGCCTCACCTGAAATATTGTGAATCAGAACTCCTGGCCTTTGCTGCCGAACCCTTGATACCAGAAGATTGCCACAAGAAGCTACCAGAACCCTATGATGAATACCTAAAGGCGCCAACATACGACCTCAGATTGTCGGACTATGAGGCTCGTAAAGACTTGCTGGTTGCACTGAAATGTTATGAATCTGCCCGTGCTACTTGTAAACTTCTTGGCTCTATTCATAAAATTCTTCCACATACAACTGATCTGGGATCCATCACCATCCTCTCAGAAATCACAAAAATTCAGAATTTCTGCGAAAAAAGTACGTTGGATACTGCCTTCCTTGCAGTCCATAGAGCTATGAGAGCGTCTGCTAAGGCAAGACGAAACCTAAGGCAATGTATGCTGTCCTCTGCACTCTCTAGCATTAGTAACAAACTACGCAGAGGTCGTCTGTTTGTGACTGGAATATTTGACACTGAAAGCATGAGCAAAGCTGAGAATACTGTCTTATCTGTGCAGGACGAGAACATAAAAATGGCTGCTCGTAACCGAACATACAACAGATACTCAGCAGCACCCCGGAACAGGCAAAACTGGAGCTCTAGCTCACGCCAGTCGTTTCGTGAGACACAAGGAACTACATCAAGCACGAGACCTCATTCACAGTCCTTCAGTCCATTTCACCAAAGTTCCAGAACGAACAACAGAGGAGGGGTGCCAAAGAAACGCCGAGGCAACCTACGTGTCTTCCCTCAGCGCAATGGGTCATCCAGATCTAACTACACTGGATCCCAGAACAAGCGCGGGTAAATATTAGTAGATGCTTAATTAGCTCCCTAATACACACAGGCGTGAACAATTGTATATAATATAGCTATTGTTGAATTCATTCATAAAGCTGATAAACTCCTTAGAAAACATTTTTTCTCACATTATAATGTGTCTATCAATGTTTTTCTCCTTTCCTTTTACAGATATACAAGGCCATCAGGAAGGTCCCCCCATTGACACAATGCTGCCAAGAAGGTTCAATTTATGCCAAGAAATTTGGACCAAGGCACCCAAATCCCTACAGAAAATTATTTCTCGTGGTTTAACTTGGCGATGGGATCCAAAACCTCCCCCGCTTCTCTATCCTACTTCCCACTCAGCTCGAGGGGAAATGGCGTGTCTCATTCTAGACTTTCTCAAAAAGGGAGTAATTATTCCTGTGGCCCATCAAAAATGCTTTCTCTCTCAAGTCTTCCTGGTTCCCAAACGAAATGGGGGACACAGGCTCGTCTTAGACCTATCACGTCTCAATCAATACATACCATGTCCTCCATTCAAAATGACAACAGTGTCAATACTCCGACACAGCTTGCCCCTAAACAGTTGGTTCACATCTCTAGACATCTCAGACGCATTCCTCCACATCCCTATCCACCCTCGCTTTCAGAAGTACCTAGCCTTTTCTCACAAAGGTCAGCTGTACTTCTTCGCGGGAATGCCGTTCGGCTTAAATCTGGCTCCCCGGGTGTTCACAAAATTCTCCAGGCATCCCCTACATGTCCTTCACAAAACAGGCGTCACGACGTCTCAATATATCGACGACTGGTTAATTTGGGGCCCCACAAAGGAGATAGCGTCTCGCAATACCCTAGAAGTCCTATCACTCCTAAGCAAATTGGGATTTTTGATAAATTCAAAAAAGTCTGTGTTTATCCCAACGCAATATATAACCCATCTCGGGGTAAATTGGAACGGAGCTCACTCCACACTCTCCCCAACGACAGAAAAGCTTCTTTCATGTCAAGAAACTGCTGTCAAACTACTCGACCAGTCTTCTCTAACGCTCGAAGACATCCAAAAGTTTCAAGGGAAAATAAACTTTCTAGTCCCTCTAATTCCCTCAGGTACTCACCATTTTTATCAGTTTCTCCATCATCTACCTCGTCCACAACAACCTTGCATACCCCTCTCACCAGGGATATCAGCTCAAATTCGTTGGTGGTCGCAAGCCCCATTAACATCTCCCGTCCCTTTCCGTCCACCTTCAGTGAAACTAATAATTTGGACGGACGCGTCACAAGAGGGATGGGAAGCTCTGGACTCCCATGGACGGACTGCCTCAGACCTATGGAGTCCCCAGGAGTCACTGCGCCACATTACTTGGAAAGAAACTATGGCCGTCCTACTCGCGCTCGGTCACTTTCGCCCTCCACCGGATTCCACCGTACGAGTAAGGTCAGACTGCGTAACAACCTGTTCAGTGGTAAACAAACTGGGCCATTCACTGAACAACGATCTGAACGCAATAGCGATCCAACTAGCTCAGCTATCGCAGGACTACCAGTGTCAACTCAAGGCGAAACATCTACCTGGACACATGAACACATGGGCAGACTCCCTCTCCCGGGCGCACCCAACCCCAGGGGAGTGGACATTGACAGAGAAATCCTTCAATGCCCTGTTCCTTGTCAAACCCCTTTTAGCGGTGGATCTGTTTGCCCATCCAGGCAACAATCAACTTCCCCAGTTCATGTGCAGGTTCAACCACCCGCTAGCAATGGCCGTCGACGCTCTGGAGCAAGATTGGACAAAATTAGGCCTCCTGTATCTGTTTCCACCTCCAGCTCTTGTTCAAGAAGTGGTGTTGAGGATTTCAGAGATTCAGAATCACGGAATACTGGTGGTCCCTCGGTGCCTGTCAATGCCTTGGTGGCCCCTCTTAACAAATCGGTACACGGAACTGCCAATATACCTAGAGGCATACCAGACTACTCTGAAAGGAAGAGTGTTTCTAAGCTCGACATCGCTTCCTCTTCTGACCGCCTTCAATTTCTAAGAAAAGTATTATCAGAGTTATACAATGCGGACGTGGTGTCAATCCTGCTAGCAGTCCATCGCACTTCGACATCCAATCAATACGAAAGTTGCTGGAAGATGTTTCAGGGATGGCTTACTTCTCGTGCTCTATCTCACCTAACCAAAGCGAGCATACTAGAGTACTTGGTGTACCTAGCAAATGAAAAAAGATTTTCTCCAAAAACCATTTTAGTACATCGAAATGCACTACATCTCCCGCTCCTCCATGGCTTCAATTTAAATACTAAAGACATCGAATTTGCGCACTTATCCCAAGCCCAATTTCTTCTGAATCCACCGACCCCAAAGTTAATCCCCCAATGGTCTTTACCTAGGGTTCTTAGCCTTCTATCTTCTAATCGCTTCACTAAGAGAGAATGTTCTACCAGTGATATCTTTCTCAAAGCCTTATTTTTAATAGCCCTAGCGTCTGCCAATAGAGCATCTGAACTATCCGCTCTTGACCGCAAAGCAATAATGTTCAACCCAACTAGAACCCAAGTCACAATTCCTGTGCGACCAGGATTCATCTTCAAAAATCAAACCCAGAAGCGATCTCCTCCTAATGTTGTTATTCCTGCACTGTTACAAACAGACGGAAGTTCTCACCCTCTTTGTCCAGTGAAAACCTTGGAGAAATACTTAGACGCAACTCGAAGATATACTGGCATTAATTTATTTATTAATCCCCAGTCTATGAAGCCTCTCAATTCAGGCAGAATTTCTTTCTATTTATGCAAAACTATAAACTCTGCGGACCCCAAGAAATTCCCTAAGGGGCACGATTTAAGAAAAATTTCTGTGTCGTTAGCTTGGACAAGAGGAATATCCACTGAAAATATAGTTAAGAGAGCCTTTTGGTCCTCAAGCTCAGTGTTTATAAGCCGTTATTTGTGCCCTCTGATTAAGGACGTAGCTTGTATTGCTCTCGGCAGTGGTCCTTGTGCACCTTAATGAGTCTTGCTCTTTTCTGCTGATAACAAATGTCTTCTCTGTTGAATTAATGTATTTTGTTTTTACATAATTCGCTTTAATTTTGTTTCAAGTATTTATGCTTTTGTGTAACTGTTCTCGAGCGTAAAGTGATACGCTTATGCATTATTATTGTTTCTCGTTATGTTATATTTATAATTAAACTTGTTTATGTTCTTAGTTTATTTTTCTGCACCTTCGTGTTTTGGGGCAAGTATAAAGTGGTGATCAGTTCTCACCTATAGCGCCTCCTTCCTACTGTGCTCTATTCCTTCAATTTCCGCTACCTCGTGGTATACGAATGCAAACTCAGTCGCTTAGGTCTAAGTTATATAAATGAACGCTTGCAATAAAGCGTATTTTATATAACAGACCGTGCGACTGAGTTAAGTTTCCACCTCCTCCCCCGCTATATGACTATTCTATTATAGTATTTTTTTTTTTTTTTTTTTTTTGGACACATTGTTCGCACTAACTGATACCTCTCATATATATGGGGAGGGGCATCCAGCCATATGGCTGTGCGCGCGCATGATGTGGCTGGCCGACTTGTTGTTGGAGCTCTCTGATTGGACAGCTGGCGTTGCTTCAGCCGGTTTTGATCAGCCTTCTGGCCCCTATGGCTGAGGTTGCAGCCTTACACGTTATGTTTGTTCTGGAATACTTGATATTATTATATATATATTTTTTTTTTAATGGTCTTCAGATAAACTTTATCCTTGCCTGACACACATGCGAATGCAAACTCAGTCGCACGGTCTGTTATATAAAATACGCTTTATTGCAAGCGTTCATTTCTCTGATAGTACATCATCACAGTGACTCTTTTCTCTGATAGTACATCATCAAAGTGACTCTTTTCTCTGATAGTACATCTTATGATCTTCTCAGTGACTTTTTTCTCTGATAGTACATCATCACAGTGACTCTTTTCTCTGCTAGTACATCATCACAGTGACTTTTCTCTGATAGTACATCATCACAGTGTCTCTTTTCTCTTATAGTACATCACCAAGTAAAATAGTATGTCTCATAAACTCACCATTTTTCTCTCCAGCTCTCTCCAAAATTCAACAAATTCTCTCCAAAATGATCAAATTATCATTAATTCTCTCCAAAATAACATTGTAGCATAGGAGAAAAATAGAAAAAACTAGCCATTTGCAATTGAAGGGCTCAAAATAACTGTCACAAACTCGCCATTAAAATTGCGAGTTTGGACATGCTTTATTACTTGGGTACATCATCACAGTGACTTTTCTCTGATAGTGCATCATCACAGTGTCTCTTTTCTCTGATAGTACATCATCACAGTGACTCTTCTCTGATAGTACATCATCACAGTGACTCTTTTCTCTGATAGTACATCATCACAGTGACTCTTTTCTCTGATAGTGCATCATCACAGTGTCTCTTTTCTCTGATAGTACATCATCACAGTGACTCTTTTCTCTGATAGTACATCATCACAGTGACTCTTTTCTCTGATAGTACATCATCACAGTGACTCTTTTATCTGATAGTACTTCATCACAGTGACATTTTTTTCTGATGGTACATCACCACAGTGACTCTTTTTTTTCTGATGGTACATCACCACAGTGACTCTTTTTTTCTGATGGTACATCACCACAGTGACTCTTTTTTTTCTGATGGTACATCACCACAGTGACTCTTTTTTTTCTGATGGTACATCACCACAGTGACTCTTTTTTTTCTGATGGTACATCACCACAGTGACTCTTTTTTTTCTGATGGTACATCACCACAGTGACTCTTTTCTCTGATAGTACATCATCACAGTGACTCTTTTCTCTGATAGTACATCATCACAGTGACTCTTTTCTCTGATAATACATCATCACAGTGACTCTTTTCTCTGATAGTACATCATCACAGTGACTCTTTTCTCTGATAGTACATCATCACAGTGACTCTTTTCTCTGATAGTGCATCATCACAGTGACTCTTTCCTCTGATAGTAGATCATCACAGTGACTCTTTTCTCTGATAGTATATCTTCACAGTGACTCTTTTCTCTGATAGTACATCATCACAGTGACTCTTTTCTCTGATAGTGCATCATCACAGTGTCTCTTTTCTCTGATAGTACATCATCACAGTGACTCTTTTCTCTGATAGTACATCATCACAGTGACTCTTTACTCTGATAGTACATCACCACAGTGACTCTTTTCCCTGACAGTACATCATCACAGTGACTCTTTTCTCTGATAGTACATCATCACAGTGACTCTTTACTCTGATAGTACATCATCACAGTGAATCACTGTACACGTCCACACGCTTATAATTCGTCAATGTGTTTGGTAAATATTGATTGTGATATCAAGGTATCGCAAAATAATTATATTCGATGTACTTAAATTGGTCAATATAACTCATAGTCTCTATACATGATTGTATGTCAGAATATATAAATATTCACCGTCACATAAAAGTATACAATGTCTTACAGTCTTAGTTTTCGATTCTACTGTTTGACAAAGATTTCAATTTTACTGCTTGACAAACAATTTTCAAACATGTTGAACCTCTTCAAACTCTAGTTTTAATCCAGTTGCTCTAAATACAGTTTTGATGAGAAAAAGAATTAATTTTGTAGAGATTTTAGAACTAATCTTTTAAAATCTCTTGACTGAAAGGAAAAAATGAACTTTGCATAGTACTTTTTACTTGGAAAGTAACAAGTACTTGTAAAAAGTACTTCTAAGTAATTATTCAAAGTACTTTTCAGAAAGTACTTCAAGTAGTACTTGAAGTATTTACTTGTTACTTAATACTTTTACTTGGTACTTGGGAAGTACTTTCCCGCCCATCTCTGCCCCCCGATACATCTACCTAACGGTTAACTGATGAGTTTTTATTTACACCTCAGACTGAAAGTTTACAATAGTTACCCAATAAAATTAAAATTAAAGTTTTCTATGATAAATTATATTTTTTATTCCAAATAAACATCTCAAAGAATTAAACTGTGTAGTATAAACATTGGATTCAGGTACCGTCAGGCGACTCCAAGTAAATTAGTATGTCTCATAAACTCACCATTTGTCTCTCCAGCTCTCTCCAAAATTCAACAAATTCTCTCCAAAATGATCAAATTATCATAAATTCTCTCCAAAATAACATTGTAGCATAGGAGAAAATTAGATAAAACTCGCCATTTGCAATTGAAGGGCTCTAAATAACTGTCACAAACTCACCATTAAAATGGCGAGTTTGGACATGCTTTATTACTTGGTCAGGTGTCAGACATAAATTTGATACGACAATTACCTATCAAATTCACTCTGTTTATCATTAATATGTATTCAAATAGAATGTACAGTGGTGCGCTGTAATCTGGTGCGCCGTACTGTGGTGCGCCGCTCAGATTTTAGATACGTATCGCTGATGCTGCTGGTAGCCTGGTGAATTGGTGAATGCTTCAATTTTTTCAAAGTAGGTATGGCAGGAAATTTCAGAATTGGAAGTGTTGACTGTGTACCTATAGGCTTATAGCCAGTCTGCAGAATGTGTCTCTTCTCCCGCAGAGATTTTGATTTGAGAGACAGTTACTCTCTGACTCACAGTAGGAGATTCAGAATCTCCCGCAGCTAAATTAATAGTAACATAGAAATTAATTCAAAATCTCCCGCAGCTAAATTAATGGTAACATAGGAATTAATTCAAGATCTCCCGCAGAGATCTCAAATTTCTAAAAATTCAATCAAAAACTCCCGCAGAGAGTCTTGGAAAAATGTTCCATATTCTGCAGACTGGACCTATAGTAGGTACTTTGTCTGTTTGTCAGAAAATGAATTGGTCTCCAAGCTTATTAGACTGGCTAAGACTGCCAGTGTACAAAGCATTCAGCAAGCGGACAGCAGTCAAGCACATTCATTCTGCAGATATTTAATTTTTGTCCAGTCTGCAGAATGCGTCTCTTCTCCCGCAGAGATTTTAATTTCAGAGACAGTTACTCTCCCAGTCAAGTGTGACAGTGTGTCAAATCTGTCACCAAGATTTCATATATCAGGACAATTTGTCTTCCATGTTTTAAAGTATGGACAAAGTCGCCAGTATATTGGCGACTTTTGAGGGGTTAAATAAGTTGGAAAACCTGTGAATAACAAGTAAATCACTCCTAAAATAGTCTCAAGCAATACACATGCATCAGGCATGAAGCATAAGGCCAGACTGGAAAACATAAATTCTAACAGAGTTACTCCTAACTTCATTCATTCCTATCAGTGATGTTTAACATCACAACAAGCCCAATTGTGAAGCTTAAATGACTTATTTTACATTAGTTTTCACTGCGGAGTTGAAAATTATTAAATAATTTACTGATTTCTGCATTTTTTAGGGTTAAAATGAGTAATTTTTGTTCATTCTAAATTCCTAACAGAGTTACTAGTCATTCTGAAATCCAGAGCGCATTCTTTGTGAATTTTTTTCGAAACTTGCGGTCTTTTAAAAGACATTTATATAGAGTTTCAAAACTTTGCGGCTCATCAAATGTGAATTTTCACTTGATCAAATATTCCCGGTCTGTTAATAAGTAACTAAATCTAGGTAGTAATTGCTCCTTCCACCACGGCTCGCTTTATATCCCATTGCTTGTAGTTTTTATCCCACGACTTGCATTTTTATCCCACGGCTCGCATTTTTTATCCCACGGCTCGCGATTTTTATCCCACGGCTCAGATATGATATCCCCACTTCTCTTCAAATAACCTGTTGGTGAAATGGCGGCTCTTAGACAACAACTAATGCAATCTGGTCTGAAATGAGTTATTATTCCACTCTAGGCATAAGGATGTTTCGAAGTGTAAAATCTTCACTAGGAAGCCAAATGTCTCCATTAAAGTATCTTAAATGTGGCGACCTGGTTCCATTTTCTCACTAAACTGGCGACTTTCCTGCTACACTTTAAAACATGGTTTGTCTTCAAAAAAATTCATATCTGTCTCCAAAATGCGACTCTGCAGAATATGGGACATTTTTAACATTTTCTGTGCGGACAATCCTTAATTTCCTCCTATATTTACATGTATTTTACTGAGAACAGAAGCCAAAATAGAGGATTTATTAGAGAACACTTTACCAATTCCTGCAGTCTGGCAAAATGGCCAAATTTCTTCAATATGTCTCCAATAATAACATGTAAACATAGGAATTAATTAGAAAGTAGTCACCAAAATATTGTTTTGATGAATTTTCGGACCCAGTCTGCAGAATGTGTCTCTTCTCCCGCAGAGATTTTAATTTGAGAGACAGTTACTCTCCGACTCTCAGTAGCAGATTCAGAATCTCCCACAGCTAAATTAATGGTAACATACTCATAGGAATTAATTCAAAATCTCCCGCATCTAAATTAATGGTAACATAGGAATTAATTCAAGATCTCCCGCAGAGATCTCCAATTTCTAATAATTCAATCAAAAGCTCCCGTAGAGAGTCTTGGAAAAATATTCCATATTCTGCAGACGCCAGACTGGAATTTTCCCTCCAATATAGTCTCCAAAGATCTTTAGCGACATGGACGCGCTTTGCAGACTGGTTACTCTCTGACTCTCAGTAGCAGATTCAGAATCTCCCGCATCCCAGTCTGCCAGTCTGTATTTCATGGTAAATTCCACCGACTTGTCGGTGGAATTTTCTGCATTGAAAATAATATTCGGACAAAGTCGGCTATTTTATTTATTTATTCCTATGTTACCATTAATTTGGCATGGGGTAAAGACCTGAAAAGTGCCCTGAAATGACCTGAAAACATTTAAAATGCCTGCCATTTAAAAACTACTGCATGTATGATATATCGGTTACCAAACATGTTTTTTGTCAAGAATGAGTCCTTGATAACATTTCCTGACAGTTTCGCTGAATTTTATCCACCAGTTTTTGAAAAATCATGCCCTGAACAGACCGTACCAGTTTTGGTACAAAAACAAATAAGGGTTGAAAACGCCTATTACGTAAATACTACTGCATGTATCCGTTATCTAACATGTTTTTTGTCAAGAAGGAGTCTCTGATAACAACTCCCGATAGTTTCTTTGAAATCTTTCAACCAGTTTTGGCAATATCTTGCCCTGAACAGACAGTACCAGTTTTGGTACAAAAACAAAGAAGGGTTGAAAACTCCTATTACGTGAATACTACTGCATGTATCCATTATCTAACATGTTTTTTGTCAAGAAAGAGTCTCTGGTAACATCTCCTGATAGTTTCTCTGAAATCTGTATACCAGTTTTGGAAATATCTTGCCCTGAACAGAACGTATCAGTTCTGCCATTAAAAAAGAGAGGAAGGCGTAAAATGCGCTGTGACCACAGCAGCCGACTACCACAGAGCAATGTCTATGAGAGAACAATTTAGTTACATTAAAAATTGAACAATGTAGTTTCTAAACATTGACGAATGTTCCTTATATATTGAAACATTCTAAGAACATTTTATTCGCATGAAAAAAGTCAAGGATACATAGACCAGGAGGCTCATCATCTCATGACCAAGGGGGGGGGGGGGAGGTTAAGACCTACACCCATCTATGACAGACCATGTGCTGATAATAGAGAAATTAGAGGGCATATGGATGCTAATTAGGTAGGTATTTTTAACTAGGTAGTTATTTCTAACTAGGTAGGTATTCTTACTAGGTAGGTATTCTTACTAGGTATGTATTTCTTACTAGGTATGTATTTCTTACTAGGTATGTATTTCTTACTAGGTATGTATTTCTTACTAGGTAGGTATTTCTTACTAGGTAGGCAATTTCTTACTAGGTAGGTATTTCTTACTTGGTAGGTATTTCTTACTTGGTAGGTATTTCTTATTTGGTAGGTATTTCTAACTAGGTAGGTATTTCTAACTAGGTAGGTATTTCTAACTAGGTAGGTATTTCTAACTAGGTAGGTATTTCTAACTAGGTAGGTATTTCTAACTAGGTAGGTATTTCTTACTAGGTAGGTATTTCTTACTAGGTAGGTATTTCTAACTAGGTAGGTATTTCTAACTAGGTAGGTATTTCTAACTAGGTAGGTATTTCTAACTAGATATGTATTTGTAATTAGGTAGATACGTATTAATTACTAGTTAGATACGTATTCACAACTAGGTAGATACGTATTCACAACTAGGTAGATACGTATTAATTACTAGTTAGATACGTATTAATTACTAGTTAGATACGTATTCACAACTAGGTAGATACGTATTCACAACTAGGTAGATACGTATTCACAACTAGGTAGATACGTATTAATTACTAGTTAGATACGTATTAATTAGTAGTTAGATACGTATTCACAACTAGGTAAGTATTTATATTTCTAACTAGATACGTGCCTATTTATAACTAGGTATGTTATGGTATTTATATATGGTTAGTTATTTATATTTATTACTGGGTAGGTACTTTCAACTATTAGGTATTTATAACTAGGTTGACTACAATCAATGACAAATTTTGCTTTACAATCATTATTCTACCTATATTTCAATCTACGTAACTATTTTTCTGATATGAAAATTATGTATCCTAGACTTTTTTTCATGCGAATAAAATGTTCTTGGAATGTTTCAATATTTAAGGAACATTCGTCAATGTTTAGAAACTACATTGTTCAGTTTTTTAATGTAACTAAATTGTTCTCTCGTAGACATTGCTCTGTGGTAGTCGGCTGCTGTGGTCACAGCGCATTTTACGCCTTCCTCTCTTTTTTTTTTTTAATGGCAGAACTGATACGGTCTGTTCAGGGCAATATATTTCCAAAACTGGCATACAGATTTCAGAGAAACTATCAGGAGATGTTACCAGAGGACTCCTTCTTGACAAAAACATGTTAGATAATGGATACATGCAGTAGTATTCACGTAATAGGAGTTTTCAACCCTTCTTTGTTTTTTGTACCAAAACTGGTACTGTCTGTTCAGGGCAAGATATTGCCAAAACTGGTTGACAGATTTCAAAGAAACTATCGGGAGTTGTTACCAGAGACTCCTTCTTGACAAAAACATGTTAGATAATGGATACATGCAGTAGTATTCACGTAATAGGAGTTTTCAACCCTTCTTTGTTTTTGTACCAAAACTGGTACGGTCTGTTCAGGGCATGATTTTTCAAAAACTGGTGGATAAAATTCAGCGAAACTGTCAGGAAATGTTATCAAGGACTCATTCTTGACAAAAAAACATGTTTGGTAACCAATACATCATACATGCAGTAGTTTTTAAATGGCAGGCGTTTTTAAATGTTTTCAGGTCATTTCAGGGCACTTTTCAGGTCATTTCAGGGCACTTTTCAGGTCTTTGCCCCGTGCCCAACAATTTTCGGTGGAAAAATGTGTAAAATGTTGGTGGATCTGCCAAATTACTGGAAATTCATGGTGGATTTTTTCAGCTTTTTCAAAAAGTCAGGAATTTTGTACACCAAATACAGACTGGCCAGTCTGTATTTGGTGCATAAAATTCTACCGACTTTTTGAAAAAAAATCTGAAAAAAATCCACCTACAATTCCCATAATTTTGCTGAACCACCAACATTTTCCCAATTTAATAATTCCAGTCTCCAGAATCATGCATATAAATTAATGGTAACATAGGAATTAATTCAAAATCTTCCACAGCTAAATTAATGGTAACATAGGAATTAATTGAAGATCTCCCACTGAGATCTAAAATTTCTAAAATTCTATCAAAAACTCCCGCAGAGAGTCTTGGAATAATTTAAAAAAAATCTGAGCCAAGCCAATTTGGTTCATATTTTCATATGAAGATTTCAAGCCAAAATTAACATGGAAACATAGGAATTAATTCAAAATTCGAAGCCTAGCCAATTTGACATAGCCTACCTATCTGAGTTTTGACCTATTGAAATCAAAGGCTCTAACTTCCATGTTTTAAAGTGTGGACAAATTCGTCAGTATATTGGCGACTTTTGAGATGTTAAATAAGTTGAAAAGCATGTAAATATTACTAAATAAGGAGTAAATCACTCCCAAAATAGTCTCAAGAGATGCACATGCATGATGATGCATCAGGCATGAAGTATAAGGATGTTTTCGAGTGTAAAATCTGCACTAGGAAGTCAAATTTCTCCTTTAAAGTACCTTAAATGTGGCGATCTGGATCCATTTTCTCACTAAACTGGCAACTTTCCTGCCACACTTTTAAACATGGTCCAGATTGTATTTGGTGGTAAATTCCAATGATATGTCTGTCGGCAGATTAGCCGCAGATATTCAATTTCTTTAATAAAAAAAATTCCTGCAATGTCGGAGGATATTTAGCTATTAATTCCTATATTACCATTAATTTTTGGAGGGGAAACTGGGAAAATGTTGGAGGATCAGACAAATTGATGAAAAATGTTAGCAGCTACTTCTCAGATTTTTGAAAAAATCAGAGGAGTTCAGAGCTCCAAATACAAACTGAAAAATAGGAGCTTCTAAGCCAATTAAGGTAAATTTGTGCTCTAGGTCCCGTGTCCGCCTCCGATTTTTGATATTTTGACACTTAATATAGATTAAGAATTCAAGACGTTCTTCATTAATACCATATGTTGTTTAACACGTTGGCGGTCCATGACGTCTATAGACGTCATCATCATCTTGTACAATTGATGCCACCTTCAATACAGGTACTTTTGGTTTTTCCATGAAGATATGCTTATTTGCTACTGAAAGCTGAACAAAATGCTCACTGAGTGGGCTGAGGAAGTGCACAACATACACACCTATAATAAACTCACGTATAATAACATTGGAACAGGACGCCATGACACGTCTGGCTCATTTTATGCTGGTAAAAATGCAACGTCTATGGACGTCTGTTCAATTTGTGCAAAGTGACATAATGCTGGTGGACCGCCAACGTGTTAAATGCTTCATTTACGAGATCCAGTCTGCAAAAGATGCATGAAGTTGTGAAGTTTATCCGGCGACTATTGAGGCCTTGAAATTAGTCTCCTGAACTATCCGGTGACAATTTCCTAATTAATTTACATGTAATTATTGGAGAGTATTTTGAGATTTTGGCCATTTTGGAGAGAAATTTGAAAATCTTTGGAGAGAAGTTGCCCCAAAAATTAAATATCTGGAGACTGATTTAGCATGCTTTGTAGACTGGTATGAGATATAGCACAATTATAGAAAACACAAGGCTCTTCCGCCTTTTAGATTTTTGTAACAAGAAATCTTGGCGGAAGAGAACCCAGTCTGTGCTCATGTCTCTCCCAGTATGCGCTCCTTCCTCGCTCATGGCAGGTTGGAGTGTTGCAGAAGAGAACCTTGTCTGTGCATTTTAGTTTTTACCTCTTACATCGCCGCTTTTCCTTTGTCCCCTGGTGGTCTATGACTTGATTGCAGTGTTGTATCTTGCTTCCGATAATCCTGACTCTCTAGTTTAGTTAAGTTTAGTTTATTTTATGTTTTTAAATGGAACAAAATTAAAGTAGTTTTAATCATATGACATGCCTAAATAAAAAAGGTTTTTTTTTTTTTTTTAATTTTACTATTGAATATTGATACTCATGAGCTATTTCAGTATTTCTTGACTTGTATGGGAATGGGTGTGGGGGGCATTTCACATTTGCATGCATGCTTCTCTGCACCTGGTATTTTACTGGAGTTATTATGATGAGGGTGTCAAATTGATGTGAGTTAGAGTGCCGTTATAACTTGTAAATGTTCCTACTCTGCAAATATGATACTGATGAGATGATACATGAAATCGTTAATGTAGGAAACTGTATTCACTAGTTTGTTGTTCTGCATACATCACGATTGTTTATTGGCCTGTTAGGGGCCCAGGGGGGAATGGGCGGACGGCACACCACACTGGAATCTTGGGCAAAAATTCCCCTAACTCGCGTGCAGCTGGAGAGGTCAAAATACCTATTATTATTTCATGCCGTGCGCAAAACCCCAATTATGCTTTCAAATATTGAATGCGTGCGCTCTGACTAATATCTGGTACCTTTATACCACAGAGTACAGACCACTGAATAGAAAGATGTTTAACTGCTACATGAATGCTATTGGCCAAATATCAACCAATCAGAGAGAGGCATACCCTGACGACTGTGACGTCACACACGTATACCTATACGGGTATATAATTATGTAATGGTCAGAGCTAAATTTTCATTCACTAGCTATCAATTAGGAGTGACTAAATCAGATATGGAAAAAAAGTTTAGGTAATTAAAGTATAAAGGTATATTAATCTTGAAATAGAAAGAAAGGAGTTTAGGGGGGGGGGGGGCTCTCCTTGCCCTCCCCCCTCTCTCACAGAAACCCTGAATGGCATCTTTGGTCATAGAAGCAAAAACAAAAGAAATTGGCTAACTAATATTTATTATTATAATTGGCAATGGCATTCATGATACCAATTATAATAATAATAATTATGATATGGCTAGTTTCTTTCTTAGGAAGGTATAAGACCGAAGATGTGAAACTGATTGATAATTCATAAGTTACCCTAGTACCAATGTACATTCTTTCAGTTTGATATATTTACTCAAATGCCTAATTAAACGATCAGTAATGTTTAAACTAGTGCTTTATAATTTATCAAATTCAAATCTAAATTTTCTGATCGTATTATTTCTTAAATATTAGGATAATTGTAAATACTTTAAAACATGTACAAGTCCAGACAGTTGTTCGGTACGTGTCTAGAACCGAAAATCTTAAAATTCAAGCATTTACCTGAACTTATAATAGGAAGGTATTTTGTGTTAATTAGGTATTCTGTATAACTTGATTTACCATTATTCTTAATACTCTCCTTATGTTCATTGAATAGCTACAACTTTTTCTATACAATACAAGTTCGATACATGTCGGTGGCTGTTTGGAATAGCACGTCATCCTGACAGCCATTTTGTTTACTAACTTGTGTAATCATACGTTTTTAAAACTTTATAATTGCTATCCATAATACTTGCACTCCTCAGGTATCATGGATTGTATTGGATACCAATTACAAGAAGAATATAATTATTAGTAGGCCTATACCAAAGATGTGAATCTGACTGATAATTTGGAACTTACCCTAAACTAATTTTTTCTTAATTTGTTGTACATACTGGTAGTACCTTTCAAGTTAAAAATATAGGTCATACAGTTTTAATTTAATTATTTTACCTGTTTTCAGTTTTGTTTCCAATAGCTATTGTCTTATATAAAAAAAAAGTTTTAAAGGAAAATATTCATTACATAATGAAGTACTAGTGGGTAGTAAAATAACTAACTAAGTAAGTAGGTACACTATTTCTTCATAGTAAGTCACAATATTTAAGTGAAAATAGGTACGGTTATACACTTTTGACATTGGAAGAAAAACTATATAAGCCTACCTAATATAACATATTAAGTGGTTATATTGATTGATATCCATGATACCCCCAGGTATCATGGATACCAATCGAAATTACGAGTTAAAATTGGTAGGTGTATAGGTTTATATTTCTATGATCGAAAATGTGAAACTGTACAATAATTCCAACTACCTACTTCCAGTGATTTACGCTATTCCCACGTGTTACTAAATACACTGTACATTAATAAAGTTTATTTATTTATTAATAAAGTTTATTAACCCACCCCACACCTGCATCACTGTGGAGGGAGGGGGGGAGGCGTGCGCCGCCCCACTTCCAAGGTACCAGTGTGAGCGGCACGGCCCCTGATGGCTGACCATGTTTCAAAGTGTGGCAGGAAAGTCGCCAATTTAGTGAGAAAACGGATCCAGGTCGCCACATTTAAAATACTTTAAAGAAAGAATTTGACTTTCTATAATCCTAGTGTGATGGGACGATTAATCGGAATCGTATCAGAATAATCAGAGAATCGGGGTTTCCTAAGGTATCGGGAATCGTAATCAGAGTTCTACAATTTTAGGGCGATTCCGATACCTAAGACTATTATTTGTGTATAATATGTAATGCGGTAAATAAGTATTAGTGAAACTTAAAATGTAGCTACTAGGTATTTCTAGATATGGTCCTACACAATAGTAACTAGTTAAATATCTTGTACCGTAAATTTAATCAAATTAAATATATTCCAGACTTCAAATAGCTTAACCATCAACTTGTTTAGGCTTCAAGATGTTGCCAAATTTCCATAGGGAGCAGTTGTAAATTTTCAGCAAGGGGAAAATTGGGTAACTCTGCTAAACTTACAATTACCTGGGTTGCTAATCTTACAGTATCATTTAGAATTTTTTTTCAAACGTTATGAATTAAATGTTCACTGTTTAGAGAGGAATCAAAGGATTAGCTATGAATTATGAATTTAACTATTTAATATTTACATTAATGATTACTCGATAAAATAGAAACTAAGGTGTTGGAAGAGTTTCAATAAAACATTTCTAGCTTTATCATAGAAGTTTCAGCCCACATATAAATACTACAAAGTATAAGTTGACTTATGAAATTATTAATTAATTGAAGATTTAGTATTGTACTTGGTATAAGGTATCATTAGGTAGCAAAATATCTAGCCCAATAAGCAAGTAATCAGATATCGGGAATCGCATCGAGAATCATATCGGGATTCGGTTAATTTGGATAGAATCGGAATCGTTAAAATTTTTGGTATCGTCCCATCACTATATCCTAGTGAAGATTTTACTCTTGAAAACATCCCGATGAATCATGTCTGAGATGCATGTGTATCTCTTGAGACTATTTTATGAGTGATTTACTTGTTATTTACAGGGTTTTTCAACTTATTTCACCCCTCAAAAGTTGCCAGTATTCTGGCGACTTTGTCCATACTTTGAAAAATGAAATTGGCCGATATATGTATTTGTGATTTATATCTGAAATAAACTGTAAATGTACCTTTCCAGACCCCCAAACTTAACCTAGCTTATCGGAAACTTAATTGCGCTATATCTAAAAAATGGAGCGCCAGATAATAAAGCATGTCCAAACTGGCCATTTTAATGGCAAGTTTGTGACAGTTATTTTGGTCCAAGTAAAGTTAACGGACCAGAAATGAATCTGGTAAAGATAACGGACCAGAAAATAACTTAGTTAAGATAACGGACCAGAAATTAAGCTAGTAAAGTTAATGGACCAGAAAACTTTTTTTTAGTTTAAAAAAATATTTGATTCATTATTTTATAAATATACAATCTTATGAATGATAAAATTAATGATTATACATTAATTTTGTATATTTTATTAATAGAAAGAATTGATAAAAAACGTGATCCATTTTGGAGTTGTGAAGAACGTGTATTAAAAATGATTGAAAAAGCTTCTGCTTAAATCCTTTAATGTTGTATCTATGATTTCAAAATTATATTCTTTTTCCAATTATTGATCAAATATTTAATAATTTAACCAAGAAAAGTTAACGGACCATACTTTAACCTAGTAAAGATAACAGACTATGGTCTGTTATCTTTACTTGCTCCATTATTTTGACCCCTTCAATTGCAAAAGGTGAGAAATTTCTAATTTTCTCCTATGCTATTGGCTAAAATATTATTTTGTAGAGAATTTGATCATTTCAAAGAGAAACTTGGTGATTTTTGGAGAGAGCTAAAGAGTTTATGAGCCATACTTTTTTACTTGGACGAAGTGTTTCCACAACAAATGGTATTCCTGAAAAAACATCTTAAAATGGCTCCTTTGGTCCTTTTACCTATATTAAGTGTCAAAATATTGAAAATCAGAGGTGGACCTAGAGCACAAATTTACCCCAATTAATTAGCTTTAACTGACATACTCTGTAACATGTCATGTAAACATAGGAATTAATTTGAATTTTTTTTTCTGGATAATTCAGGAGACTAAGTGACTAACTGTCACTTGACTAATTTCAAGGCCTCCATAGTCGCTGGAGAAACTTCACAACTTCATGTATCTTTTGCAGACTGGCTAGACTGCAGGAACTGAGAAAGTGTTCTCCAAGAAATCCTTCTGTTCTCAATATAATACATGAAAATATAGGGAGGAAATTAAGGATTGTTTGCATAGAAATTGTTGAAAATGTCTGGTATACTGCTGACTGGTTGGACTCCACTTTGGAAAATTCTTTTGACTAACAGATAAATTGATTATTGACAGAATTGTAATTTGCATAGGATTGTTAGGCTCCAGGCAAAGAGACAATAATGTAGGTCCTTACTTGCCATTTGCCAATAGGTATATGTATATTGGTGAGTTTGTGATTCTAGATTTGAGCCTTTTAATTGATTGCATTTCAGCATTTGGAGTCCTAATTTTCTCCCCAAGTAAAATAGTATGTTGCATCATGCATGGATCATAAACTCTCCATTTGTCTCTCCAGCTCTCTCCAAAAATCACAACATGATCAAATTATCATAAATTCTCCAAAATAACCAGTCTGCAGAATTTGGGAGATATTTGGGATATTCTCTCTGAACAATTTTAAAATTCTTTCAATATTTACATTAAATTTGCTACAAACACTTCTGAATTACTCCCTATATCTACATTAATTTTGCTACAAACTAAATAAGATAACAAAACAAAATAAATAACAAAATAATCTCCACAAACAATTAACCATTTACCTGGAGACTTGCAAAATAACATTATAGCATAGATGAAAAATAGATATTTCTCGCCCAGACTGCAGGAACCCGTGTTTCAAAATATAGCAGGAAAGTCACCAGGTAAGTGAGAAAATGGATCCAGGTCGCAACATTTAAGATACTTTAAAGAAGAAATTTGACTTCCTAGCAGAAAATCAGGAAATTTTTACACTTGAAAACATCTTTATGCTTACTGTCTGCCAGTCTGTATTTGGTGCACAAAATCCCACTGACTTTTTTCAAATAGCTTAAAAAAATCCACCACAGATTTCCAATAATTTGGGTGATCCACCAACATTTTCCCAATTTTAAAATTTTAATGGTAACAAGTGACATAGGAATAAATAGCTAAAAATCCACTGACTTTGATAGAATATTATTTTCAAAGCAAAAAAAATCCACCGACTTGTTGGTTGAATTTATCATGAAATACAGTCTGGGCTGTCTGATGCATCATGCATGTGTATCTCATGAGACGATTTTATAGTGATTTACTTGTTATTTATAAGTTTTTCAACTTATTTCACCCCTCAAAAGTCTCCAGTATTCTGGTGACTACTGACTTTGTCCATACTATGAGTCTATGATACTTTGAAACTTAAGAAGGAATTGGTAAAGTGTTCTACAAGAAACACTTTATTTTGGCTTCTGTTCTCAGTAAAATACATGTAAATATTGGAGGAAATTAAGGATTGTTCGCACAGAAAATGTTAATGTCTCGTATTCTGCAAACTGGTTTCTCGCCATTGCTATTGAAGAGTTCAAAATAACTCACAAACTCGCAATTAAAATGGCGTGTTTGGACATGCTTTATTACCTGGATTTTCTCCTATCACATATGCTTCCAGTCTGCAAGATATGGGACATTTTTACATTTTCTGTGCGAACAATCTCTAATTTTCTCCTTTATTTTATAACATTTAAAATTGTTGATTTCCACTCCAGTCTGGCTATGCAAAGCATGCACAATCAGTCTCCAGATATTTAATTTTTATGACAATTTGTCTCCACAGAATTTTGCTTCATAATGCCAAAGGCCAAAAATCTCAAAACACTCTCCAATATCACCTAGACTGCATTTGATGGTAAATTCCACCAGCTTGTTGCCAGAATTGTTTCCTCTGTAAAAATATATTCTAGCAAAGTCAGTGGATTTTTAGCAATTTAATCCTATGTTACCATTAATTTTTGGTGGCTAAATTAGGAAAATGTTAGTGGATCATCAAAATTATTGAAAATTGTTGAATGTTGGTGGATTTTTTCAGCTTTTTGAAAAAATCAGTGGATTTTTATGCACCAAATACAGACTGTGATATTACGAGTACAGATACTAGGTTTTGGTAATCTGTCGATACTGATACTTAAAAATCACGATACTTCTGATACTGATACACCGATATTTATTAGTTACATATTATTATTATTTATTTCATTTATATTAAATGTAGCTACCAAATCTTGTACAATTGTATCAGATTCGGCAAGTCTGATATGTACCGTATAATGTATGTAATACGTAGGTATGCACAATCTATTATCTACCAATGAGCTACCAAATATTTCAATTCAATGTTCTTGAAACTGGAAGCATTGATGACTTATGAATAGATGAGCGTTAAGAAACCGGATGTAATGAATTGGTATATTCGTGGCTTCATCCAGTTTTTTTTATATAATATTAATAAGTTTCAATTATTTATTGTAATCTTTGTTTTTAATCCAAAACATAATTAATTGACCATTTTTCTTAATACTCTGCTTATATTCATTGAATAGCACCAACTTATTCTATATACCAGTTTTAGTAAAAGTTTGATACATGTTTGGAATATAAGGATAAGGATTTTTAGTGATGAAAAAAAAAATGAACAATACTTCAACAAACCCCCTATATAATTTCCTAAAAATAGGATATTTTCGGGCATAGTGACACTTACTCCTGACACTTGAGTTATTTTGTTTAGAAACTTACGTACGTCATGGTACATGAACTTATGATTTATATATTCAAATCATACGTTTTTAAAACTTCATAATTTTTTACTTATAACAATTTAACCAGAACGGAAATTCTTTCCTCCTATTTAATAGTGATTGTCATATTATATTGTAGTGTATCATTTTTAATTTATTGTCATCTGCTGCTGTTAAACTTAAGAAATGACACTCTATACAAAATAATTTAATCGTGATGATATTCATCATATATTTTTTTCCAACAATATAAACTAAAGCAATAACAAACATTATAGGTAATTGTTCGATGAAAATAAGATGTTTTAATGGTATAGGTGATTTTTGAATTAATATTTACCGATCCGATACTGAGCACTGGTACCCAAAAAATGGCCGATATAACGAGTAGTTTTACCGATACAGTTAGTATTGGTACAGCCATATTTAACAGTGAACTTTCTTCTACAATCTAATCATTTATGTAAGTAAATGTAGCCTATTGAATATCGATTTACTTCATTGCATTTCAGTCTGCAGAAAGGCCACTCTGGAAAATACCTTAGGCTAACACATGAATTTTAGATGCTAAATGCTGCGGATTAAACAGTTCTCATTAATTCATTACTGTATTTAAATGTTTGCTAAACTCAAACAGAGTAATTAATTCATGAGAAAAGACCTCTTTTTCCCAGAGTGGCTGATTGGCAGATCTTTTAGAAATTCTTATTAATAATTTTGCATTAATACCTATAGCGCAGGACGGGGTAAAACAGTTCAGGGTTCCGCAAAACTTTTTAGGGGTCTTTGGTGGGGTTAAACTGTTCACTCAAATCTATTAAAAAACAGTAGATCCAACAATAAATCTGATAACACCATCGTTTTGATAAGTGTGATAACATAAATTTTTTGATGGTGTTAAGTTTTTTGGTAGCATCAACTGTTTTCTAATGAATTTGAGTGAACAGTTTAACCCCATCGAAGACGGTTGAACAGTTTTACCCCGTCCTGCATTATATATATTTAAATTAATTTAAATGTTGTCAGATTATTAAATTTTGAACATTTAACCAGTTTCATATTTTCTACCCTAAACTCTGACTCGTCCCAAGAAATTAGAAGAAGCCAGTCATCAGTTTTCTTTATTTTGTCAATTTGATCATTCTGGATAATGTGGCTCCTGACTCAAGATTTCAGTAGCAAATTCAATTACATGTCATTGCTCTCTGAAATCAACAATTTTCCTACTGTTTTTAAAGGAAAAGCTAATGTAACATTGAATTGATTCAAAAAGTGACATGCCAAATGAATTAGTGAAGTAGTGTTTAAATTTCTTAGCCAGTGAAGACTGTATAGTCTAAAGTATAATCTAAACAATTGTACTCCTCCATTCTGTAACTCCTCAATTCCATAATATAGGTAAAAAGAGCAAAGAATAACTTATTCTTTGAATAAAGTGCAAAGAATACTTAATTCTTTGAATAAAGTGCAAAGAATAACTTATTCTTTGAATGAAGTGCAAAGAATACTTAATTCTTTGAATAAAGTGCAAAGAATACTTAATTCTTTGAATAAAGTGCAAAGAATACTTAATTCTTTGAATAAAGTGCAAAGAATACTTAATTCTTTGAATAAAGTGCAAAGAATACTTAATTCTTTGAATAAAGTGCAAAGAATACTTAATTCTTTGAATAAAGTGCAAAGAATACTTGATTCTTTGAATAAAGTGCAAAGAATACTTGATTCTTTGAATAAAGTGCAAAGAAGATAAATGTGATTGAAAAATGCATTTAGCAAATGTTCAAACTGATGCCATTATTGTTTGGTCAATGCTGATAACACGCACCAATGGATTTGAAAAGGTCTTAAAACAGGCCATTAGGGATGTTGCAACATTGTCTTTCATTTCGATTTATTGTTTGTTCTAGGTTTAGGGCAATAAACTTTGTCTCCAAGATGTCCCCACAAATAGAAGTCAATAGGTTTTTGAAAGATGTGTAGGATATTTAATGGCACCCTATCCCTAGTATTCCTAATGGCCTGTTTTGTAATGTCTGTGAATCCCTTGGTGCATGTTATCAGAGCTGTGTGGACAATAATGGTCATCAATGTTAAATTTTGTCAAGTTAATTCTTCAATCAAATTATAGTTTCTGCATTCAGAGCTATTCCATTTCACTCTTGTGTTCATAAATAAATGTTTATTCGTCAATTGAAATACCAGTACATTTTATTTGATTCACCCTATGTGTCAGTTAAAGCCAAATAATTGGCTTAGATTTCAAAAGGTCAAAACTCAGATATGTCTAATTGGCTTAAAATTTGAATTAATTCCTATGTTCTGTGTTAATTTTAGCTTGAAATCTTCAAGAAAGAGTCGAAATTGGCTTGGCTCAGTTTTTTTGTGAAAATTTGGCTCAAAATTGGCTTCAGTTTGTCCAATCTTTGCAACATGGGATCCACTCTCTATATTTCTCACTTCAAAAGTAGCTACTAAATAAACTGGTTTCAGGGTGCAATTGGACTAACTAAATAATTGTGAAGCTTGTATGCTTGTAGGTGATGGTTGCTGAAATTGAAGTAATCTAATATCAATTTTATGACATTTTTCTATTTGATTTTCTACAGGATCTTTATTTTATTTAAATTAGCTAGTCATACTTACAAGTAGTCAGCAACTTTTCAGTATTAATGCCTCCTAAGAAGAAAAGTCGTCTATCTGAATTACGTAGCATTAGACTTCTGAAGGCGAATCATCAATCCTTGCAGAGAAATGAAAATATTTTGGAGGATCCACCTGAAGTAAAGCCTAATGTTTCTGAACTGCAACAACTCACTTTAGGAACTAATAGATCAAAAAAGTAAGTAGGTATACCTTTACAATGGATTACATGTCAAGTAGCTAGTTGATTTTGATTGGATAAACATTCCTTGTAGAATTTTTTTCATTGTAGCTTATTTTAATTTTTATAATTAGTTTTTTCATATCATAAATAGTTGAATTTAGAGATTATTTTAGAAATCATTAATTTAAATGATAATATGCTTCCTTTCCTACCAGACAGAAGAAGAATAGAAAAAATGATGAGAATGTTCCCATCAAGAACTTCAATGAAGTGCCAGATCTTCAAGCAGCTTCTTTTGTGAAAATGGAAAATATCAATGAAGAATATTCTCCATCAGAAACAGGTGTGCTAAATATATCGTGTATTATTTTGCAATCAAACTTCTTAAACTCTGAGAATTGTTTTGAATGGGTAAATTATTCATATCCATTTAGATCTATTTTCTACCATATCCTTTCATATGGTTACTTTCTAAGTACAGTGAACACCTGCCATACGACATCAATCCTTTCAGAGGTTAGGATCGTCTCAGAGTCCTTTGTATTTAATTTTCTTTTGATTTCAGCAATAACCTTTGGTTTTGAAAATACCTTAAACCCCCTAATAAATTGATCAATTAGGTAGCTAGTTGATTTAAAATAGATGTTGTTCACTAATTAGCTAGCTAGTTATTTTATAATATCAAAATGTTGCTTCATAACTTTTTGTATTACCAGGATATGAACTTCCAATGGCAGAAGTTGATGGAACCTCATCACTAAGAAACTTCAGAAAGAAAACAAATGATGTCATAACTCCACCATCAAGACCAGTCTTGGATCAGAATGGGCCAATCGAAACGGAAGAATCTTCTCTGCCAGAACCAGACCTTGGTTTCCTCAACATCTCACGACGATATGATACAAATGTCTCTGGGAAAGAATCTGAGATAATGATATGTAACTTGACATCTTCGGCTGGGGCCAATGTTACCTTCATTCCAGAAATTAATAGTATTGACACTATTAAAACTATAGAGAGCTCTAAAAATAACCCAACTGTAGTCCTGCATGATATACTACAAAAATCAAACACGTCAACTAGGAATATTCTAAGAAATTTCCGACTAAATGAAGATGAGACTGATAACCATTCTGATGTTGAGAATCAAGAGAATCCAGCTGTAATGGATTATGAAGATGAGACTATGGTTAGTATTGAATACTCTAGCTAATTGAACACTTGAAAAAATCGTTTTTGGTATCTCCAGTCCGCTTGAATTGAAGTAGCAGTAGCTATTTCTATTTTCTTCTGCTTTTTGAAAAAATAAAAGTAATTTAATAAATGTGATGACAAACAATAATGGAGTGAGATATTGATTATTGATGATTGTCATAATTAAATTAGCTTAATTTCTTGACCTTTCATTTGACATATTTTGAAAATCAAAGAATTTATACAAAAGAGCTATACAAAAAATTTAAAATATATTCAATTGTAGGTACTTATCTATTTTGCTGAATATTCCCTCCTGATCAAAAATTTAAGACCAATTGAAAAAGAATTAAAAAAGGTAAATTTCTCACTTAAGTTTACTGATATTAGCTAGCTATAGTATATTTGGTATTGTATACAAAGAATTATGAATCCCATCAATTTATTCTGAAATGTGCATTTATATAATAGCTATAATACGAGTTTTATGCTTGATCAAAATTATAATACAAGTAGTAGCTATAAATTGTAAGATTTAGGCTAATTATACTGTTATTAGTTCAGTTAGAGATCAGCAATCACTTCGTAAATGTGCTATTGTGCTAGAATTCAAAATTTCCATCATCAAGGTTTACACTACGAGCAATTGTAGCAAAGTTGAATTGCAGTAAAACTGTATTTTGCAACTTTCTAAAATCTAAATGATGTTGTTAATTATGATAAAGTTAAATTCTCTAGTAGACATATAAAATTCCTACTGCATTGAGTAGAGGAATAGTATGCGTTGTTGCAAAAGACAAGAGTGTTTTAGTGAAATTATGAAAGTCACTGATGCTGATTACTGTTCAGTAACCATCAGTCGACATTTGCAACAAAAAGACAACATAAATCAACATACAAATTTCCACATCACAAGGTGGACCATTTAAGGTTTGGTTGTGAACCCCAAACCTGGGACGTTGCGAAGTGGAACTAAGTCCAGTTTTTGGATGAAAAATATTTAATCTGGATGATCTTGATGGCTTCCAACAATATTGACATGACAAAAAAATGCCTACAGAAATTTTTTCAAGCAAAAACTCATTTAAAAAAAAATTCTGAATAAATTTTGTGAGTAAAACTTCTTGTCTAAAATACCTTTCATAGGTAGCTACTATACTACCTACCAGTAGTCTTACGAAATTTTTTAAGTTATCCATGAAATATATTATCATCATTATTTTTCAAGTGGTCTTAAATTTTTGATCAGAGTGTTTTTGAAAAATTATATTTCCCCCTTATCTGTTATTTCTAGTGAAAATCTATTTTATTCTCACAGGAATCAAACGTTGTTGACATCAAATCAGAACCAGAAGATTCGGATGATGATCCTCTATTTATTGAGGAATTTTCTGAGAGTGAAGGTAATGTAACTAGCTATTAGTTTGCTGCTTTCCACTTTTTGTGATCTACAGGGTGACTCAGCCAAGTATGGACTCATGAAAGTCAAGGGTTTCCAGTTACAGTTTATGAAGGCGTTGAGAAACACATCGTTTATTTTATTCTATTCGTCTCCACAGACTGATGAAATAGCTGACGGTTTATTGAGTTTTAACAATTTATTCAGTAATTGCCTTAAAATATGTATAAATAACATGTAAGGCCCATTCTTTATTAGCTGGTAAAACGCCGCGTTTTCACCCCCAGTTTATGCCTTTTCAATTAATCACGATTGAATGAATGTAAAGCTAATTTGCAGTCTAAAACTTTCTTTCCTACCGCCTTACAAGCGTAGGCGGTGGTAGCGCGTCTGGAGGAGTTAAAAACGTGGCATTTTATCTTCTATAGAATGAGCCTAACAGAGGTAAAACCGTTAGAAGCCTGCATGATGAAGCTGCATAAAAGATGCAACTAGGCAAGAAACCAGTGACTTCATCCATGGTCTGAGCTGGTGGCACCACTAGGCACAGCTCCATTGCAGTTTTACACACCTTTCAATCAGGTCGATCTGAGAGAAGCTATACATTGTGTATCAGGCATAATAAGTGATGAAATATCTACTTAGATATGCGACTTGTACAATATATTGGACTATCTCCAGGTAAGCACGAGTGTACATCCTTTTAATAATTAAAATCTTAATGCTTTCCAATAGAAATAACTAATAGTATATAAATTTTATGTATGACAAGCTTAAATGTGTAATCATTGTGAAGTTCTTCCATAGTTATGCATACGAAAATGTAAACGTCGTTCTTGTTCCTTCTTGCGGGAGGGCTTTAGTTTAGCGCAGCCCTATCATTCGCATATTTACTTACAGGCTTTATATATTCTGAAAAACCTTCTCTTCAATCCGTTGTTCTCTATAGATAGGTATAGAGATTGAAATTTATGATTCCAAACTTTTGATAGCTATGAGATATCTGATATTTTGAAAAACTTACCTTGTCTATAAAGCTTTAAATTAATTTATGGTATTAGCTATATTACCATTGAGTCTTCTGTAACATCATTTGTTTGAAATGACTAATAAATATATGAAATTGTTGATTGCTAGAGAGTTGTGGTTTGGTCTCACGTTTATTTGATCTCAATAATTACAGGTAGCTAATAATGCTACTAATAATGTCCTAAGTGTTGTATCTATTTTATATATAACTTCAACCCTTTCGTGCCGACTTTTTTCATGAGTTCATTATGAGTAATAATTAAGTTTTTAATAATATTTATGTACTTGTACCTCATTTTAATCTATTGATAGCTATAGTGTTTATTTCAAAATTGTGATGGGACAATATGCTCCACCAGTCCTGTACATCGCAGACTATTGGGACAATATATCTCAATAGAATATGAATGTTACTAGTGGGACATATTAGCTCATTCGGCGCGAAAGGGTTAAAATTGAATAATGTTGCCTAGGTACCTAATGTCCGGTCCAGTCTGCTGAGACATATAAAGTGTTTGTATTAATCTCTTTTTCTGTTCACAGTAAAATTAATGTAAATATAGAGATTAATTCTAAAAGTATTTTCAGTATAGCTAAGTCAGTGAAATTAATGTAGATATAGGAATTAAATCAAAATAGTTTGTAGAGATTATCTAAAATATATCACATATTCTTTGTCTGTTGAAACCAGTAAAGTGTTTATTTTTTTATGATCTTTTTTCCTGTTCAAACTTCAAATTAATGTAAAAATCAGGATTAATTTCAGAATATGTTTATGTCCCTTTTTTTTACATTAAATTGCACTTGCTGTGTAATAGACCCAATGAACCTTTCTGTGATGATGATAAAATATAGGGTAAGGACATTCCGAAAATAATTCAATCAATTCCTCACCCGAAAGGGTGTTCTGGTGGTTATATGTATTTTCTAATTGAGATTGCTTGCAATTCAGATAGCGGTCCTGGCAGTCTGATTCTTACATTTGGATCAAATATTCATTTCGAAAGTTAAATAATTAATTAATAATTCAAAAACGTAATAAAAAATACATGATATTTATAATACATTGGGTGGTATTGCCCGTTCCAACTACAATCTAGTAGCTGAGATATAATTTTTTGTGTATATATTAATGCACGTTAAATTATTGTTGGTCAGTTTGGTATGGTGTTTTTCTCTGGTCTTAATTAATCATAAAATTTTGTTATAATGGTTTTTGTTGTTTCACTTCATGATTATTTTTGGCCAGAGTAAACTTATTTTATTAGAACAAGGCTCTTGTAGTTATTCCTGCACTTAAACTAACTGTAATTGCCTGACTAATGTTTTTACGATAACAGGTTTTGTTAATTATATATTCTTCGAAATTAACTGGTCAAATTCAGTCTTAAACACTTTAGATTTCGATTAAAGTTTTTAATTTTCCATCACCAAGATCATCAACTCTGGGTGACAGGCTCAGTGAACACAATTTACGTAACTAGTGTTACCTAATGAAAGACAAATTAGAATATTCTTACATTTGCCTTTCAGATATGCCTCGCCACTGCTCAGAATGTAACTTCAAGCTGAAGAGCATAGATCCTCATACATCATGTGTGTTCCATTCAAAATGCCTCAAAATTCCGTATTTTGATCCTCGTGATTGTGAAGCTTGTTTGGAGCTATTTGAGATATGTAAAATAAGTGAGGAAGCACGCTCCTGTTGGCAGAACAGGATGAAGAGGCTAACTAAACACTCAGAGAAAGTGATACTACACCCAAAAGCTACCGCATTTGACATCAATGGTGATCAATTTGAATCCTCTTTTAACACACCTGCCATTGCTGAAGCAGAAGGTCTGTTATCTGAGAAAGAAATATCTTATCAAGCCATGAAACTTCTGGAAAAATTGACTTCTAATTTGCAAGAGTAAGTGGCTGTGGGTATATATTGTTCTAACTCTTCATACCGTAATGCACATTTTTGCTACTTGAGAATGGAGTCACATCCACGGTTGCAACATTCAGAGAAATAGTGTGCAATTCTCTTGATCTAGTGTTAAATTGTTGTAATGGAAATAGCTACAAAGTGTCCTTCTTGTAAAGTTTCTTTTTTTCTTTCTCAGGAAGAACAGAATTGAAAATGGCCATGAACAAGACTCACCATCTGCCTACTCAGATTCTGAGAGTGACATGTCTGTTAGTGACGTCCTTGAACATGAAGAAAACTTAAACCAAGAGTTTAGAGATGTCCCAGAACCTGAAATCTTAATTGGAGAAGTGTATATATTGCCAGAAGATGCGGAGATACACAGCACAAGAGTTGTCTTGCAGGGTTGTGAAATATCAAGTATTGGAAAGGAACGAATGGTGGATTCTTTCCAACAACATAGAAAAAACAAGATTAGAATACTAAGATACTGTCCAGCAGTACTAAACTTCTTAGTCAAACTTGCGGCCTATGGTTCTCAAATTCCAGCTCGCAAATCCTCTATATGCCAAGAGATTAGAGCTCCTTTCAACAAGACCACCATGGAAATGACATCTTGGAAACTAGAGCATGATCATATTGAAGTTTCAAAAATACCTGATTCACTAACAACCTTGGCTAGTGATATAGAGAACCAGAAACCGTGTTCTTCTTTCTCCTCCACTTTGCCTTTGGTATCTTCTACGATACCTCTTCTATCATTCGCTTCAGCACCAAAACTTTCAGAGTCTTGTCATAAACTGTCAAAGAATCTTGCAGCTCTTACACTGAAACCCCCCAAGAAACTCTTGAAACAAGATTATGAAACAAGACTAGAGTTGCTTCAGCACCTACGATTGTACCTCAGTACATCTACTACATGCACTCTACTCAATTCTGTCAAACAAATTGCTAGTCTTGAGAAGTCCTCTCAAGCAGAAGCAGTTTTTCTTGAAATAGAGAACATTAGAAATTTCTTGGAGAAAGGGACTACAGCGTCGGCATTGTCTCTCTTGATTCCTATTCTGAAAAAGGCAGCACACATCAGAAGAAAAATTCGTTCTTACGTGACACAAGGTCTTGGCCCTGTACAAGTGAGGCTTGCTCTTCTAGAAGGCTCATTGTTTCAGGGTGATCTTTTCGACAAAGTAGCTGTCGCCAAAGCTTCAAAGCTTGCCCAACCTTGTTCTTCTGGTCCTCTTCAGCAGGCTTATCTGATTAATAACAAACCTTCAACAAGAAGTCTGACCAAAAATGTGCAAGAAAGTTTCAGAAATAAAAAGATTAATCGCACTTCTCGAAATGGCAAGTCCTTTCAAACAGAAAGTGTTCCTGCGAGAGAACGCCGACATCATAACTACTTACATAAGGGACGATCAACCAACAAAACTGGAATATCGAATAAGAAACAAGATACTCAATAACTAGTCTATACACTATTGTCTCGTCCTTTTGCAAAAAACAAATGTGCATCTACATTCATGATAAATTACGAACTCACATTAGGGGGATTTGTTGGAAACTGGACTAATTATGGCAAAATCCTGAGAATTGTGCAAAGTATAGCTACTTCCACATTATGGAACTTGAATCATTCACAGTTTTCTAATGCCAATTTTAGTTGCTCTACCTACCTCATCAAATTAGCAGATATTTTCCTATAAACTCCATGACATCTCTTAGCTCAATACATCGTAGTGCTAAAAGCTACAGCTAGTATCTATGGGCAGACTTTCTGTCATAAGACGAACCTTGGACATTAACGAAAAAATCCCTCCTGCAGTTTCAACAAACCACTTCGCTATCTGTTCAAAATAAACCTTTTCGCTAACCCAGGAAACGATATAGTAAACTTTATATGAAGATTCCTTCATTAAATAGCAATTCAAATATAGTTGCTAGTGGAAGTTGATCTACGTATTTCCCCGACTAGATCTGATAAATGAGAACGTATGTTGGGAAAGGAGTTGCTATTGATGACACCTTTCATCCAGCAGCTCTTTGGTTAGCAAAACTCTCTTCAAAAACACAGACAGTAAACGTATAGAGTTCCACGTTTGCTAAAAATTCTTTCAGGTGGAGTTTTAAGTCGTAGCACCTGGATTTGGTTTCAGATGAATTTGGTTAGATTTCGTAGAGAATTTACCATAAGACGATATCAATATAAGTAGAAAATGTTGCACTGAAACCAAAACCCCAAACTCTCCACCTCTGAAATATTAAAATTCATCTCTTATCTGGTAGATGGAAACTCCTAATACCACGTATTGCTATTTTACACCTAAAAAAGCGCTGCGTTAATGCTGAAACCAAAAAGCAGAGGAATGTACAAAATATTGCCCATTCTCATGGTATTCAATGCTCTATTCATAAATTATCTTCATAAAAGACCAATTCTAACCCATTAGTTCCTGATGCAAGTTTTGTCCTGGCTAGAGTTGCCTCACTATCCAAAAAATGAAATCCTCAGCTCTCTGGTCTAATAACCAGACTAATCAGCAGTGCACAACATTGAACTTTCCCTAAAGCTCATACGTGCGAAAAGTAGCCATCTCTTTTGCCTGGACGACAGGAGTGCAAATGGATAAAATAGACAATGTTTCCTTAACCAAATATTCATCTTTATCTATCTTTGAATTTTTGTCAACTTGCTGTGGAACTCTTGGTTTTGTATAATAATAAGCTGTAGACTAAGGTAATTTGTTACCTATTATTTGATCTGGACTAAAAAAATTTGTGTTCGAACTTTTGTTTTCTTGCGAGTCTTCCTTCATACGGTCATTGATTTGTATTTTACTACAAGATTGTTTTACCTCTGTTACTTGTTATTTTTCCTTCTTTTAAGTTTATTCCAAAACTGCAAGCAATTTCATCGGTTTGTGCGAACTCATTATCTAATAAATTAAGGTTTAACACAACCTAACTATTTAATAAATAGCTACAAGGGTTATTCAATCTATTCTCTTTTCTCTTTGATAACCAAGTGGAGAAGAATGATCACGAATAGTTTCAACACATATTTCCTACTAATAGCTATTTGGTAAGTTTTTGCTTCAGGACAACCACACTCAAAATGGAAAAGAGAGAATTGTCCTTTCTGTAACAGGAAACCTGCAATAATTCCCTTTCAGCGAAAACTGACCAAATTTGGGCGGAAATTGATTCTACCACATGTGATTCGTCGTCTCCACCAGGTTACCAGAGAGAAAGGAGAATATATTTGGTAACTAGCTTCAGTATTTCACTAAATGCAACGAATTTCTCTTTCACTTGATTTTAGAGTTTTTTTATTGGCCTTCATATAACTGAAAACCCTTAACTTTTATCCGTTCACACTTGGCTGGGTAAGTGAGAGTTGTTTTACAATTTATTTTTCTTTAGAGTTAAACGTAACTGTTCTGAAATACAAGACTGAATTACCTTTATTCTTTATTATTATTAGCTATGAAGTACATTATCCAAATGAATATTAATAGAATGTTTATTTCAGAGTATGATGATGTTGATGATAGTTGGCTGCCAATTGAACCGAAAGTGAATGTATCAACTGACTATTGTGACGAATCCACTTCCAGTGATGCCAACAGAGTTGATTTTGTGAACCAGAATCTGATAGCCTACCACAAGAGAATGAAGTCACTCTCTCGTACAGATAAGTTGAAAGCTTTCAGACGAGAGTATATGATGGTGAAACCTTTGAAAAAGCACAAGAAAATTAAACTGCCTAGATTCAAACCGACAGGAGATACCAATAACTATTCTTTCAAATGTCCATTCTGTCCATTCAAAACTGATACTGTTCTTCATATGCGTAGACACAGAATAAGGCACGTATCTGAAGGGGCTTTCAACTGCAAACTGTGCGAGTTTGCTACTAAGAGTAAAGTAGACTACAAAGATCACCTTGTACAACATTACAAAGAGTTCAGCTCTGACTCTGAGGATTCTGATGTAGAGGAGGTGTACTCACTGGATACGCACAGGATTAATGATGCCATTATTCATTCCAAACTAACGGATGAATCTGCTTTTGTTGGAGGTTTTCAGGAGGGTAATCCGCAGATGTCAAGGGTGCAAGTTATGGCCAATTTGAACAGTGCTGTTGTTGCTCCGGAAACTAATGTTCTTTATGAGAAAATTTTAGATTTGCGATGTCAATACTGCCCTTTTTTCACCCGTTACCGCAGCGTCATGAATCAACACAAGACCATCCATCTTTCAGAGGGTATTATGTACTGCCCTCAATGTGATTTCAGTACCAGTGTCAAGGAGGAGTACAAAATACATTTGATGAAGCATTATAAGAGAGATTCACTGAGTTGTGAGTACTGTGGGTACACCACAACTAGTCAGTACTCATTCCAAACGCATAAAATGAGACACTCCCAGAAAACCTATTCTTGTGAATTCTGCAAATATTCTACTGGGTTTAAGAGAGCATTTAAGTTTCATTTGTTAAAGCACAGTGCCAAAAAACTTCTTCGATGCAAGCAGTGCCCTTTCATCACAAAGTATCGGCATAACTACCGGCAGCACATGGCCATTCACACTGGCAAAGGACTGATGTTCTGTGACTTCTGCTCTTTCTACAGTGCATGGGAGACTAATTTCAGCCGCCACTTGGCTAAACACAAAATGGAGGAAGAAGCCAGGAAAGTGGAAGAGCAGGCATGGATAGAAGCTGAGGATGGAGTCCCTCAATGTTAAATATCATATACTTACATTGAAAGAAAAGGTGGTTTATTTCTGACAAAGTATTAGCTAGAGCTAAAAAATTTTAATCTGAGAGAGAGAGCAATATCATTTTTTGTTACTAACCAAATTACTTGTTATATTTTAGTGAGCAATATATGATTTTATAATATTCACACGTTACGATATTTGGTTTATTTTAATTTTTATAATATGTTACGCAGAATTATCTGTTCGAAATAGACTTTTACAGTTGAATGATGAATGTTTTATATTAACTATAGCAAACAATTTTTAGCTGGTTTACTATTGAGCAATATTATTCATAATTAAGAATGAAGCAGAAAAGGAGTGTATTAAAAATATACGCCCTGTTTTACTTTCAGTAATTAGACTTCGAAGTTTCGTAGTTTTTTTTTCAATCGCTGACATATTTGATTGTAGTTGTTGAATGTTACCTTCTGGTGCGATATTATTTGATTATACGGATTTTAATCTTGTGATACATATCTTTTTTAACTACAGTAAACAGTTCATTGATCCATCTTTAAATAGTTTTCACCTTAATTGTTCATATGTTTTATGACCTCATCTTCATCAACTTGCATAGCGAGTAAACTAGAACTTAATGGCTTGAAATTTCTAAATATGATAGTAACAACGTACATAATGGCTAATACCCAGTAGCTAAATATTAACTACATTCATTTATCTAATTTCTACACAGAATATAGAGTCGTTTCATATCATTATTATCAGCAAATGGTGATGGGTGATTTTGTTCATGGAACAATGTCCCTGTCTTAACTGCTCGTTCTAATCCCAATGTATTTCTTTTTCTAGGGATTAAATATGATTGAATAAAGTAGGATCAATAATAATATTACGAGTGCCTTAAGTAGTTTATGTTGTATAGCTTTATATAAGGTGTGTGACGTACAGACTTTATAATAGTAACACTGTACCTATTCATTAAATATATTTTTATAGTTAGCCATAGTTTCTCAAAGATCTGTCTGTCAGAGTTTTAGAATAAACTAATGTAATTTGAAAGGTGGGTTGTTTTAAATAGACTCTCATTATTTTCTGGAGTATTGTATGTCTTCCAACTCGTAATAAATATTGTTCATAAGGTTAATAGTTGGATAGCTGCAAATCAGACCAACTGTAAATTAATAATCTTACTAGTAGAGTATTGCTATATACTCCACTAACCCCTTCCAAGTTTTTAATGTATTGCTCCCCTAATAATATAGTAGGCTTCCTTAAATTTTATGGTAATTTAAATTTGGACATTGTGCAACCTTCAACATCAACTTCTTTAATTATTTAGTTATGAAAAATTGAAGAATGACCTTGAAATATTCTATAGTTTCTAATTGTTAAAGTAAGTATAAGACTAATCACTAGTGTTCAAGGGGATATTTTTTGAAATTGCATAGAGAGAGAGTAGAATCTCCTCTACCTCGAATTATTACTTGGTATATTATTTTTTAATGCTACTTGCAGTTTTAGAAAATAGCGGAAGGATAATTATTTTCATTTCGAGCTCTTTCATTTACTAAAGAGTCTAAAGTGAGTACTGTTCAGAAAAATCAAACTATCATTATAGGATTAACTTAGTTTTATTTTAAACATTATTGGGATGTGCTATAATCAATATATTACGTTGTGCCTTCATCGTGTCTTTTCAGCTGCTCAATAGGTAGTAGTTGTACCTTTCCATTCCATTTAAGACTATCAAATTAAACCTAACTTTTCAGGTTAGTTTGAGCTGCTCAGTCTCTTATATTTTGGACTGTTAAACAATATTCGTGCAATAAAATTTCCAGATCGCTTGCGTTTGTTGATGATTATCCTGTAGTCTAGCTGATCCCCAGGGGCTCTATCCATAATCAGTCTGGTGGATGGAAGAGAAGGGGGGTGGCGTCCCTTGGGCCCCTACTGCTATAATTTCGAATTTGGATTAGCTAAATGCCTTAATATTTTTTTATCTCGTTATTCATTTTTAAATGCTACTTTCATATTTGTAGAGTAGCGATAAGGTTATGCATTTCAAATAGGTTTTTCAGATTTGGGTAGGTAGATTTGTATTTTCACCTCTTCATTTTCCTCTCCTATACATGTGTCATATTGTTATACGTTCGTAAGTCACTATAGATCGCAAAAGAAGCTTGTTAACACTTTATATGAATTCTCGACTTATGGTGACCGTACTTCAATGTTGTTGTTCAAAATAATTATCAAATTGGACACTTGAGCCCCAAATGTTTTTTTTGCGGCTCCCCTCTTGCATCTACATTGCAATCTGTACTATGGGTAGAGTACGTTCCAAGTTATCGGATGGTTCAACATTTTCGATCATATACCAAGCTACAAATAATTGATATTTAACTTTTATTTTAATTGGTATCCAATATAGCTGCTACTATCATGGATATCAATTTAAATAGAAGTTAAATAATGATTATCATATAAGTATCGATATTTCTTATAATTGTAAAAGTGAAATTGTCCAATAATGGCCTTGATATCCCCCGCCCCAATGTGATGAAGACGCTTCCATGGGCCGCATATAGCTAGATAGCTTATTATTAATTAACAAAACAACCAATTAATAATTACAACTAGAGAATTAAAAATTGATCTAAATGTTATGGTTACTTTTTTTAGTGTAAAACTACTCTCATCTCTTGAAAATTTAGGTAGAAGGATAGGCAGTCATTTTTTTTATTCATAAAATCCTTTAACCTCCATGTTTGAAGCTTATGAGTTAATTTCATATTTATTGAGAACTATCGTCTAAGGTATTCATATAGAAAATCTAGAATTTGTGTCAATACTTATTTTTTAAGTTTCCATGCTGTATTAATCAATATTGCGAGCACTGATATGACGCTGTAGTATAAGATTGAAGCTCCTTCATTGGATTTGTTTGATTTGACTTCCTTATTCTTGCTTCAACGAAATTTATTATGTTTACATTCCACTTTGTAAGAAGTAAATTGGTAGGTTACTATCTGGTGAACGTTTTCCGAGCAATTTACCGATTTACTCTTAATAATTACCGATTTGCTCTATAGTAAGATTGCGGTGAACGATTTTTAGCTTCCTGTAATTTCGCGGCAAACTAGAGATTACACAAGGCATGTAAGGGGTTGAAGCAGCGCTGCCACTGATTGGGAAATGGCCCATGTATTGGTAAAACGCGCACTGCTTCAGGGAATGGAGGGAAATTTAATATTTCACGGATAACATAAAGCTTTTCGTCAGTTTTTCAGGATTTACAATACGAAAGATAATTAAAGAAATACAATATTCAAGGTGGCAAGCTAAGATGGAATCCCAGGACCTGAGAGATATCATGGACAGCTTTGGAGAGCAGATCAGCAGTTCCAAGACATCAAAGACCATCACAAGAGAAAAGTACGACCGCATTGTGAACCACCTCAGAAGCCCAGAGATTGACGTTGACCCCCACTTCAAAGCCTGGGTGAAGAATAAAAAGTTTTCACTGCTGGACTTCCCACTCCTGGAAATCACCGATGTTCTCATCATCCCCACTGAAGAAAAGGAGTCAAACTCAAATGACACAGATCCAACACGCCTTGGGAACTTCATGCGAGTTATACCAGTTGACATGATGTTTGACGTGATTCAGCAAATTCACTGCAAGGAGCTTCAACACGCAGGCTACAAAAAGGTAAGGTATGAGTTTGCAGACTACGAAGTTATTAAGATAACCTAGTTTTTATAACTTATTGTTTCCCCTTTCTCTGTGATCAAGTTATATTATATAAGTATCATAATTATTTTGCATTGATATTTTTCTATCTTTTGTTGCAACTTTTTATCTTTTCAGGTCCTCGAAAAGGTCAAAGTTATGTTTTACGGCATTCCTCGGAGCTATGTGCAGGAATATTGCAAACATTGTCCTGTGTGTCAACTATCTGCCCCACAATCAAACCGGTCAATCCCCCTTGTCGCCAATCCCATTCGCCTGCTCCCCCCCGGTGGCTTCCTAAGCAGAGTTCAAGTAGATCTCATCGATATGCAGCACGATCCTGATGGCGACTACAAATGGTTAGGCCACTTCATGGACCACTTTACAAAGTATCACGTTCTCTTCCCTCTCGTAATTAACTCTGCAAAAGAGGTTGCTCAGAAACTCCAGGAACGAGTCCTCGCCCATTTCGGGGTGCCGAAAATCTTCCACAGCAATAATGGTCGTGAATTTGTGAAAGAGCTTCTTCACGTCCTTTTCGAACAGTGGAATGGCGATGTGGTTTTCATTCGTGGACTACCCCAACACTCCCAGATCCAAAGCCTCATCGATAACGAGAACGAAATGTTGGAAAAGAGATTGGCGTCCATGAAGGCCGAGAAACAGATTATTGACCACACACCCTGGGCATCCTGGCTACCACGAATACAGTACGATCTAAACGTTACAGCTCAAAAGATGATCAAGGAGACCCCATATTCAATAGTATTCGGACAACAGCCACCGTCCTTATTTGTTCCTGGGTTGACCATAAACATCATTGACGAAGAAGATTTGAACGTGCAAAACCAACCAAACCAAACGACATGAAAAGAGTACGACTTAACAAGCCAGAACATGCTCAAAGAAGAATGTGGCCACCCTGTATCGCCACCCAAAAATGTGATATTTGATAAAACATGCAACCAACCCTAACGCAATCTTGAGTTTGCTATGCAATTAAAGGATCTTACAAATGTGCAGCGTGCTTCTAATATAGCGCAAATCTGTAAATAATTTATTTGGACAATTTTTCTTTTGAAAAAAGACTTTCGGTATGTATGTAACTTACCTTAGGCAACCTAGCTACATCTCGTACTATCTTATTGCATTTTATAGCTAGGTACCTATGTAACTAATCGATCTAATATGCATATCAGAATGAATAGCTACTCTACTCTGGTTGTGAATTATGAGTTTTAGTTAAATCTTCTCTTGTATGACATATTGAGATTCGTTTATAATTTCTAAAAACCTAGCTATCATTAAACTAGGCCGACATCATTATATCTGGGTATACTGCATTCTCCTAACTTGCAGAAACAGGTAAAATGTTCTCCAAGAAATCATCTATTTTACTTTCTCAGAAATGTTTATGTAAATATAGGAGAATATAAAAATGTCACATAATTTGCAGACTGATATGCAATGAAGGTTAACATATTAGTCTACGTTCCTTCCTACATAGCATTATTTTTAGCCAAATTTGAACCATGGGTAGCAGGTAGGTAAAAACCGAGGTAGTACCTTCAGGTTACTCGAAGTAGGTTTCTAGTGAAGTAGTATGTAGGAAGCAAAGAACTCTAAATGAATGGTACCAAAGCCAAGCTCAATATTAGGTAATTTTTGTTATCAAATTTGACTCGTGGCTCCTAGAGAGACTGCGAGAGTGAAGAATGAAAAATAAAATATTTACAATTATTTTCTTATTTCATTTCAAATTCTTTTCCTTGATTTTAAAGTAATAAAATAAGACTGTATGACTAAGTACAACTTGTATTGGCGATAGAACCTCACTAATTTCTACTCGATACTCTTCACAAGTCAATATTCCTCACTATTTAGAATTTAAATGTTTAGGTTGTCGAGTCCGGACAATTAATGAAATTAACATGGTTTACTATTTAGTATTGGTAAGGCGCAATTACCACAGCCACTATAAACATCTCAACATAATCAGAGAAATTATGCAGCATACTCTGTGAGTCTAGTCTTTATGCATCTGTACTGCTAAATAAGCAGTACAGATTCCTATTTTAAGTCTATGTCAATGTTGTAATTTGTGTGTTTTAAGTAAATTGATTTGGTAACTGCAATGAACATTACAATTACCTCTCTGTGTTATTCCGTCGATTAGTTTTTTTTTAGCTAATTCAGAAATGAGAGAATAACAAATTGAATAGAATTTTAAACATCAAGGTTGAAAATTCGGTAAATTCCTAGTTTATGTCCCTATTTCATTTAGGAACGTGAATTAGGAACCGATCCAAATACCCCCTTCCTAGTTACGTCCATAATGGATATAGGGACGTGAACTAGGAAGGCGATATTTATTAGATTGATTTTTCTTAAATTTAATTTAGGTTCCAATAGAGACGTGAACTAGGAGTTTACCGAAAATCATATAGCTAGGTAGCTAGTTGAGACTCAACCATAGAAGAAAGAACCCTTTAGTATCTACCATCTCAATTAATCAAATGACTTTAATATTGATAATTATTAACTATAACTACCCAATCATTTACCCTGACTGGATAATATATATTGAAATTAATGGTGAATTTCAGAATCAAAATGCTTCCATCAAATTAAATTGTTTATTTTTTTTCAGATTATTTCAAGGATATTATTTTTATCTATATTAAAATGGAAATAACAGATTACTCTGAAAAGATCAAGAATCACATTTTTACTTATTGTTCCACCAGCTCTTCCAATAATGTTATCCATGAATCACCAAAGCATATGATGAAGAAACACAGTGCTTCTAATAACAGAAAAGTAACTCCAATTGCTAGTCATAAACAGTTGAACACTGTGAAAGCAAATAAAAAACTATGTCAAAGTCCCGATCTTGATGAAGATATGAACATCAGAAAGAAACTGGTTGGTAGAAGATTGAATCTTTTTGGTGGGGCCGAAATTAAATGGCAAAGGAGTTTCAAGAGAAAGGCAATTGCTCACTCTGATTCTGATTTTCTAAATTCCCCGAGTGAATCATCGGTGAAAGAAGCCGTCGTTAATGAAGAGTTTATGTCTTCTACAGATGTTAAGTGTTCTAAACTGTCAGAGAGTCTGAATATCACTGCCAAACAACCTAACCTTCTTATTGCTGCTAAACCTTCACCTGAAAATATTCCCAAGTCTAGTATAACTCATACTAGTTTGAAGAGCTTATCAAACTCTTGTGTAAATTCTGTTACTTCAAAATATTTTGAAAATGCTATAGATTCATCAAAATCACAGAAAATTGAAACATGTTCCCAGTCAATAATATATCCAACACATGGAAAATCTACAAATTTTAATGCTGTTGAGGCTTCTACTTCTCCAAAAATGATGAGCTTATTTGAATCGAAAAGAACTTCTGAATCTGTTATATCCCAAACATTTATAAATTCTTCAATATCACCCAAAGTAGCTATATCTTCTGAACTTCAACCATTTTCAGATGTACATGAAAAGACCACTACATCAAACTATTCTGTAAGTGTAGAAGATGCAACAAATGCTTATTGGGACAGTGCAAATGTTACTGGAAAAACATTCAGGGGTGAAGTACTATCTAAAATATCAGATAGTAAGCCCAATTTTATAAAGTTGTCCAATGATCCAAACTCAGACAATACTTTCAGAGGGGGATTTTCTTCAGAAAATACTGATATAGATGATATTCCCTCTCCAATAATTAACACTTCCTCCAAAAAATGTAAAATGTCTTTCTCTCATAATAAGACTACTGATGCATTGAAAGATAGTTGTTCTCCTGTTCTTAAAAGCCAAACTATCAATAAATCACCTATTATTAAAAGTTTACCTCGTGCAATTTCTAGAAAATTTTCTACCCACAGCTCTAGTCGAAGGCAATTATTCAGTGAAGGCCAAACCAGCCTAGATATTTCTGTTTCTGACTCGCCAGTGAACAGAGTACATGGTGATGGATTCATACCAATTTCTGATGGTTCAGTTTCTGATGGTAATTTGAAAAATGAAAAATTAATGAACCTTATAAATGGTACAAATCAAAAAATAAACTCTTCTATAATATCTCACCATTATGTTGGATTTGGAAAAAATGCTAAATTTCAAAATAATGCAACCACAGTATTAAGTACTGTACGTGATACTACCATAAATGATAACACTAGTTTAGATCTTCATTCATCTGAATCATCAACCAAGATTGTTGTAGAATGCTCAGAAGATTCTGGATCATTTTTGATAAATGATTCTTCTAAAACTAAGCATGGTTCAAATACTCCTCTTATCTCTGTTGGTAGTGTCTCTCCTGATGTAAGTGATAAGAATTAATTGACTCTTTGAATTTCATGTTTACATCATCTAGCTACTCAAATTCATTAATTTTATTAATCGTAATATTCATTATATACTAATTTAATTGAAATTTTTGCTACAGGTAGCAGCTAATTAAGGAGTTATTTTTCAGATTCACAATGTTGCTGTTCTGGATGAAAGTTTTGGTTCAGTTCAATCACTGCCATCGGAGTGTAGAGAAGCATCCAAAGATGTAGAGCTGTACTCTATAGCTAGTGGGGATAGTCAGAGCAATCAGGAGGCGGATTTTGCCTCTTGCATAATAGAGGACAGTCAACTTCTCACCAATAGAGTAAGTTCTACTTTCTTCTCAAGGAAAGAAGATATCAAGAATGGCGAGAAACTTGCTACCTGTGCTAAGCTAGAAGATGCATCTTCACATAAATTTTCTAAAGAGATTATTAACAAGTCTGCACCCAGTCCTGAATCTTGTCGTGATTGGGTCTTAAAGCTTCTCAAAACTCCCAAAAAGGATTTCACCCAAACAAATTATAGTAAGCCTCAAGAGACTCCTGAATCGACAGGGAAAAAGATCAACAAGTGAGTGGCTAAATAAGAAAATTTATGCTAGCTACTGTTTTTTGAACTTCTGAAATCAATGGATATTGAGTATTTCAGCGTGGGTCATTTGTTATCAACTTATCTTTGATGCTTATCTAAATGATACTATTATTGCAATTTTTTTTTGTTTGGAAATGTTTGAAAAATGAAAAAAATCTATATATAAGTGAGTGATATTATTTTTCTATTGATTATGATCTCGTGATTCTTATTTATCCCAACTAACAATTTATCTTCGTTTTACAGGAATGGATTTGCATCTAAACTCCAAAGGGCTTTGGCAGTCTTAGATTCTAGAAACAACATTCGTAATCACAGAAGGGTTATGGACTCTCTGAATGACAGGATAGACAGACAATTTATGGCAACAAAATTAGAAAAGAAACCTGCTAATATATGTCCAAACAAATCTTGTTTGAAGGGCAAATTCAGAGCTAATTCAGATAATTTGATTGAGCTGAATGATGTGAAAGAGATAATGATTGCAATAGCTGGTAGAGACTTTCCCAATGATCCACTGCCTCACAATGCCTCTTTAGCATTTCTCCTTGAACATTTTCCAACTGAAACAATGGAAAGAGATGAAGATATTGACGTGCTAAACTGTGGATCTTCCGATACAACTTCTGATGATTGCGTTCAGTCTTCACACTTTGATGCTCGTGATTATCTTTCTGCTGCGGGTACTCTAGACTTTTCTTCAGGTATAATCCCTTGCAAACATCTCTTGGTGATATTTTTCATGCAGCAGACTGAACATCCGTTACAATCCGGAGAGATGTTCAAAATTAAACCACCTTGGTGAGAATTTTTATAAAGTAATTTTAACTAACTAGGTAATTGCAATTGGATGGAATATATGAACTTTCAAAATGTAGTGTAGTTTTTGTTCACTTTTAACTAATTTAATGAAATGTATGAACCTTTGAAATTAATAGTTTAGATATTTTGTATTTATAAAGTTAGATATATTGTTGTATGAATATAGTTATTGAAATATATATGAAGAAAATCATTACTAATATTATTCTGTCTCTTCCACAGGCATCAACTTCTTCTTCCGAAACATCCAGGTAGAGCTCTGTTTTCGTCTAATTTTCAAATGATGAATGCAAGACAATGAAGAAAAAAGGACCTTAGTTCATCTTTTTGATTTGATTTTTTCGATAAATATTATTTTTCAGTTTATAATTGTTTCTTCTATTTCCTTCATCTCAACTAGGAGTATGCTACTGAGTAAATGGTCCTGATGTTTCTTGCAATTCATTATATATAAATAAGTATTCAAAGATAGATTAACGAGAGATAATTGCGAATTGTGTAGAAAAGGAAAATCATGGATTTTGTACGATAAGATAAGAATTTATTTATTACGATAGCCATTGGCAATCTCTGATAACATTAAAATCATATTCAGTTTGTATGTGAAGGTAGAGAAATGCGGAACACTTTTTACTGAACTTGGTTGTTTTTATCATGAAGTTTTGTTAACAGAAAAAATCTGTCTTTAGATATGGACAAATAAAAATATTTAAATTTTTGTTGATAAATAAAACTTTTATTATTTCTCTTGAAACAAACTAGTAAGTTTCGAAAAGGTTTAGTCATCGTTGACGGATATATAAAGCAGGATGCTATTGTTATTTTATTCTTCATTATCTACTAATATTGAAATCATCATCTTCTGAACTGCATATTTCTATTACCGGTTAAAAATGGTCATAAAAATAGAATTTCAGAAAAAGTTTATTAAATACGGAGCTGGATCTACGTTGGCATTTAATACACGTAGGAATTGAATCATACAGCTTTCTGACTAAGCCATGCAGAGTAATTTTCATTATAATAACTAGGGATGTGACATTGTGCATATATGCAGTCCTTTGCATATATTCCAAGAGCATATAATATGCACGTGTGCATATATGCTAACAGAGAAATATGCACTTCTTGGTCAATTTTTAACATGTAAATGTCTAACCTATGCCGTTTTCTTCTGGGAGCCATGCATAGAAAACGATTTTAACTGTGGACTCAAGTATAAATAATCAAACAAATTATTCAAATTTAAAAAGTTTGTAGGTGGAATATTGAAACTACAAATGTATTAATAAATTTATATTACCCTTGGTATTTAGTAAATATTTATAGTAATTGATAAATAAATAAATAAAATTATTTAAGAGAGTTGTACTACTCGAAAAATATGAAATATAATTTATTCAAGTAATTAAACACAAAACGGTATACATTTACCATTTAATGGCTTTGTGTCGCTGCTTATAGCTGGGGATCCTTTAAGTTTAAAGGGAACCGCTGGTCTAACAAGATGGTTTATGATTTTCGAGTCATGACTAAAGTAATGAACGGAATGTGATATATGAATATAGGATAGTTTAGAAAACTGAATTTGGCTGAAGGAAATGTTTGCTCCTTTTGTTTCTTGTGATGTAAACGGGTGTTTTCCCAGTACAAAAATACATTAGCAGATAATAGAAGGAGATTCACTTTGAAAATCCTGAAATAAATACCATTTAATAATAAAGTGCAATTCCACTGTTTGAAATTGAATGTGTATGTTTGAAATTTATTTACTATTAAAGAAGTCTAAATTTAAAGCAGTTTTGTTATATTTTGATTTTAAAAGTTATATATTTTTTAGTAAAAATATTAAAAATAAGATTACACTTTCGTTTTTTTTTGTAAGTTCCATTCAAACCACCAAAGTACAATAACATTAAAAACATAACTAATTGCAGATCAACTTCATTTTAAATTCCGTAATTAACTGTGGGCATGTAATATGCACACTATACATTGAATAATTTCTGTCATATAAAATGCATATTTCCAATATGCATTTTTGTTAAGCATATATGCACATTGACTTTTTGCATATTATATGCATTTTGGTTCAGCATATATGTACATTGACTTTTTGCATATTATATGCATTTTGGTTCAGCATATATGTACATTGACTTTTTGCATATTATATGCAGAAATAGGCATATAATATGCTGCATATCGCGTCAAAAATTATGCATATTTTATGCTGCATATTGTCACATCCCTAATAATAACCTCTTTCTGCTCTTTTAGACTGGATGGTGGAGGATATAGCTGATCATAAGTCATCTCCCTTAATATGTTCTATAATTTATATCTGAATATTGGGAGACCACTATATGTGCTCTGGCTCAATTCTTTATAACAATTGTGAATCACACAGCGATTTCTATCGGAGTACCAAAGATATTATACTGTTATATATTTGGTAGTATTGACGTCTGGGAAATTAGTATCATGAAATAGAGATTTGAAAATCGGAAGATTACCACAAAATGTTTATAATTAAGTTTATTGTAGATCCTACTATGCAGGACAACCATTGGAGATCAGTAACCCAATTCAATGTTTCACTGTTAGAGGGCCCCAGGTAACATTGAGATATTCCCTCTATATTCGCTATCGTAAAATGATATCGAGGGAATATTCCAGGGATTAGTGAAAATGAGTTGATCCCCTAATGATATCGAGGGAATATTCCAGGAAATAGTGAAAAGTAGTTGATCGATATCGAGGGAATATTCCCGGAATTAGTGATAATTAGGTGATTCCAACCGATATCGAAGGAATATTCCAAGGATTAGTGAAAATTACTTCACCCACTAATGATACCAAGCAAATATTCCAGGAATTAATGAAAACTAGTTGATCCCTTTCCGATATCGAGGGAATATTTCAGGAATTAGTGACAATTAGTTGATTCCTTATCGATATCGAGGGAATATTCCAAGAATTACTGAAAATTTGTTGATCCCCTAGGGATATCGAAGGAATATTCCAGGAATTACTAAAAATTAGTTGATTCCCTAACAATATCGAGGGAATATTCCAGGAATTAGTGAAAAATAGTTGATCCCCTAAAAATTATAAAAGAAAAAAAGAAATAATCTATGAAATATGAAACTATTTTTATCGATGATAACCTAATGATAAACTTGAGTTATCACATTGCATAAACTCCATTAAAAATCCTACTTCTACTGTGTCCAGGATGGTCGAGTGGTTAGCGTCGCAAGCAGAAGTCAACAAGGTGCTGGTCGAGACCCGGAAACATCACTTCATTTCTTTCTCCATTTCTTTCCAATTAATTCGTATATAACAATATGTTTCATTTAACTAAGTCAAACGTACACGTACAAATGCAGTATATGATAGGAAATTTTAATTTTGGTATTCTTATTTTTATATTCATCCTCTATTCTAGATATCTAGGGAATATTCCCATTTGATCCCCTCGATATTGAGGGAATATCCCCTCACTATCCCAATTTTATTCCCTTGTTATCGAGGGAATAAAAATTTCGGTGCTCCTTGCCCTTCCCTTGTAATTGAGGGAATATTCCAGGGATAACATATTTAAATACCATCATTATTCCCTCGATATCATTTGGGGATATCCCCATATCGCAAAAACGTCAGAATAGGGCATCCCCTCGATAACGCTGGGGATATCGAGGGAATAATCCCAGGGAATTTCCCCGGAATATCTCTGGGATAATTTTTTGTTACCTGGATAGGGTTATGCTCTTCAACTACGAAGTCTTAGATTTTCATATTAGGAAGACTCATAGGCTTCATTTACTATCACCTCTTCATTTTCCTCTTCCAATTGTGAGTGCAGCCACCGGTGCTTGTGTTCCTTTTTTGTCACATTCCTTGGTAAGTGACCTCATTCACGGAGTAGCTTTACTGCATCCATGAGGATTGTCACTGACGGTGGTAGTGACCTTGTTCATGGAGCCACTTTCATTTTGGACTGCTTCTTCCTGTAATTTGTACTTAATACAGAACTATGACCTTTAGTTCCGAAGCAGACATTAAACCCCTACTAAATTGATTAGTTATTACTTATTACATACAATAGGCAACAGCTAATTCTGATGACAATTCGATTAAGCAGTAATTAGTCGATTTTTATTGTTGTAGCGGCAGAATCAAACAATAGACTCGTTCAAGTTTTTTATTTGCATTCAACCTCAATATGACAGGTACATGAGAATGCTACCATAGCCACGTGCCTGAAAAGCAAGACACGCAGTTAAAATCTTGCTAAAATACATATGTAAGAAACTTCAGAAAACAGTATAAAATCCTAAAATTTAAGCAAGACTAATTTATAATGTAGAAAAGGTGCATGAAATGCCGTCACAGAATTCATAAGATGTAAAAATAAAAAAACAAGCTAATTGTATAAATTAATCTCTCAATAACTACTATAGAACAAAATTGACTAGAAATGAAGTATTTGGCGAGTAGTGTGCCACTATCTACAACTTGGAAGTACTCAAAATTATATAAATTCCCTACTAGTTTAGATTGGCAAACAAAGCATAAGACTAAAATATGGGTAATTGACAAGAATACTCAATTGGAGGTATTTCAGCTATAGCTAGTTAACATCACAGCCTAATCAACTTTATTAGCATTGAATCTTAAAACTTTAAAAACTAAATTAAAACACAGGAGCACAAACTTACTAGATGTGGTTTGAAGATACATAAGATGAGGCAGGTAATTAATAATGAATAAACAATGCGGGCTTACGCTTACTATGCCGCTATTATTGAAAAAGAATGAAAAACTTTAGTGGAAGTACGGGCTTACGTTTACTTTGCCGCCATTAGAACAATAATGATTTGAAAGAATGCATGTCACGTTCTAGGGAACCGATATCAAATTAGTTTGGCAAGTGAACATGAAAGGTTATGAAAATTATCAAGATAAAATGAATAACATGAAAAATTGGTTATAATAAAGATGAATTAAATTTCCTATATAATAGGTATGGCGTAGGACGCCACACTCCCCCCTCACAGTCACGTCCGTGTGACTAAGATCTGCAATCGTGCTCCCTTGCAGGATGCAGGAGAATCAAATCAGCAACACAGCGCCTCAGAAGAGAACCGCCAGCCTTTTTTGAAGGCACACGAAGAGTCACATCCCGTACTAGTCCATCTCTTCCCCGATGAACGTCAGTCACAACTGCCATTGGCCAATCATTGCGTTGACTATTTGGTTCTCGGAGCAGAACTACATCGTCTTTAGCCACACAAGGTTTCTTGCTCTTCCACTTGTGTCTCTCCCCTAGAGTATGAATGTAGTTATTGCGCCACTTGATCCAGAACTGATGGGACAGATATTGTACTCTGCGCCAACGTGAGCGTCCATACTGAGCAATGTCCGCTTCACTGTACTTAATATCAACAGTTGGAGAACCTTTGTCTCGAAGATTGAGGATCATAGCGGGACATATAGCCTGAGGGTCATTAGGATCTGAACTCATTCCGTACAAAGGCGTGTGATTGACAATCGAGGCGGACTCTTGAAGCAGTGTAGTGAACTCTTCCCTCGAGAGGTTTCTAGTGCCCAAGGTTTTTAGAGCTCCAGAGAAGACCCTCTTCACACTGCCAACTTTCCTCTCCCATATTCCAGCCTGATGGCTTGCACCAGGAGGAGTGAGCTTCCATGATAGACCAGGAATCTGTTGAAGCATTCTCTCCCGAACTGGAATGAAATTGGTGCCATTGTCACTACGGTAGGACTTGCATTCACCCCGTATTGCGACGAATCGACGTATGGCCAAGTCTAAAGAATGGGCATCCAAGGAAGAAAGTGGCTCTAGGTGAATAGCTCTGCTATTTAGACATGTCAGCAGAAGAACCCAGATCTTCTTAGTAGCCGTAGTTCTGCGGGTTGAACGGCTGTCGTGAATGAGGTAAGGTCCAAACGTATCCAGACCTGTCGAGGTGAAGGGAGATACTTCTTCCAATCTGTCGGGAGGCAAATCGGCCATCTGCTGTGTCAAGAAGTCACCACGTAGTTTCTTGCAAGTTATACAAGATTTCAGAAAGCTTCTGATAGTCTGACTTCCCTTGTGAATATGGAATCCCGCTTGTCTCAAGGATGAGTGAGTTATAACTCTACCCTGATGAAATGTTTTCTCGTGAAAATGAGCCAATATCATGATGGTCAACTGGCCCTTCCGAGGCAGCAGTATAGGATGTTTACACTGAAAGTCCAATTGACTGTGTCGCAGTCTGCCTCCCACTCGGAGAATGCCTCCCTGCTCAAACGGACACAAAGATGAAAGAGGATCGCTATCAGATAAACATTTACTCTTAGAAAGAGTATTCAAAGAGTCCTTGAATACTCTGCTCTGAACCTGCTTCACCATGAAGTACAAGGGATCGAAGTGTTCTTCCAAAACCATGGGCGTCCTCTTGATCAGCTGTAACCATCGCACACATGTTCTTCTAACCGCCTTGACGATGCAGATTGCCTTCACAAGGTTTGTCGTTCTCGTGCAAATGACATCAGTGAGCAACAGATCATCACTGCTTACAGAGCAGACTGTCACCACCTTAGCGATCTCTGGAAGATCCACCTGTCTATTGTAGTTATCTGCTGAGTACTCTTTAATTTGCAACAGGAATAGAGGACCAGGGAACCATCTGCTTCTAGTCAAGTCCCTTGGACTTTGAGGCCTTGAAGCTATATCGGCAGGGTTGTCCTTTGAGGTCACATATTTCCATTGTGAAGGACGAGACAGACCCAAAATAGTGTTAACTCTGCCGGTCACATACCTAGAAAACTGTCGTTCAGTATTATTAAGATACCCAAGTACCACACAGCTATCAGTGTAGTAGATCACCTGGTTGAGGGGAACATCCAGTTCGTGCATGATGTATTGAGCTGCCTGAGCCCCCTCTAAAGCAGCACAGAGCTCAAGCCTGGGGATGGAAACTGCTGACTTGGGAGCAACTTTAGAATTAGCAAACACAAAAGATAAATTAATGTCATCATGGATATCAATAAGTCTCAAATATATAACAAAACCTATTGCCTCGTCACTAGCATCACAAAAAACATGAACTTCTCTCTCCCTTATTTCACCAAAGCTACTTCTTTGGAAACTACGCGGCAGTCTAATTTCTTCAACGTCTTGAAGAGACGACTTCCATCTCAACCATGCATGAGATATCTCTGGTGGTATTTCTTCGTCCCAATTCAATGCAGACGATGGATTGTCCATCTTTGTTTTAGATAGCATTCTTCTCTGGATCAACCTTCCAGTCAAGGTGACTGGACAAACAAACCCCAAAGGATCGTACAATGAGTGCAATGTACTCAAAACGCCACGCTTAGTCAAAGGCTTATCTGGGAATTTACACTTCAGGACGAATTCATCTAGTACCGTGCACCACGAGAGACCAAGTGTCCTTTGAACTTCGTTGAACTGTAGAGTGACTGGGTCGACGTCGCTGGAACACTCAGTAGAGGGGAATGAACTTGTTACATCTTTATCACTAGATGTTAACTTGTGGAGCCTAATAGAGTATCTATTCAAAATACCGATTGCAGCATGGAGGACCGCAACTGCTTGTTCGGGAGTATCTGCGCTTCCTAAACAATCGTCCACATAGAAATTTGACTTTATGAGTTTGATAGCTTCGGGGCTTTTCTGAGCTTCGTCAGATTGAGTGGTGTAACGAAGACCAAAGTTGGCGATTGCTGGCGAGGACTTCTTGCCGAAGTTGTGCACTCTACTTCTAAATTCCACCAACTGCTCCTCAGGATCATTATTTCTCCACCAAAAGAATCTTGTCAAATCTCTATGCTCGGGGTACAGACTAAAACAATGAAACATCATTTCGAGGTCTCCAGAAAACCCTATTTTGCCATGTCGGAATCTTGTCAGAACGCCAACTATTCTATTTCCTTCGTCCGGTCCCTGCATCAAGACATCGTTGAGAGAGCGTCCCTGGAATGCAGCGCTACAATCAAACACAATTCGCAGTTTGTCCTTGCGGGCGCTCACAACTGGAAATACAGGGATGTAGAATTTAGTCATATCTGTATTAAGTTCATTAGGGGGAATCTGCTCCACATGTCGTCTAGAAATGTATGTTCCCATTGTCTCTGTAGCCCTGCTTAATTTCTTAGGGTCCCGTTTCAAGCTTTTTAGGGTACTAGCTGTTCTAGCTTTAACTGCGAACTTATTTTCAGGTAGGGCACAATCTTCTTTAAGTGGCAATGGCATCTCTATTTTACCCTCTTCATTAACACGTATATAATCACCGATTAATTTTAGAAACCTTCTATCACTACGAGATAAATCAAGCACGTTATCATCACGATTTTCAACGAATACACTTGAATAGTTATCAGTTTTAAGGATCAAATCACGAATACTATCAAATGAAGGTTTAGCACTAAAATGTTCACAACTATTGACTTGTTCAAGATTAGTCTTCAAACAAAGTACACTTTTTGACACTGAACTAGTAGCCCTGCAGGCTGGTCCAACCATGGCCCACCCAAGGGGTGTTTTATGTACGAATGGATAATGCTCACCGTAAGGCTGTGTTTCCATTGCTTTACCACAGTTACCTCCGACCAGCAAGAGAATCTCCAAGTCCGGGTCGATCCTGGGGAAACGTCCTGCAAAGCACCTGATGTGGTCGTGTGACGCCACCAATTCTGGAGAAGCCACGCCTTTCTTGTTCTGAGGAATTCCTGGGTGGGTAATTGTAACTGGTAAATCTATCCATAATTTTTCATCAATACCCTTGACTTTAAGCCCCTCAATGATCATGGCTTCCATCTTAACACTACTAGCAGCAAAAGAAGAAGGTACTGAGGTACTGAAAAAAAAGGTACTGAGATTATAAAGCTGAGTAGGAGCTGAACTTATTCCAAAGTACTCCAATAACTTTTTGTCACAGAAGGTGCTATCAGATTGTTCGTCTATGTTTGCCAGACATTTTAAAGTTCTACTACTGTTTTTGAACCTTAATTCAACTGGAACGATACGGGAACATACCTTGGTCCGATGTAGAGTCCCACATACCTCAGTGCAATTTGTGGTTACGTCCCTTGGAATGAATCTACCATTACTTCTCTGATGACTTCGATTTTGTTCCCTATCCAGGTGCATGACGTCAACATGTGCACCTTTGCATACCGTACAGGACACATCTCTGGGACAGTTTGCTATCATGTGCGGCTTCAAACATGCGAAACAAAGCTTGTTCTTCATAACAAATTGCTTCTTGTCGAAATAGTTCAACTTGCCGAAAGCCTTGCAGTCATATACAGAGTGGCCGGATGCGTCGTGGTAGATACAGTTGTCCTCGGTCTTCGTAGAAAAAGCTTTGATATTTCTGGTAGGATACGATCGAGATGGTTGAGACTCAGCCAAAAATGAGGGCAGAGAAGCCTCGTCGATGAATTCCTCCATGAAGTCCAGAAGCAACTTTAGATTAGGAGAACCAGACGACTTTTTCTGAAGTGTGTAACATTGTTTTCGCCACCCAGTTCGAAATTGATCGGGGAACTTGTCCCATATAGTCTTCATGCCTCTGGGAAGATCCAAGTACTTCAGATCAGAACAATATCCCATGTTAGAGTGAATGATTCGACATAAATCGTGAAGGTCTTCCATTTGGGTGATCTCTCTCAAAGACTTAATAGGAGGGAATTTTTCAAGTTTCTCAAAGAGTGCGGTGGACACAATTGCATTGTTTCCGAACCGTTTTGTCAGAGAAGACCATACTCTAGCTAAGGTCTGTTGAGGAGCATGTCCACCAGACGTGATGCTGTCTGTGATAATCTTCCTTGGTCTGCCAATGGTATTTGCTTGCAATATTTCCAAAGAGTCTAGGGCTGTAGCCTCAGCTTCCAAAATTCGCCTAGAAATTCTCTGCTTCCAGCCCCAGAAATACTGAGGCTCACCATTAAATGGCTCGCAGTAACCCTTCAACAGATCCTGCTTCAATTGTCTCCTGGAGACAGGGTCCAGAATCTCAACATCTTCATTGTTCTCAGAATGGGATTTGGTAGAAGCAGGCTTAGGGCTATCATCGTCAGGAACCTCATATACAGTTGGATGTGGAAGATTAGAATCCACACCTTCACCATCCGGTATCCTTTCAACACTTTTCTGTTCGTCTACAAATGCAGGTAGAGAAGCCTCTCTCTGCTCATCCACCACCGAATGCAGAGAACCAGCAGCCGCTTGAATGACTTGGGTTGGTCCATCATGAACAGGTTGAGAGTTCATATCTACAAGGACATTACCATTGCGTGGCTGTTCAGACTCATCTGCCATAATACTGGGTGCTGCTACACTTGACATAGCATCTTCACCCAAAGTAGTTAATTGAACATTTAAATTCTTAACAGCTTCTGAACAGTCTGTGTGAACAAGCTGCAGCCTGGTATTTCTTGTTTCAGAAGCTGCAGAAAGAGAACCATGACTACTGAGCCAAGAGGAAAGAGCTCTACTTGCTGCTTCATAGCTCTTGATAGCAGTTTTTATCTTCTTGATAGAGCATCTTACACTTGAAGGACTAAGTGAAGAAGAGTTGGCAGACTCGAGTTCTCCTATCAAAAAGTTCCTAGATGTCTCTTCGGCTGTGTTCAGTTGATGGTAAGTGGGCACAGGGGTTCTCTTGAGTTTGGTCCCACTCATGGCTCAAATTACAGTTTGACTCTCTGCCTCTACCACAGTTAATCTCCTTATCTAGCACTGTAGCGGCAGAATCAAACAATAGACTCGTTCAAGTTTTTTATTTGCATTCAACCTCAATATGACAGGTACATGAGAATGCTACCATAGCCACGTGCCTGAAAAGCAAGACACGCAGTTAAAATCTTGCTAAAATACATATGTAAGAAACTTCAGAAAACAGTATAAAATCCTAAAATTTAAGCAAGACTAATTTATAATGTAGAAAAGGTGCATGAAATGCCGTCACAGAATTCATAAGATGTAAAAATAAAAAAACAAGCTAATTGTATAAATTAATCTCTCAATAACTACTATAGAACAAAATTGACTAGAAATGAAGTATTTGGCGAGTAGTGTGCCACTATCTACAACTTGGAAGTACTCAAAATTATATAAATTCCCTACTAGTTTAGATTGGCAAACAAAGCATAAGACTAAAATATGGGTAATTGACAAGAATACTCAATTGGAGGTATTTCAGCTATAGCTAGTTAACATCACAGCCTAATCAACTTTATTAGCATTGAATCTTAAAACTTTAAAAACTAAATTAAAACACAGGAGCACAAACTTACTAGATGTGGTTTGAAGATACATAAGATGAGGCAGGTAATTAATAATGAATAAACAATGCGGGCTTACGCTTACTATGCCGCTATTATTGAAAAAGAATGAAAAACTTTAGTGGAAGTACGGGCTTACGTTTACTTTGCCGCCATTAGAACAATAATGATTTGAAAGAATGCATGTCACGTTCTAGGGAACCGATATCAAATTAGTTTGGCAAGTGAACATGAAAGGTTATGAAAATTATCAAGATAAAATGAATAACATGAAAAATTGGTTATAATAAAGATGAATTAAATTTCCTATATAATAGGTATGACGTAGGACGCCACAATTGTCACAATGCTTAGCTGTTGCTCTACTTAATGCGTATTGCTGTTCTTTTTCTCCTGTTACTTGAATTCAGTCATTGTCTTTGATATTGTACTTTTTTTCAACTTTATTGATTGTAACTATCTGCAACCTTTATGACTGAGGCTCCAGCAATTCGAACTCCAATAATTGCATACATGGACAGGCGTATACTTTAGTATATAGTACAATAGGTATTTTAATTGGAATAACAATCTCTTAATTACATTTAGAAACTATGTAGTTCGTATGTGAAGGTAGAGAAAAACGAAGTACTTGAGGTGGGCTCACGAGTGTTACGAAATTTAAGGTTATGCACTTCTCCTAAATTTTTGAAAAGGGGGAAAATGATCACTGAATTGAATAAACTCACCTCGAACAGATGCAAACCTGTAATTATAAAGTTAGGCCCACCAGGTGTGATTTACAAATCCAATTTTTATTTTGTTTGAGTGTAAATTACATGGGAGCATCACTATGAACTTTTGTCTGAATAAGTGTTTATTGAATGCACAATAAGAGTTTAAATATCTTTTCTCATCAGTTATTTTTGTGAACAGTGGCGTGAAATAAAAAGAAAAACATGTAACTGTACCAGATTACAATGCATCTGGACTAGCTCAGACGATATATGCATTAAAGTACTGTATCGTGGACTGTAAAGTCCACGATTACAGAGCTTAACATAAAAAATGTTCAGCTTTTGAAAACAGTACTTTCAAGAATCGATAACTTCACAATTGATTTACATTATAATAAAATCACATACATAATTTAAAGAAATTAAATGAGCCAATTTCGAGTTCAGTAAAAAAAAACATGCCAACAACAATAGAGAGAATCTATGAATGTATTTAGGTAGATGGACTTGGTCTGAGCTAAACCTTGCTGCTGCAGTTACACAAATAAGCAGTGGATCACTATTTTTCATCTGTCACTATGCAGCTGCGCAAACCCTTATTGTACTTAGCTAAGTCAAAATCTTGAAAAATAGTGTCCGACTGGCTCGAAGATTAAACACAATTCCTTACCAGAAGATCTGAGGGTTGAAAAATGCAAATCCACATCAGTTTGAAAACCGAATCGCTGAACAAAAAATGAGTTAATTAAAACAGTTTGGACTGATTAATGCCCGACTACTCTCTTTTAAACTTTGCTGAAGCTACCTATTGCTATAATAATAGAGGAGGTTGCTCTTCCATTCATCAATGTGGAGATCTTTCAAAGTTCGGCACACCTAATTGGAGAATTATGCAAAGTGAGGCACACTGTGCGGCTGCTTGAGAATTCGGATGAGGGAGGCAATTGAGCTTCAAGGAACTCATTACTCTACGCAGAGTTTATTAGTATTCATTCTGTGCCAGGGCTTTGTGAGCTATGATAATGTAACATATTAGGAGTTAATGGGGGGCTTTGTGAGCTATGATAATGTAACATATTAGGAGTTAATGGGGGGCTTTGTGAGCTATGATAATGTAACATATTAGGAGTTAATGGGGGGCTTTGTGAGCTATGATAATGTAACATATTAGGAGTTAATGGGGGGCTTTGTGAGCTATGATAATGTAACATATTAGGAGTTAATGGGGGGCTTTGTGAGCTATGATAATGTAACAAATTAGGAGTTAATGGGGGGCTTTGTGAGCTATGATAATGTAACATATTAGGAGTTAATGGGGGGCTTTGTGAGCTATGATAATGTAACATATTAGGAGTTAATATGACAGACTCTTCTGAAGGAAAATGAACCTCATTCTCCAACACACACTTATACTCTATTTTAAGGTGACGTATTTAGCATTTTCTATAGTGATACAAAATGAATCATCACATTTTAATAATTAGTGTGATTAGTATTAAAGTATTAATCGTGTCAAGATAGTTTTATATGATATAATTTTACATTTGTATTTTCAATGTATACCTTTCGTCATCACTAATAACTGTTTATTTTCTATCGTTCGATATTTAGGGTCAGAGAAAATGATCATAGGAAAATGGAAGCATTATAAATAGGTTAATTATTAAGTATCTTTCAATCGTATCATCTTAGTTTGGCTACGAATGAAGGACAGTTCAATCAATTAAACTTTCATTTAAACAATTTAGGTTGTTTATAATTCTGTAACAAAATTATTATTAAATAATATTCAGTAGGACGTAATCATATTAAATATTATGACTGAGAAATTATTAAAGTACTTTGAAATTTAACAATATATCTCATGCTTAAAATTTTGAATGCTCTTTACTTTGTTTGATATTGATTTACAATCGAAAGAATTCATGCATTACTTGACAATTTGATTCACGTACATCATGAATGTTAAGAGTTTGCTGAAGATATAACAAATTTATTGTAATGGATTAAATATAATAGACTAGATATAATAGATTAAATATAACAGATTAAATATAATAGACTAGATATAATAGATTAAATATAACAGATTAAATATAATAGACTAGATATAATAGATTAAATATAACAGATTAAATATAATAGATTAAATATAATAGACTAGATATAATAAATTAAATATAACAGATTAAATATAATAGATTAAATATAATAGATTAAATATAATAGATTAAATATAATAGATTAAGTATGATAGATTAGATATAATAGGTTGAATATAATAAATTAAATATAATAGATTAAATATATTAGATTAAATATAATAGATTAAATATAATAGGTTGAATAGAATAGATTAAATATATTAGATTAAATATAATAGATTAGAAATAATAAGTTTAATATAATAGATTAAATATATTAGATTAAATATAATTGATTAAATATAATAGATTAAATATAATAGATTAGATATAATAGGTTGAATAGAATAGATTAAATATATTAGATTAAATATAATAGATTAAATATAATAGATTAAATATATTAGATTAAATATAATTGATTAAATATAATAGATTAAATATAATAGATTAGATATAATAGGTTGAATAGAATAGATTAAATATATTAGATTAAATATAATAGATTAAATATAATAGATTAAATATAATAGATTAGATATTTTAGATTAAATATAATAGATTAAATATATTAGATTAAATATAATAGATTAAATTTATTAGATTAAATATAATAGATTAATTATATTAGATTAACTATAATAGATTTAATATAATAGGTTTAATATAATAGATTAAATATAATAGGTTTAATATAATAGATTTAATATAATAGGTTTAATATAATAGATTAAATATAATAGGTTAAATATAATAGATTAGATATAATAGGTTAAATATAATAGATTAGATATAATAGATTAAATATAATAGAGATTATTAGCGAAATACTTGCTATCAATAGACTGAGAATACTTACTTATAAACTTTAAACAAACATTAAATTTCAATGTAACAATTATTAAATTAATATATTAATTATTATACTATTTACAAAGCAAAATTATTGTCAAAATTAACTAGAAAGCTACATTGAATCTAAAATTACATTGAAATATATTTTTATTAATGGGATATTTTAAAATTTATATTTCAGTATTTGAAAAATTATTGTAAAGTTGTGGAAATTCACATTAGTGTTGGAAGAAAGTCTTGGAACATTTTTGAATAATTTTAATAACAATTATGCAATTTTCATGATGGCAATGCATCTACACACACCTTTACACTAACTAAGAAAGAACAATTTTCGGACTTCAAGTCGCCAGATTTAAATCATAAAGAAAATTTAGGTTTGCTCTAATGGCCGCCAATTTAAATATAAAGACTTGGGAAAATTTCATTAAATAATATATTAAGAAATTAAATTTCCATATGAAACCATAAAAAGTAACTCAATCGATTCAATTCAAAACAGAAGTGTTGAAAACTGCAAACTAAACTAAGGAAAAGTATTTACTAAAACATGTATTGCCCTCTTTGTAAATAATTTTTGTCAACGGTGTATTGTATTTATTTTCACCATAAAAATTTATTTTCGATAAAAATATAGATTCCTGAATTCTTCATTAAATCGAATACAGGGCCAACTTCATCGCTTTTATTACGTCTCAGACTTATGACAATCAAATAGGAGTGGGACATGTTTGCTTTTTATTTCTCCTGGTGTGAAAAATATTTTAGTAGTAACTTTGATTGGACGTTTTCCTATAAACTGTTTTCGCCGTAATAACTTATAGAGGTAAGATAGATTGAAAATGTTACTAATGTAAATAACGTACATTACTTATTTTTTAACGTATATTACATAAAATAAATTTTAGGATATCCCACCTGCATAACTGAAAACGATCAACAAAAGTTACTCCTAAAATATTTTCTATACCAGGAGAAAAAAAAGAGAAGCATGTCCCACATTTATTTGAGACGTCTTGTCATAAGAGTGGGGTACGCCTGTATATTTTTTGGCACTCAACCCATCTAGACATATTATTCATATTTTCATTGAAAACAATGGTGTAAAAAGAAAAATGTCCTTCTTAGGGGTTTACTGTATAGTTATAAATATTTCTCCCACTTTAGATCATTTTATCATACAGGGTGACACAAAAGTTCTACAACACAATTTAAGTGTCATCTCTCATTTTTAAGAAGTTAATTTCCCTTTTATTGGAAAATCAAAGTCGTGATAGAAGAATTTCATCTAATTTAAGATGAGGGAATTCTGCGTGTGGTAAGTATTGGAGAAGAATGTTTATGATAAAAAAATAAATTCAAATAAAAAAAAGTATCATTTTCTACCAGGAGATGTGAAAATTGGCAAAACTGCCAATGGATGAGCTGCATGCAGCGGTTGAAATAACTCCGACAGATTGGAGGCCGTCTTCCGAATAAGAGAACGGTTTATTGAATGAACGTCTTCACATGTCTTCTCAGTGTTCTCTATAATATATCTAAGCATCTTTCATGCTGTTTTACCTATTCAAATTTTTTGTCTGATATATTTTGTTTGTCACCCTGTATTATGTAACTTTTGTTATTATTCGTTATTAGTATGCAATAATAAGCATAGTCTACGTTCCTTTAAATAGATAAACAATTTTAATTGACACGAACCATTAGATGAATATGTCTAATTTTAAATTTATTAGTCTCTCCAAATCTATGCAGTAATAAAGGACATTTTAGTCAATAGAGTAACAATAATAATGCATTTCAAGTACCAAATACAGAGTGGAAAGACTTTGGATAATGCGATGTTATACGACGCTACAGTCAACAGCAAGCAATTCCAATAACGAAAGATAGAGAATAGAAAAAAGCTGAATAGAAGCAATCTAACTCTTATTACTAATTATTATATTAAATGAATTGATTGAGATTATTTGATCTTGATATTGTAATTCTTTACCTCCACTAACTATATTTTCTTAATCGAAGACTAGAACTACAAACTATATCATTTCTAAATTTTAAACACATGTGGTTGTTTATGCTTTTTGTCCAAAATTCAGACCCTAAAATCATTTTAGTTTCCATTGACCGGGTAATGTTCATTGTAGATTTCAGCAGCTTCCATCATTCTTTTCATCAGTTGAATCTGGAAATAAAAAATAAAAAATTAGAAACTTCCTAGAAAATGACTCGAATACTTGCCTCATATCTTGAAATATGAGTATTTGAACATCACAATCAATTTTGAAGAGAAACAGATTAATATTTATTCGACTATATTTAATAAAGATCTGCTAAAATTCATTCAAGTAAAAGTGAACTCATATTTTTCTATTAAATACATTTGATTAATGTAACGAAAAAATGAATTCGGTATCTGAAATGACAGTCAGGACTGAAAAAAAAACACAAAATAAAAAGTTTCTATATCAAGTACTTCATAGCGGGAAATTCTCTATATTTCTGAACAGTTTATAATACCGATATTCACAGTAGGTACTTGAATCTATTACAATAATTATAATACCTCATTTACGATGACATTCGGGTTAGATCTTCTGAGCGCAACTGCTGTTCTGAACACATCAATATCCTGGTACATCCTCAGCCTGTGAATGGTGTTAGTGATGCCTATCATCAGCCCACACGCTGTCACACCAAACAAATTTAAAGATAAAATTAGGGGTTTAGCAGGTTAAATAATTTATTTAATATGTATTTATTTATTATATTATGCAAATTAATAACTCTTTTTCTTACAAATTTACCACGCTCACAATATACCTCGATTGTCCTTACAATATTTCAATTCTACTTCCAGCTTTTGAAACCAGAAATTGACGAGAGTAGTGTATCTTATTGTAGTATAATATCTTTGCTAATAGTGTCCCCAGTCAGAATACTAATCATTTTTCATATCAATTAGATTCCAATACTAAGGTTAAATGTTGCTTATTGCTTATTACATTACACTAAAACAAAAGCCTAAACGTTTCTCAAAGAAACTTCATGTATGTTTGTTCCTTGTGTACTTTATATGTTTTTATTTTCTTTCCTCAATAAAGTATTATCCCAATATCAGATTCTCTGTGAATCCGCAGAAATTGACGCAAGTAAAAAAAGCTATCTTAAAACACACAACATTTTTGAAACATCAAATATGCTTCTGAAGTTTATAGAAGTAGAAATTATGGGTGATCGGTATATTCCACCCCACTTCACGGGTTAGGTTTGTTAGTTATAGATATTAATCATTTATTACTATTTTATATAATACTAGGTAACTTTCATTTTCATTGTAGCAAATTCAACTTTTTGATGACCAATTACAAGCTGTTTATTTTTCATTACAAATGTGATAGAACAGCAGAAAGAAAGGTTGTGTGAACGCTTTTTATCAGTTGAGATATTTAGATTTTCAATCACAAGCTGATTTTCTTCTCTATCGCCTTCGCAACAGCGATATTAACTGTGAGGTGATGTCCTATATTACTTATTGTTATATCTACTCAATTTAGAATTTGGTATTTTGATTTCGTCGTGCAAAATGGTTTTGACCGAAGTCTTTTTTTAAACGGGGGTATTTAAATTTTTTTTTTACCAGGAGGTTTTTGACAGGAAGGGGGGATTATTGCATAGGGTTTTAAGTTTGAGGGGATTATCACCTTCTTTTACATAGAGATTTTGACCACGGGAATTTTTGTCCTAGAATACAAAACAGCAATTTATAAGCAAAAAGTGAAAAGATTGAATGGAAACCATCCACACCTCTCCCAACCATTGTCGTTAGAGCATAAACTGCTGTTTCATGTTAAAAAGGAATTAATAGTAACTTTCTCAACGTCTAAATTTTTGAAATAAACAACTTTATTATGAATATTTGTATTTTTGGCTGTTAGGATAAAATTCCTAAAAAAATGACTTGAACTACCTCTAAATATTGTCTAAATGTCCCAGGATAAAATATTTCTTCATGGGAACGAAGCTTTTTATTGTCACCCTATGATCATTGTCACAGGGGTGGAATTTACCAGGGTGCAATATACCTAGAACCGAAATTATGATATTTTCGGTATGTCGTTAGTACATTAATAATCCTATCTCGCGGTCAATTTTTGAAAAATAACAGCGTTTTATGATGAATATCAGTTAATCGAAAACACTCGTTGTCGCAAATGAGCGAATTAATTGTAATAAAAAAATTGAAGATAAAATGACATGGACGAAATATTTGAGATGAGAATAAAATGCAAGTAATACCATCACAAGGTTTATCTGCTTAGGGCATAACTTTTAATTATATTACAGAAGCAAATGTTTTAGTTTTATTATGAATATATTGCTCCCCTGAAACCAAAGCTTTCAAAACAACAATAAGAATAAGCTAAACACATTTTATATTTATAGACAATGATAATTATCCTTGATGAATAGCCAATGCAAAATAATATTAGATTTTTATCTTACAATTAATAGAAATTTTAAAACGTATTCTATCTACGGTACGCCCAATGTATTTCCGACATTTACGAACAAATAAACCTTGTACAATGTACATCTAAGTGGTGAGTCAGTGGCCAAAATAATATTGCGCCTTGCGGGACGCTAAAATCCTTATTTTTGGGTCACGTGACTGGTAATCTAGCGTCAGTTTAATGGAGAAACGATATAACTGAAACAAAATTTAATGAAGAAATGATATAACTGAAACAAAATTTAATGGAGAAATGATATAACTGAAACAAAATTTAATGGAGAAATGATATAACTGAAACAAAATAAGGTTTAACACAGTCTTCCTTAGCGTCCTGCAAGCGCTGCAACACTTCCTTTCTCTTGTATATAATATTATTACTCTATGGAACATCTATACCAAGGTTCATAGACTAAAACAGGTTAGACGAATGAGGAAAAAATTGCCATTGAGAAAATAACAATTTCTGTGTTCCTTCTTGAATATCTCTTAAACGGTAGATTAAACGCGTGCGTGAGTCAACCTAGAATTCTTTAGAATTTAATAATCTATCGAATGATGAAATTTTTTTTAATAACCGTCTTTCCGCTGCAAAATATACAAAAAACTTACTTCTTACTTCTACCAGGCTGAATTTGTCATCTTCTTTAAGCATTGGTGATGTACCAGTTCAATATAGTGATGTTATCAAGTTTCTCGGTGTACAATTGGACTATAGATTGAATTTTTCACACCATATACATCATGTATGTTCTAAAGTATCAAAAGTGGCTGGTGTCCTCAGTAGGATTAATCATTGTGCACCTATCGATATTTTGATTAGGTTATATTATAGTATTGTATATCCCTATTGGTCATATGGTACTCTTGCCTGGGGCGGAGCAGCTGACGTGCATCTAAATCCTCTTGTAGTTATTTAAAAGCGCATAATCAGATCAATAACCTGTTCTGATTATTTGGCTCCATCGCAACCCTTATTTGCAAAAACTGAAATTCTCTGCATTGATGATATTTATAAACTTGCTATCGGCACTCACATGTACAAGCTTTCCTCCCCAGGCAATATTACTCTTCCCACTCATCATTATAGCACTAGATCTCGCACCAGAGCAGTTCCTACTTTTCAAAGATTGTCTCAATGCCAAAGATCCCTAACTTTTATTGGTCCAAAAATTTGGAATAGCATTCCAGCAGAAATACAAAACTGTCCAACCATTAAATTTTTTAAAAAGAAATATAAGCACTACTTAATCAGTTTGTATGAGCAGTGAATTGATAATTTTTGTTAACCTCTTCCCTTTGTAAAGTCCTTATGACTATCTTTTTGTTGCCCAAAAAGTTCACAACGAACTTCGAATGGGCTTGAATTTATTTATTTATTTATTCACCACGACAGTTAACAATGGAAGGAGCAATTTCTGTTTTTCTTCTTGAATATTTCTTAAACAGTAGGTTAAACTCGTGCGTGAGTCAACCTAGAATTGTTCAAAATTTAATAATCTATCGAATGGTATAGAAATATTAAAATGAAAAGATTTTACCGCTGCAAAAGGAACAAAAAACGAACTGCTATTCACTCCGTTGTCCGTTGATTAGGGGCACTGGTTAACATTTTCATCCGCTTTAATTACTGTAGCTAAAATAAGAACAAACATAATATTGCATTTATAAAATAAGAAATAAAAATATTAAATGTCAATTATTTGTAACATAGGTTTCATAGGTTTAAATCTAAAGAATAGGTTTTCATATAAAGAATTTGTAGACGCAGCTCTTAGTAACATTTCGTACTATTTCTATTCGTTTAACCTGTTATAGTCTATGAACCTTTCATCTATCACCCCCCATAAATAGTTTCCTTATCTTTATTTGTCTGTTTGTCTGTGGTCTGTCACGCTTTGAGTAATATTCAGAAATTAGAATAAATAAGTTAACAAGTGGTTGCATGAATGCAAAATATTATACGAGTGGAATAAATTATTTAATTAACCGAATTAGAAATTATTTAGAATATGCAGTGTTGGTTTATAAAGAACTATATATTTTCTGCTGTCATAAATTTTATTTACTCTGTGACTCTATGTCCATAATACAATTATAATATCATCTTCCTTATTCAATTAATAACTCTCCAATCAAATCTGATTGCACGGACAAAATTATGGATAGTTAAACTACACAAATATTTATAGTGATACAATTGAGAACACGTTATTCTTAACAGGTAAAAACACTAGTACTATAAAAAGAACCCCTATATATTAAAAGGAAAAACAAATCATTTGTGGCAGTATCATGACTACGGGCTACAATAATTTTGACACTAATTATTTAAAAACATAAATTTATATTTTGGTTTCTGAGAATTTTTTTTTGTTTAATCAGAATATGTGTATCCATAATACACTCTTGCATTCTAATATAATTTGGATTCATAAATAAAACTTAATTCTATCTTTAATTACAATATAAATAAATACATAACGAAATGAAAATAAATTACAAAAATAAATCATTTTAAAATAAATAATTCCGTAGAAGCCCCTTCTGAATTGAGTTGGGGCTTCTGATCATAAATAAAAATTGATTCCAATGTCCTCAAATCTAAAGTATTGCAGGTAGTTAAAATTTTGAAATCTTTTTCTGAAAATGGATGATTATGGTCGAAAGAATGTTTTAAAATTTCACTATTTTCAGGGTTAGATAAAACGGTAAAGGGGTTTCTGAAGGAAACCCCTCTGTGTTGACTAACTCTCACCTTTAGTTGTTTCCGTGTTTCACCTATATAGGCCGCAGAACACTGTCCGCAAGTGAATTTGTATATAACATTGGAAACAAGTAAAGGTGGGAGTTTGTCTTTATAATTGAACATATTGCTGATGGAATTAGATGAATTAAAAATGAATTAATGAATGAATGAAACAAGTGATAAAATTATTTCGAGACTGTGAGAAAACAGATTTCAAGATTAGGAAGACAGAAGAAGACATTCATTTTCTAACGACGTGCACCGAGAACAACTTAACTCCTAAATTTGTTAACTTCAAGCTCTACTCTAAAAGGATTCGATGTACCTCCTCCTACAGAAATTTACAGAAGAAGCTCCTAGATGATGAATTGAAAGTAAAACAATCTGAAAAACGGGTTTTATCATCAACATTTTCAATACAATGTAGTAATCTGCAATCAAAACTCTCTTGGATAGATTTCAACCATATTTTCAGCTACATCTGCAACAATAACAAAAGAAAATAAACTCAGGACTACAAACTGCTAGAGAAGAGTTAGACCCTATGAAACTTATCTTCAATTTTTCCAGTAGACGATTAACTTCAGATGAAATTAGTGCATTAGCTCATGAATTAAAATTTGGACTTCCCCCAAAGAAAATTAACTACCACAAATGTTTCCTCTCTTTCGAAAAACTGTTCTATGAATTGAAAAATAATGATATATCCCCTATCCACCCTGAGGGATTAAATAGAGTTAGAACTTCCTTGAAAAATATTGCATACAGCACTTTCTACTCGTTTAATCCATTTAGTCTAAACCCTGATAAGAAATTAATTAGCACTCTTCAAAATTTAAGTAAAGACAAGGATTTAGTCATAATGAAACCAGATAAAGGAAATGGTATTGTTATTTTTGATAAATCAAACTACACACGAAAGATGGAAGAAATTATTTCGGACACAACTAAATTCAAAATTATCAACGAGGACTGGTTTAAAGTTATTTTGTGTAATGAAGACAAGGTTAATCAATTTCTGACTAAATTGCTTAAGGAGGGACACATCAACCAGACTGTTTACGACCATCTTAGGCTATCAAGTTCTGCTCCAGAGGTAATATATGGCTTGCCAAAAATTCACAAAGATAACGTTCTCTTTCGTCCCATTTTGTCTTCAATAGGAACAGCCGGCTACAAAGTTTCAAAATTTATTCTTCCATTCTTAACTCCCTTAACTACTAATCAATATATGTTCAGGATAGTTTTTCTTTTGTTCAGGATATAGTTAATACTCCGAATAGTGATAATTATGTAATGGCTAGCTTTGATATTAAGTTCCTTTTCACAAATATCCCCTTAAATGAAACTATAGATATTGCTACAGATACTCTGTATGGTAATGATAACTTAAGTGTTCCTCCTTTTTCAAAATTGTATTTTAAGAATATTTTAGAGTTAGCTGTTAAGGTGGTGCTATTCATTTCCAACAATGTATTATATTCTCAGTTTGATGGAGTAGCGATGGGAAATCCCTTAGGTCCAACGCTAGCGAATGTTTTTCTGTGTCATCATGAAGTTACTTGGCTAGATAATTGTCCTTCAGACTTTAAACAATAGTTTATAAATGTTACATTGATGATACTTTCATTCTTTTTAGACACAGCTCTCACACATAACAAAATTCTTAAATTATCTAAATTCTCAACATAGCAATATTAAATTCACTTGTGAGACTGAAACTGATTCAAAACTTAGCTTCCCTGATGTTTTAATTACTAGAGAATATAATGAATTTGTAACTTCTATATTTCGCAAAAAAACATTCACTGGCCTTGGTATGAAATTTAAATCTTTTGTTCCATTTAATTTTAAGACTAATATTATTTCATGTTTGATTTACAGGGCTTTTAGGATTTGTTCTCGTGGCACGTTGTTTGAGAATGAATTGTCATTTCTTAGGGATTATTTTTTGAAAAATGGCTTCACTTGCAAAATTATAGATACTGTATTTAGGAAAACTTTGAATAATATTTATCATTCAAAACCTGTAGAACTTAGTTGTGATAGGAAGCCAGTTTATGTTAGGTTAGAGTATTTAGGGTTTGTTTACAATGTCCTCAAACGTAAATTATCCATTTTGATCAATAAGTTTTACTCTCAAATTCAACTTAAATTCATTATTAATTCATCTAATTCCATCGGCAATATGTTCAATTATAAAGACAAACTCCCACCTTTACTTGTTTCCAATGTTATATACAAATTCACTTACGGACAGTGTTCTGCGGCCTATATAGGTGAAACACGGAAACAACTAAAGGTGAGAGTTAGTCAACACAGAGGGGTTTCCTTCAGAAACCCCTTTACCGTTTTATCTAACACTGAAAATAGTGAAATTTTAAAACATTCTTTCGACCATAATCATCCATTTTCAGAAAAAGATTTCAAAATTTTAACTACCTGCAATACTTTAGATTTGAGGACATTGGAATCAATTTTTATTTATGATCAGAAGCCCCAACTCAATTCACAAGGGGCTTCTACGGAATTATTTATTCTTAAATGATTTATTTTTGTAATTTATTTTCATTTCGTTATGTATTTATTTATATTGTAATTAAAGATAGAATTAAATTTTATTTATAAATAGTCTGCATCCTAGATAGGAGATTAGAGTATATAATTTGGATTCAATAACAGGTACTGTACTACCTTGTTACTAATAAAGATGATTAGAAACAAGATCAATTAATAAACAATAACTTACTTATATAAATGTACAAATTAAGGCTGCTTCACACATCACCGATATCCGTCCGGCACGTCACCGGCCCGTCTCCGTCACTCTCCTCTCAGTGATTCGGTGTCATTGAAAAAATGTATCGTTACTTTAATTTGAACGGACCTATTCACAGAGTACCGGCTCTCCTCAGGGATAAAAAATCACTGACCGGTGACGTCCCGGACGGATATCGGTGATGTGTGAAGCAGCCTTTAATCAGGTAGGGTTGGGAGGGGGCGAATACTCGCGCAGTTGCACACTGGGCGAATCTTGAGCACCACCTGTTATAAGGGCTATGAACGTGCTTGGCTAATAACAAAAATATTTGTAGACGGGCTTAAATATATAGTAACACTGTATAAAATTAAAAAAACATACAGGCATTTCTTCATAGATAAAAAAAATCACATTCAGGACCATATGAAAAGTACCTTGTCGAAAATTCATTTTACCGAATTGCCTTAAAAAATAAATTTGTCATAAAAATATTTCTATCGCAAATAATGGCCTGAAATTTTCAGTGCATGATGATCATTGACTCAAGTACATAGTATTCATAAAAATTACAAGGTTTTAGAGTTTCTATTTTTTTAGTTAGCGGTGTGTTTTCGTGCGCAACTATTCGCCCCACCATATTTTGCATGGTGGGGCGAATATTACGCACTTTAGAATTTTATTTGTAAGCCAATAAACGGTTATAAATGCATAATATTACGCTATACATGTGTATTTATTCACTTTTACCTAAAAACATACACATTCCTCATATATTTCAGATAATAGGTCGAAATTTGAAATTGTAAATCAGTTCATAATTAAACATATCAAACGTCATTATATATGTTTTTGATTTTGCTAATTACATAATCTTGTTTTTCGGTTCTTTTAATAAAATCTAAAGTAATAGGTCTAAAATGAGCAAACGAGTCCATCGTACAGGGAAAAGCAACTCTGATATCATTACGCTTCGAAAAGTTGCATATCTACCTTTTACCATGTTATGAATAGTAGATTCTTCGAACTTGTCACTTCTGAGGAATGGCCTAGAAGTAGGAGTACTTGTTCGAATAAAGAGAATGGCTAAGACTATTTGTGAAATGTTGAAGACTCAAAGAAATACTTTCAGATCAATTTAAAATATGGGTAAAGACATGAATATGATCCACACTCCAATGAGAACCATCATCACGAAGGATCTTCAGTTGTTTCCCTACAAAATGAGAGAACACTAATTCCTCCCACTTTAAAAAAAAGAGACTTGAGAAAGCACAGGTCCTTCTCAGAGAGCTGAAAGCGGACACAGTAAGGCATGACATATCTTTTTCTAACGAGAAACTCTTCATAATTGAAACCAAATTCCAACCCAATTCAATATTCATGTTCAGAAGATATCCAAGATTTCCGCTATTTCGAAAACGTGGAAGTCTTCTCTGATTTTCGTGGATCACGGGGTAAAATAAATAATCTTCAACAATATTGTGGGTCCAGCTATTGGATTGCTGATTTTTTTTCAGAAATCAATCATTATCTTCCAACAAGATTATTAACATTTTTACTACTCAAACAAGACACGTCACACATGGGTGGTGCTCACGTCAATTGCCAAGATTCTGTAGCAAGGAAATTTGGTCTCCTCAACACCAGATTTCAATCCAATAGATTTCTGAATGAAGGCCAATAGATTTCATTGAACAGCCAAGTGGCCAAATAAGCCGTTATTTGTTTAAGGAAGAGGAGCCACTCGTGTAAATCAGAGTGTGGACTGATGTCACCCTTCTGTGAATAACTATTAAGGCTCACGTTGTCACCATTGATAACGAAACTGCTGATTTCTTAGCGCAGGACCTGAACCGGTGGTCTGTGAAATTCACCAGAGGAAGATAGGTCAACATACCTTCTTGTTGACAGAACAAAGAGCTCTTCCTCTTTGAAAGAGAATGCCAAAGGCTTTTGTTAGTAGCCCGAAAAAAACTTCGTCTTATTTACAAATTCTAACAAGGCATGGGAACATCTGGTCCTAAACCAGAATCACTGGAAAGTGAAATAGTAATACTTGCCGATAATCTGGTCTTCGCCCAGAAACAAGACCTCATATTGTTGTGGAATGTTCTACCTATTACAGGAGCTAGGGACACAACTCTGGAAGAAAACTTTACTAATCTTCATAGTATCATTATAACACTCAAATTCTCACATATTTTTACCGTTCTTGAGAAAGAATTGGAGATTGGAGGATTTCAACGAGTAGCCTCTAAAACTGTTCAATGAGGATTCAGTACATATGGGCCCTCTCGTGGCCTGGGTATCTCCCCGACTTTACAACGGCAAGTGAATATTTCACGTACCCTAATAGATGTAGGTATCAAAATATCAAAGTGTAACAGTATTTTGAACAACGTTTTAGATATGTATGTTAAATTCATCTTATACGCTATTTTTGACACCTAAAAATGTTTGTTAGCTTCGCAGATTGTGGAAGGTCATATTTTAGGCAGCATTTATTTGTTGTCATCTTGTTACTTGCGTATCCAAAATGTCTTCGATCAAATTACTTGGAATTTGGTGGGACGATCAATGACTAATCTTCAGGAACCATCTGGTAAAATTTTGGGAGCTACCCAGTCAAAGCTCAAGTTCATTTATAATTCAATAATTTAAAAAGTGTTCAACCAATTTGCCTGAAATTTGATGGGACGATTGGTCAATATCCAGAAACGATTTGGTAAGTTTTTGGAAGCCATCGGGTAAAAGGTCACGGTTATGTATAACTCAAAATGTATTTAATCAAATTAACTGAAATTTAGTGGAATGGTTGGTAAAAATCCAGGCAGGAACCAGTTTATTATATTTTGGAAGCGAACAGGTTAAAGTTCAAGGTTATTTATAAGCGGTGGTGAAAGTAAGTGCTCTATGCGTGCCAGTCTTCTAGTTATTTATCATATTTATACTTCATAATATATATATTATAGTTTTATACTTAAGATAAACTAATATTACAAGCATAAAGTAATCCTTAATAGAACACAACATCATGACGTCACACCTACGGTCCTACAACCTTCACGTAAACAGGTCGAAAAAATTTGTCTCAAGTTTTTAATTTTACTGTTTATGATTTCAAACACATTAGAATTATTTCTAGTAAGTATTTAGACACTCAATAGTGCTATTTTTCACTATGGAAAGGAATTAATGGGTGCCCAGATATTCACCCCTCTCCCGCGCAAGAATTGCCCCATCAAGGACAATTTCAATTGCGCACTACTTTCGTCAATAACTCGGATTATATAAGTGCTTTTTTTCTCTCTTTGGATGATGTATAGAAGGCCTTAGTGTGGTTCTTCATGTCAAATATTAATCGTCTATCTGCGAAAACTAAGTTGTAACACCAGAAAGTGTTTTAGTGCGCAAGATTCACCCCTCCCGACCCTAGGTATAACTATATGTACATGTTATAATATAGAATAGTTACACCTCTTTTTATTTTCAATAAAATTTTCTAATCAAAGAAAACTTATAGGGAAATGGTAACTAGATCAAAATACTTAAAAATATTTGTTATTTTGTAAATTATAATACCTCTGAATATAATACATGTTTGACAAGATACTTGGTAGACGCATAAAAAATATGTTAAACTATATAATTTATAGAGTTCGTTGTAGCGAGCTGCTGTCCAATAGAACGGTCAATTTTGTCCTTTGTATTTGGTGTCCGCTCAGAGATCGTCGGCTGTAAGAAATTTACCTGTATTATACGTTTTGTAATTCTCTTAAATTTCTTTTAAGATCTCCTCTACTTTATATTAAAATTTATCTGTCATTGCTTTAAATATGTAGAACTAAGTTTATAGAACATCATCATACCAGCGTTAGCAGATAGTAAATGGATAAAGTAATCGGCTATTCACTTCAAAATTAAATTAATTACAGGCAGGGCTAGCTTTTATTAGACCCCTTTTTTTATAAAAGTGGTAATAATTGTTAGACATGTCTCGATTATATTACCGTTTGAAGGTATTATAAACGGAGACAATTTTTGTTCTGATTATTTCGCAGTAACTACAATACACATCAATATTATTATTTATTATCCAGATGAGGTAATTAGAACCAATTGGTTCAGAAATTAGTCTTTGTTAAAAAAGATAATTTTAAGTACCTATATATAATACTTAAATGATCTCTTGCAATTTCAATTGTAGATGAACAAGGTTTATTTGTTGTATCTCAAAAGATATTTTGTTCTGTTCGTTGAACAGTTATATTTATATTTGAGTGTATTTTCCTTCTTTGAATTCATAATTAAGAATATCAAATAAGACGATTTATACTTCGTGTACTATTCAATATGTCAAATTTTAGGGAACTTCCGTTTTATCGCATGGTACCATATTATCCGACACGTAAAAATCAACATATAATGATCATTCTTTGACTTTTACTTCAAATTGCATTCATGAAACCAATTAAAACATAAGTTATATTTTAATTATTATATTGTAAAACAAACTATCAACTTTTATCATATACCTTACTACCTAAAAACTTTCACAGAGATTAAAGCTACTTTTTGTACAATATTACATTATTATATAAAACTATAAATACCTACCTATCTATTAGACTATTAGTTACTCACAAATACTGTGTGAGAGTTTTTTTTTGTTGGGGCTTCTTCGAGCTTTTGTTGTATTTCAAAACTTTAAATTCATTCACTATATAATGATAATGACAATCAGTTAGTAAAATTTCAGCTTTGAAAATCTTATAAAACTGATGATATAAAGTTTTGATATTTTGTCCCTTATTTTTGGACGCTACAACCCAATTGAAAATAAGAGCAGGTTCGAGACAGCAGTTAAGCCGATCGGAGTAGTTACCACGGCAGTCAGGTTGCAGCGAGAGCACAGCGTGGGAGCCAAACTGACCGCTTTGGGGGCTAATTCTACTACGGTGTAACTGCGCAGAACTACAATCTCAATACTTGTTCATATGCTAATTGAAGTAAAAAAAAATGAACTTCATTATACAACTTTAAATTGAGTTGTTAACAAATATTCTTGATAGAATAAATACAGTTATTAAAGAAATAAAAATATTTTTCTTTACTTATTGTAAAATTCTTTATTATTAAGAAATGGGAATTTCTTAATAATAAAGAATTTAACAATAAATTTCAGTTATGAAAGATATTTTCATTTCTATAGGAGTTATATTTATACGATTATGAATGTATGACAATTACTCAATAAATGCAATTTATTGACTTCAATTAGTATATGAACAACTGTGAAGAACTACACTCCATTAACAGTTATAGAAAGTTATCATATAGATGTTGTGAATTGAATTACCTTAAATTATTCATTGCATTGCAGATGATAAACTCAATTTAATTCCGCATAAATTCCACCATTTGATATTTCTGTACAAACCATAAGGGTTACAATGGCATGTTAATACAATGGATAATGAGCCTTAAGGTTAATAACACACCTTAGAATAGTCACTTCCCTGGGGTACACTTCAGAAAGCAATTAGTGAGTACTATTGTTTGTGTTGCCACAGAATGTGTTGCTATGATAAAGATATTAACGTTAGACCTACTTGATGGAGCTGAATTAATTGCTATGATGTACTAATAATGTGTAGACTTGTGGGAGAAAAATATCATCTGTAAAAATATTAATATTGATAAACTGATTCTAATTAGTATAGTAATAATTGCCACTTTATTCAAGATATAAACACTCATTTTATTTTTCTTGTTTTGGATGGAAGAGTATTTAATTTAAAAGGACATTCAATTGTTATTTATTTACTATACATATTATTGACTTTGTGTCTAATAAAAATAATTTGTTTGCCTGAATAACTAATAAAGAATAAACTAATTTATGTCGTTAAAGAGAATATTTGTTTTCTAAAACTAATAATCAAAACTAGAAAATGTAACCACACTAGAGTGTACGAATATAACCACTAGAGTGTACGAATATAACCACGATTTTTTCATTAAAAATATGTAATAAATGATTAAGAGATTTATTTCAAGCTTTGCCAAATAGGTTAACATTTTTATAAGGTAAATATTTGTATAACAAATGTTAATACATCAGTATTTAAATTCTGATGCTCTAATTTCCTATTTAAGTTGCTTAAATTAGAGCAAAAATAACCTGTTGACAAAAATAGTTGGCTTTAAGATGAAATAAATAAAAGTCTTTAAGATATTATCAACATTTATCTAAAGCTTTATGCCAATTACAAAACTTTTCTCCGCTTCTTTGAGATAAAAATGTTAAACTCGAATTTGATACCCAATGTCAGCCATTAAATTAAATGTTTGAGTAACTGAAATATTATTAGCAAACAACGTGGACTTATGACTTACATTTTGAGAATTTGTATTCTTATTTTACTATTTAATGAAAGAAAATCGAGTAAAAAATATCTATCCATTAATTATTAAATTAATTTATGGTTTAAAGTTTTGAAATAATATTTGCCAAAACTGTGGATTTATTATAATATTATCTTTTTATTCCAAATTTAATCTTATTAACAATGTATAATGCACGTAAATTAATGAACAAGCTCTGTAATCAGCTGTCCAGAGAAAAATGTAAACATTGAATAAAATATTATTTGTAGGTAAAATGGTACTGAAATATTATTAGTTAACACCGCAGACTTATTTCAAAATACAAAACATATTTATATTATTAACAATTTATTTTAATGATTCAACGAGGTAAAATAAATGATAATTTTAATAGCTTATGCGACGAGATATATGTGTCCCATTTCAAGTAATGTATTTTTATGAGTTGTTTTCTTTAAACGATAGGATAAACACATGTGCACGCTTTCATAAATTAGAGCACATATGCACGGTTCTATAAATTAGTGCACATATGTACGGTTCTATAAATTAGAGCACATGTGTACGGTTCTATAAATTAGAGCACATATGCACGGTTCTATAAATTAGTGCACATATGTACGGTTCTATAAATTAGAGCACATATGCACGGTTCTATAAATTAGAGCACATATGCACGGTTCTATAAATTAGAGCACATATGCACGGTTCTATAAATTAGAGCACATATGCACGGTTCTATAAATTAGAGCACATATGCACGGTTCTATAAATTAGAGCACATATGCACGGTTCTATAAATTAGAGCACATATGCACGGTTCTATAAATTAGAGCACATGTGTAGCATTGTACTCTTTCATATATTAGAATACAAATTTTTTCTTTCATTAGTTAAGTACTATATTTATAAAAAAAATGGGAAAAATAATCATTTCTTTATTGTTTGATTTGTTTTATTTGCCTATATATTACAGGGATTTCACATTTTTTCATTATTCAAGGTATAGAGTTTTAAATGAGAAATGAGTGAATTAATTATACTCAACATTAATAATATCCACTTCAAATGAAGGAAATTTAAATAACGATAGGAATGAGGGCAGAGCTGCCAATAGTCTCATTGGCAGTCATTTGACAGCGCGTACAAAGCCACTGGTGTGGATAATAGAAAGAAATACCTACCCTCATACAGTGCCCTATCGACTTTCAATACCTTAATGGCTGCTGATATATTCTGAAGAAAAATCTACAACGAGCCATCGGGAAAATGGAGAGAGGAATGTGATTGGAATGGGAGAGCGTGTGAATGTGTGCAGAGAGGAATGTGATTGGAATGGGAGAGCGTGTCAATGTGTGCAGAGAGGAATGTGATTGGAATGGGAGAGCGTGTGAATATGTGGAGAGAATCACAAAGAGTCAGAAGGAAAAGGGATCACACAAAAAGTGCCGTCCACCCATCCAAGGCCGTCCACCTACCGTCCACACTTTTCACCCTCTCTTAACCCTAATGAGTTTGTTTTCTAAAGCACTTCCTATTTAAATTACTATATATTTTTCATGATATTCCTTTAAATGTATCGGGAGAATAATTAGGAAATTAATTTCATTTATAAACCTACGGTACGTACTGTCTGTATTCGTTACAAGTTGTTAGTAAATATACTAAAGTAATGAGTACTAAATTTCAAGCAAAAATATTGAACATATATGAAGTAAAAATAAGACATGTGCTTATGAAGACATCTTCCGATACATTCTGAGAGTCAAACTCATTAGGGTTAATCCATTCGGGCAAAGTAGAAATACAGTTAAGTACACTACAGTTCACGTTTTCATGGAGTACATACACATGCACGAGCTGTGCTCTCTCAGTTGCCAATGTCTTATGTGCCTATGCATCTACTTCTCCTTATAAGTTCAATATTATTACTTGAAATTTGGTACACATTAGATTAGTTAGTATATATATTATATACTAACCACTTGAAAAGATACAGGGTAAATTCCTAGTTCACCTCTCTATTTCATTTAGGGACTTGAACTAGGAAGGGAGGGGGGGTCTTTTTAAATTAATAATTTTCCTATTATGATAACCATTAAAAAAAAAACATGAGTACGTATATATATTTCATTTAGTTTTTCAAAACGATATTCTTTAATATGCTTAATTAACTTCAATTTCAAATATTCCTTTTTGGTTATATTTTTATATGTAGTCAAGATACTAGATTTTCTGTCAATTAAATTTTTTAGTGCAACATATTTAGATAAAAGGTAATTAAATTTTAGAAAAATAATTCAAAAATACCCCCTTCCTAGTTCACATCCCTAAGTCAATTAGGTACGTGAATTAGGAAGGGGGTATTTGGATCGGTTCCTAGTTCATGTCCCTAAATGAAATAGGGATGTGAACTAAGAACTTACATGCGTTTTTTAAACTCATGTGTTTTTTCAACTCATAGTCAAACCTTCCGATACATTCTGTCAGTCAAACTCATTAGGGTTTATTTCTATCATCCCGCACAGTAGATCTAAATTTGGTGCACAGGCTTAACACTAGAGGATTCATGGTTTTAGACACATGGTGGATCACTCTCCCTCCACCTGAACTCTAGGAAACAATCTCAACCAATAAAGAAGATACGGGGATAGAGGCTAATGACCACACATCTGCCTGTGAGTGACCTGGTAACTTTCAGGAGGTTGTCGTAGTCCCTCATTAAAACTCCTACATTAATGGCCTCATGTCTTTTCGGAAGATATCGTTACTACACATGGACAGAATAATGGTGCCCTGGATGCTGGCTTCAACTTACTAAACTTGGTGTTAATCCTCCTGCTACCAGAAGATGAGAAGGCATAGCACTGAAAGGTAGAGAGAGCCCTGACTCATAAGATGTCTGACAGAGGCTCAGCCTACTAGGGACTCGCCCATCAAAAGATTGACAAGCTTATCCTCATTCTGGCGCGCAATGGGTGGAGTTGACTTAAATCCTTAGTAGTACACTAAATACTACTAAATAGCAAAAATCACAATGACTAGCATTATTAAAGCACCAATAATCAGCACTCCAGTACCAGCAATAAGCACTAATAAGCACTATAACACAATCAAGCACTATAACACAAAGCAATAATCACAAGTACAGTCACTAGAAACCATCAGATCAGATGATTAACGGGTTCAGTGGCAGAGAAACTGCTGACTCAGCTAAGCACTCGAGTCCGAGAAGACAAACATTAGACCCTACAATAACACGGCAATAGATACAATAGAAGATACAATAGAGATAGAATTGGAGAGAGGAATGTAGTTGGAATGAGAGAGCGTGTGAATGAGTGGAAAGAGGAATGTGATTGGGTTGAGTGAGTGTGTGATAATAAGTATAAAAGTTAAAAATACCTTCCTGTACATATGAGAATAAATATTTTGAACATTTCACTCATCTCTCTATGTTAAACTCCAATAAACTTCACGAGTGGATAAATCTCCCCGAAACTCCTCGTACCTGCATATAATTAGAGCTACAGATATCTGTTTTATAAGTTAGTGAATTCATTATTCGAAAATATAAAAGTATCTGAAATATAATGGAATATATTATTCATACTCTTATTTAAATGCTTTCCAACAAAAATTCTTCGGTAGGTAACTTTTGTAGCTTTTGGTAATTATTTTATATTATATCATTGATAAATGACCCGAATCTCAAAGCATCCAAACAATATACAAATAATATTACACTAGGAATGAACTCATTCGGCAAAGAACATTCAATAATCTACTTACAGTCAATACAAACATTCAAATAATAAGATAATCCGTTTCATTGTTAAACGAATAAGAAACTTGTACAATTTACAAAATATGGCAGATATGTACTGATAATGAGCATTGAAAAGCATGATATAGTTCTTCAAAATGTATTTTGTATTCCAAACACCATGCAATTAGAATATCCCTTTAAATTAACAGGTTAATGTGAATAAAAATAGAAGAAATTATGATATTTCAAAGCCTCATTCAATATATTGAAATATAACAAATCATTAACAAAATCATTTAACCCTTTTTTCTCATCATATTGCCATCATACTGAAATCAATGCAATAATCTGTACTCATTGAGTTGAAGGTCAAGATGACCTTAGAGGTCACTATTCAATTCCTCACATTCAAAGTCACTATAAATAACCTAATTATAGTCAAGAAAAGTCACTTAGTTTCTGAAGTTTCACGGTTGCAAAGAGTTAAACTCAGTTCAATCTTTTCTCTTTTCATTCTATTTACCAGTGCATATAATTTTTTTTAGTAATTAGCACTTTGTTATTCAAGCTTTCTTAACAACATGATTATTCAAAATGATAGTGTGCTGAAATAATTAATTAATTAAGCGATATCGTATGTACTTAAAATTAGTACCTAAGTATTTCAGTAAGTAGGTACTTATAGGTAATGTACTTATACTCTAATGAATGAAGAGTAGATACTTCTATACTTTTTAGTTTCAAGGTAATGAGGTAAGTAGTTAAATAGTAGTATTGGAATATATAGCCCTTTTCTATCTCACATAATATGCTGTTATTTACAACCATTTGTTATTTTTATGACGTTTTAAATTCCAGAAAATGTTATTTCTGACAAGGAAATTATTTGTCTTAAAATATTTCTAGTAAGGAAATATAAATCACAAATTTATTTCAATAGTGGAGTCGATTTTATTTTCTCAATTTTAGTTGTACCTACTTAATTAAACTACATTATATAACTCTGTTACATAAATTTATTACATATAAACCATCGAAAGTTCAAAATATTCTTCCCCAATATAATATATTCTCTTTACATTTTCAATATAATAAATATAATTTAAGATTATTTCATTGTATCAATATACCGCATCATTATTGAAAAATTATTAGCAAAATGTATTTATTTTCTAAAGGCTGTGAGAAGATGGATGGTAAAATAATTGATGGATATAACAGAGGACATCCATCACCTCTAGCCCATCAATCACTATTATTCATCCCTAATAATATTATTAATGATTAGAAAAGTGATGCAGATAATGGTGAATAATGTTAGGTGATCAGAATACTGCTTATAACTTAATATAAAAAAGTCAAGCCAAAATGTGAATTAGTACAATAAAAAAATAATAGACGCATCACATTTTTTCAAATAATAAATTAGAAGTGTCAGTCTACTTTATAGCTTAATGGAGACGAGTATTGATGTGAAATATTGATTGTAGTGATGGGTGATTGTAGTGATGGGTGATTGTAGTGATGGGTGATTGTAGTGATGGGTGATTGTAGTGATGGGTGATTGTAGTGATGGGTTTACACTGTATAGTGATTATAGTGAAGATTTTACACTGTATATATAGTGATTATAGTGAAGGTTTTACACTGTATAGTGATTATAGTGAAGGTTTTACACTGTGAAGTGATTATAGTGAAGGTTTTACACTGTATAGTGATTATAGTGAAGGTTTTACACTGTATGGTGATTATAGTGAAGGTTTTACACTGTGAAGTGATTATAGTGAAGGTTTTACACTGTATAGTGATTATAGTGAAGGTTTTACACTGTATGGTGATTATAGAGAAGAGTTTACACTGTATAGTGATTATAGTGAAGGTTTTACACTGTATAGTGATTATAGTGAAGGTTTTACACTGTATGGTGATTATAGTGAAGGTTTTACACTGTGAAGTGATTATAGTGAAGGTTTTACACTGTATGGTGATTATAGTGAAGGTTTTACACTGTATGGTGATTATAGTGAAGGTTTTACACTGTATGGTGATTATAGTGAAGGGTTTACACTGTATAGTGATTATAGTGAAGGTTTTACACTGTATAGTGATTATAGTGAAGGTTTTACACTGTATGGTGATTATAGTGAAGGTTTTACACTGTATGGTGATTATAGTGAAGGGTTTACACTGTATAGTGATTATAGTGAAGGTTTTACACTGTATGGTGATTATAGTGAAGGTTTTACACTGTGAAGTGATTATAGTGAAGGTTTTACACTGTATGGTGATTATAGTGAAGGTTTTACACTGTATGGTGATTATAGTGAAGGTTTTACACTGTATGGTGATTATAGTGAAGGTTTTACACTGTATAGTGATTATAGTGAAGGTTTTACACTGTATGGTGATTATAGTGAAGGTTTTACACTGTATGGTGATTATAGTGAAGGTTTTACACTGTATGGTGATTATAGTGAAGGGTTTACACTGTATAGTGATTATAGTGAAGGTTTTACACTGTATAGTGATTATAGTGAAGGTTTTACACTGTATGGTGATTATAGTGAAGGTTTTACACTGTATGGTGATTATAGTGAAGGGTTTACACTGTATAGTGATTATAGTGAAGGTTTTACACTGTATGGTGATTATAGTGAAGGTTTTACACTGTATGGTGATTATAGTGAAGGGTTTACACTGTATAGTGATTATAGTGAAGGGCTTACACTGTATAGTGATTATAGTGAAGGGTTTACACTGTATAGTGATTATAGTGAAGTGTTTATAAAGATCTAAACACAAAAATATTCAGATCTTTTAAATATGTTTTATGATAGTTAAATGATATGAAGCAGTTAAATGATATGAAGCAGTTAAATGATATGAAGTATGATGAAGGAGTTTTCCTGATTAAATGGAATAGAACCGTTCTTTTTAAAGGTTTAAGTAACTATCACTATTGTATAAGTATAACAACTGGCAGTGAATAATAAAACAGTTTAATGAAATATATTATTATAGTTTGTGGATCTAGTTCAATTGATTGTCGGTCATTTGATCCCCGATCATTTGGTCCTCGGTCAATTGTTTCCTGGTGATGTGACAATATTTAGTTCTCTTGATAAAGAAACAAATTGAGGAGTAACTTTGGTAATTTGGTTGCTAGTTTTGAGTTAAGCTGTTTTCGCCAGGTGGGATTGATGAAAGAACATTTTATAATAAATTGTATACATTTTATACCAAATAATGATTTTTATTATACCACCTGCATAAGTTTGGCGAAAACAGCTTAGCTGAAAACTGACAACCAAATGGCCAATGTTACTCTATAATTATTTTCAATTTTAGAGAAGAAATTGCTACTCACCTTTTCAATATTCATTTGACTTTGTAATAAGAGCGGGCTATGCCTTACTCTAATAAATCAACTAATATTAAATTGAATATATGAATAAATAAACAAGAATAATTAATTGTGTATATTATTGGCAATGAATTCTAAAAATTCTGTTTTGTGTGAAATAAAATTAATTTGTTGCTGCAATATTTCTAGTATTTTTGATTCTGTTTTCCTTTCTGACACATGCATGCATTTATTTATTATATATAATTATTATAGATATAGTTGATATTAATTTAATTCATAATAAGTGTCGTAAAAACAATTTGCATGTTAAGTATATACAATGAGCATGACCATAACATATTTAGGTTTGATTATAGAATTTTCCATTTGGTCTGTTCCTTCCTATTACGACTTAGGAAGGAAGACTTGCTCTGTTATTTGTCTGATATAAAATACTTGAACTAACATCTTTATTCTTATACAGACAATAAGGAAGCAAAAATAAAAATTTTTATATTTTGATGAATTATTTTTAGGCAAAAGAGAGATGTCTAGATATTTATTTATTTGATTTTGAATATGTTTTTTTGTTTATTTCGATAAAATCTATCCTCGGTAAACTTACCCATACATTTTAAGATGAATAGAAAAAGCAAAGAGTTTATCTAAGAATGAGTAACTCTACGGACTTACTAAGTAAGTTTTCAAGTGGCTAGATAGCGCTCGCTAAAATTAATGGGAAAAGTTTGATTGACTTCATTATAAGTCTTTGAATTGCAAAGGTGATGAGAAAAAATGATACTAAAAACTGTACGAGGAAAAAATAGGAAATTATCGATGAAAGAGGCATATAAACGCTAAATTTGAAATTCTTAATGATTTTTATATTGTAATTTGTTATATATGTACTAGTACTTATTCAATTCGTTTTTACACTGAATGTTCGGGCAGTTTGTCCCTAGCTAGCCGGTGAAGGATACGATATGCAGTGCTGGACAACTGATTCTGAAATTTATCAAAAAGTCTTTACTACTAGTAAACTAACAAATGGTATATAGGTTCAAACACAAGGTTAAAGTTTTAAATCAGAGAACTAGTTCAACAATACCGAATAAAAAGTTAGCATTTTAATCATCACTTGTTTCTTTATTACTAACCGAGGATAAATTGAATTCTGGTCTTGGAGATAGAGGTACATCACAAACTAATCCGACAGCACCTACTTCTAGTCTCTACTAACACCTTGCTCTATTCTCTGCAATCTCCAAACACCTAATGAACCTATCTGTGTCGTATTGGCTATGATAACAGAATTTTGTTCAAACAATTTTGGCTAAAATATCGACAATAGAGGTAAACATGCTACTTTTTATTATTAAAACCTAAATATGCTAGTTTTAAAATGGTCATTCAATATTAAATGGAACACTGAAATTACGCAATTTTTGAAATAAATTTACAAGTAATATCTGAATAAGTATAATATCTGATATTTTAAAACATACTTAGTTTTTCTGATATTATAATCAATTAAATACCTATTTTTAATAGGAAAGTTACCGATTCAATTACCAAATGTTAAGATAACCACGAAATGAGCTTAGCATATCAGTTAATACCGCCAAACTTCATGTTGACTTTTTTTATATTATTATAATTGATTTATTATTATATTTAAAATACATCATAATATCATATATCAATAGGTATTTAAATCATAAAGTAGGTCTATACCCACTTTCCAGTAACTATAAAAATCCGGTAATAGAGTTATTACCCCAGTAACAGTATCACATCAGTAACAACATCTTTGATAATAAATGGTAATTTTATTACAGATATCTATAGGTAGGTATATGAATTGAAATGGACTCAGAAATGGACTTAGTTTTTGGTGTTAAGAAAATCTTATCGACACAGCATTTAGTTACAAAGGTTCGATTCCCACGAGCTCCAATGCAGTGAATCATTTTTATCCTGAAGCTATTATTGAATTATTCATAGAATTGAAATACAAAGCCTGCACAGTTTAGCGTTCTTCCTTGGCGATTTATCTTATTTATCATGCAAACTAATATTGCTCTATTATTAAACAAATATCGTCTAATGCTTTTATACTCTATTCAACAGAATATTCAGAATGAATATCGTTGTTATATTTCATTAGCTTTCTCTATTGTTTTTATTTATCTAAATAGTGATATACCTATTAATATTGTTCTTGTTTCCCTGTTTAGCTCTGGAAAGACACACCAGTCTGAGAGGCACGTTCCGCTGGGAACATAAATTTACCTTTAAAACATGATTTGAGTTGCGGAAAATGCGTGACTGTAATTATTGTCTATGATGTGTTTATTTACCATATAAATGAAAATAATGCATCATATTTTGTTCTATTTAGTTTTATACTCAATCAGAACTCTTGAACTCACTTGAAAAACCTATGTGGCGTCACATCGAAAATAGGTAATATTCCTGTTATTGTGATTTTGCCAGTGTGATACCAAAGGCAATAAATGTTGCATTTCTCCCGAGAAAAATGATAACAGACTATAATTAAAAAAATATTTTGCATTAGTTTCAAATAAATACGTCATAGACAATTGTAGGAGTTTCAGGAACTCAAGTCAATAAGTTTTTAAATTATGAATATATTTTTCCCACCGGAATGGGCCTTTGGTCGTTCCAGGGTGAAATTTTTCTTTAATCTAAATTTTTAAACATATAACATCCCTTATATTTTCTGCCATCTTAGTTCTTCTTTGTATAATAACACTTTAATAATATATCATTTTTAAATACTTTAAAATTAGTTTCTATTTATTCTTTACTACAAATGTATTCTCATCAATAAATTATCCCAATTTCATAAAGTTGAATAGTGTGCACGAAGAATGAAGATCAAAAACGAGACTTCTTCTGTGCAGAAAAAAGAGTTCCTGCATCCATTGAGAGAGGATATTTGTTGCACCTGATTGATTTGACTGCAGTTGAACTCTATTTCGAATAGAAGATGTCTAATCATCGTCAGGAGATGAAAATTAAACTTTCCCCGTTGTGATATTAATAACCTAATAAATGTGGAATTTTTTGTTGTGTATGAATCTGTAGAACAAAATCTTTTCTATATTCATCATTTCTATAATAAATTATTAATCCGTACTTTTTCAATTGTATACTTTTCAAATAAATGAAAAAATTCATCTACCTATTTCCGAAAATTTTATAAGAGTATAAGTATTAATATTCCAATATACTTTACTTATATAATAAAGTCGCTTAACCTAATTATTAAATTTAATGTGCATTAATTTGTCTCTGATAACACTTTGAAATAATCGCTCATTTACTTCGGCAAAATTTATTCACCGAATATAATCTTCTAACAAAATGAAGTCCATCTTCCAATATATTCCCGGTAATTTCAAGCCTTTTAAAACACGTTCATTTTTGATGCTTATAATCAACTTTGTGGTTCCAGCGTCCAAACTCGGCGAATGTTTTTTTTACTTGATTATTTCTACCACGCGTGAGAGATTTTCTTTCAGGAAGAAATCTATTAAGTGATAACGTTACTGCGCGGTGTCGCTCAGATGGCAGTGCAGAATTGACTGTGATGAGAGGAGGTGTGACGGTGTGTAACTCTCTCCTGTGACTCTTGGCGGTGAATTTAATTTGATCACAATTGTACTCGTATGTTTGTGATTTGAATGAATGCTATTGATTGCATTAATTAATTAATCTATAATAAAAATAGAACTCTTACATCAATTAATTTAGAATGGAGTTTTTCTATATCTGCGTATAATATATTTGTTATATTATAGAATTTCGTCTCAAGACACTTTTTCAACACAATTTTAAATGTGAATTGAAGTCAGAATGCGTTTTCTGGCCAAAAATTTCGATCGGAATTGAAAATAAAAGGAAATAAATGGAGCGATTTAATGAAAATCATAATTTATTAAATTCAACTTAACTCTTTTTAGTCGTTTTAGAATATAATTATTATTTACTAATATTGTTTCATGATAAAAATAATTAGTAACTATAAATATTTAATTTTCTTCTATTATAATTTTCTAGTCTATAATAGTATATAACAGTAATTTCTCACGCTCTTTAATGATTTCTTTCATATTGTTGTTGTGAATATGGCATTTATATTTTATTTTGAAAATATTCAAAATAAATTTATAATTATCTATGTAAATTTTTTGGATAATATAGTAATATCTATTGCATTTGATTTATTAGCAATATGTGGTTTTAAGCCATATACAAAATATATGGTAAATATAATATGGAATATAGTGGAAATTATATATTGAAATTCAGAAGTTTTTCCATTGAAATTCTTGCAGCATTAACTGCCAAAATGTTCGTTTTCCTATAAAAGTCAGAGCCATTTTCTTTTAACTCTACGTATATAATAAAAACTGATGTGGGCATTTAAGTATATTTCGTGTTCCACTTTCAGTAATAGATACGGAAAAATGAGAAATATATCAATTTGAACACACGGGGAATATATCGATATTATATTTTAATTCTTATAAGTTCATTCAATTTTTTATAGGTATTTCATCAATAAAGTATATCAGCATATAGAGGAAAATAAATGAATTGGAAATTTTTTTTAAATACCACAGGAAAAAAATATAATAGTCCTTCATCAATAAATAATTAAATCTGACAACACGGACCATGTGAGGATTATAAAGTTACACCAATATTAATACTATTGAAACCCCCTGTTAACAACAATTACTCAATCTTATCTGAGAAACAAAATTGGTAGAAAATTTACAGTTGAATAATATTTTATCAAATGAAATATAATAGCTAATTTGTAGCAAAAATTATGTCTCGTATATAATTAGATTGACGATCTGTAAAACCTTCACTGCACATTAATCACGCTGATCCATGTTTTATATTTAGTTGCTGTGGTAGAATGGTCCATAAAGAAAGGCAATGAGGGGAGAATAGTGCTAGGCGAGGCAATCATCCCTAATGGCACTGCAGTATTCAACCTACTCAGGCCCTTATATAATGTCTCACAGGTACTTATAATGTATATCAGGCCCTTATGATGTTTCTCTACCTCTTATAATGACTCTCTAGCTCTTATAACGTCTCCCATGTCCTTATAAAATCTCCCAGGTTCTTATAATGTCTCCCAGAACTTGTTATGTTGGAGGTTAATAAGTTAGAAATTTTAAATTTATTCTAGCAGTGATGAATGAATTCAATGAAGAGGAGTGGTTTATCACATGATGTACTGGTAGAGAAAAGAGTCACTGTGATGATGTACTATCAAAGGAAAGAGTCACTGTGATGATGTACTATCAGAGAAAAGAGTCACTGTGATGATGTACTATCAGAGAAAAGAGTCACTGTGATGATGTACTATCAGAGAAAAGAGTCACTGTGATGATGTACTATCAGAGAAAAGAGTCACTGTGATGATGTACTGTCAGAGAAAAGAGTCACTGTGATGATGTACTATCAGAGAAAAGAGTCACTGTGATGATGTACTATCAGAGAAAAGAGTCACTGTGATGATGTACTATCAGAGAAAAGAGTCACTGTGATGATGTACTGTCAGAGAAAAGAGTCACTTTGATGATATACTATCAGAGAAAAGAGTCACTGTGATGATGTACAATCAGAGAAAAGAGTCACTGTGATGATGTACATCAGAGAAAAGAGTCACTGTGATGATGTACTATCAGAGAAAAGAGTCACTGTGATGATGTACTGTTCAGAGAAAAGAGTCACTTTGATGATATACTAATCAAGAAAAGAGTCACTGTGATGATGTACTATCAGAGAAAAGAGTCACTGTGATGATGTACTATCCGAGAAAAGAGTCACTGTGATGATGTACTATCAGAGAAAAGAGTCACTGTGATGATGTACTATCAAAAGAAAGAGTCACTGTGATGATGTACTATCAGAGAAAAGAGTCACTGTGATGATGTACTATCAGAGAAAAGAGTCACTGTGATGATGTACTATCAGAGAAAAGAGTCACTGTGATGATGTACTATCAGAGAAAAGAGTCACTGTGATGATGTACTATCAGAGAAAAGAGTCACTGTGATGATGTACTATCAGAGAAAAGAGTCACTGTGATGATATACTATCAGAGAAAAGAGTCACTGTGATGATGTACTATCAGAGAAAAGAGTCACTGTGATGATGTACTATCAGAGAAAAGAGTCACTGTGATGATGTACTATCAGAGAAAAGAGTCACTGAGATGATGTACTATCAGAGAAAAGAGTCACTGTGATGATGTACTATCAAAGGAAAGAGTCACTGTGATGATGTACTATCAGAGAAAAGAGTCACTGTGATGATGTACTATCAGAGAAAAGAGTCACTGTGATGATGTACTATCAGAGAAAAGAGTCACTGAGATGATGTACTATCAGAGAAAAGAGTCACTGTGATGATGTACTATCAAAGGAAAGAGTCACTGTGATGATGTACTATCAGAGAAAAGAGTCACTGTGATGATGTACTATCAGAGAAAAGAGTCACTGTGATGATGTACTATCAGAGAAAAGAGTCACTGTGATGATGTACTATCAGAGAAAAGAGTCACTGTGATGATGTACTATCAGAGAAAAGAGTCACTGTGATGATGTACTATCCGAGAAAAGAGTCACTGTGATGATGTACTATCAGAGAAAAGAGTCACTGTGATGATGTACTATCAAAGGAAAGATTCACTGTGATGATGTACTATCAGAGAAAAGAGTCACTGTGATGATGTACTATCAGAGAAAAGAGTCACTGTGATGATGTACTATCAGAGAAAAGAGTCACTGTGATGATGTACTATCCGAGAAAAGAGTCACTGTGATGATGTACTATCAGAGAAAAGAGTCACTGTGATGATGTACTATCAAAGGAAAGATTCACTGTGATGATGTACTATCAGAGAAAAGAGTCACTGTGATGATGTACTATCAGAGAAAAGAGTCACTGTGATGATGTACTATCAGAGAAAAGAGTCACTGTGATGATGTACTATCAGAGAAAAAAATCACTGCATTACGATGATCTTTCAAATCACAGTTTTCTAATTTACAATAGATGATGTGCACTCTTAGAACGCATACCTTTGCCGCCGCATATAAATGACCATGAGCATCCAATAATCCTTGTGTTATAAATGACTTCACCTTCGACGCGTTCGCTCCCAAAATCTAATCAAATGGTTCTGATAATAACCGATCATCCCACCAAATTTCAGGCATTTTGGTTGAATATTTTTTGTTGTTGTGCAAATCAGGGTACAGGAACATAACAGTTATGATAACTAGTAGACAACGCAAAAGTATGACGTCACCAAAACAACATATTCCTTGTTTGTGACCGAGCGGCTCATAAATCCTCGTATTTGCATGTTTATATCGAGAAGTTTAAAGAAATTTTATAAGGTTTCGTGTGAAAGAAAAGCGAAAATGGCGATTGAACCTCAAAGTTGAATATATAGATATAATTCAGGTGTGTTTTTATTGTTCATTTCTATTACTTATCTATAAAAAATAACTTCTTAGAGATATACTACATAGGAGCCTAAACTAGTGCTAGTTAACTGCTAAACTGTAGTTCCCGAGAATAACAATTATGGAATAAAATAATGAGAATACAATTTAACCAATGCCTAGTTCGTCATTGATAAGAAAATAATCAAATTTAGAAGTGATTAAGTTTAAGTAGGTAATCCCAAGTTTCAAAGTGTAGTCAGAGTCGCCGTTTCCAGTCACCCGGTGGTCACGTCAAACTAGATTCGATGAGCTGATTACCATACCCTATATGTTAGGGTATCCTGGTGCGAAAAGTATGATTACAAATAAATAAATGTCGACCAAAACATAACCTTTATGAATTTGTGTAGGTAAGCAGTAAAAATTACCAAAAGTTTCTGCTTCAAAAGGAAAAAAAGTTTCAATAAAATTTTCAACATATCTAATTAAATAATTAAAGATTGTAAGTAGTATCGATATCTATTTCTAAGATATATCTTCCATCATATATCCCCGAACTACTCTCTATATCTCCATAGCCGAAATTTTATTTTGAAGACACTTCAGATGGTACTCACACTATTTTACTTGCATCACGAGTGAAGAGGAATATGATGCCATCCTTTGTGATGCGGAGTACGTGACCCAACTGCATGATGCCATCGCTAGTATTTTTCACAATGGCTCTATTCTCAAATATCTTCATTCTTTAGCTAAGTTTAAAATGACAGAATGGTTTGAAATTGATATCTACTCTACTTTAATACTGTTTCCGTTCTGATAAGTTTAAGCCAGTTGTGAGTTCGTTAAATTTTTATTCATTTTACATAACGTAGATAATGAGGAAATAATTTTCTTAATACCTAGAAATTATTATATGTATATCAAGTTAATAAGTGATTCACACCTGAAATAAAAAAAATAGAATATTAAATAGGCAATATTCTCGTATGGAGCTCATATAATCGCTCATAGATAACTGGAATGGTCTCTTAATCCATCATAATGCTATCTCATTATTGTAAATAACACTGTTAAGAGTTTTGCTCTTGAGTGACACTTACAGTTTTGATCTTGAGTGGTTGTTTTTTCTCTCTCTCAATATCAACTTTTCTATATATGCAGGATATCCTCAATTAAAACCTTTTCTACGTACTGAAAAACTGCTAAATCCATTATAATTGACTTTATTTGAATTTACTGTCAATTACTAAACCAGATGCATATATTTCTTCGCTGTATTTTCGAGTTCTCTAACTTTTTCAAGTTCTCTTCATCCTGAATCTTCAATTCCTTTTTTACCTCTTGGCTTAAAGGACTGCATCGGACTGTCAGTTTATTGAGATATGAGTTCCTTTCAATAAACTCAGTTGCGCTAGAGAGATTTTGCATCTTCAAATAGTTAGCTTTGACATTTTGATTTTTGTTAGAAAAAGGGTACAGATTTCGTTCAAGTTGGCTATGTTTTGATAGTCAAGAATAATATACTATTGGAGATTCATGACGGAATGTTAGTTTATCAGTGATTATTATCTGTTTTATTAATTATGATCAAATTTATTGGGTTAAATTAGGTGTCGAACTAAATTAATGAATGTTAAGACAATAATTCTTTCAATTGAAAAGAAACTATAAACGGCTCATTGTTACAATTTATCCCTTACTGAAGATGATTGAATATTTTTTATAATTCAGAAGTACTCTTTGTGAAGCCTTACAACAATTGTCTTCAATCATTATGCTTTCATTATATATTCACACATTCAAAAATTGATAAACGCTTTTCCTCCCCACTTCTTATTTTATTTCCTAAGTCAACTGGTAAGATTCCGAGTTCCCGACATTTTCCTTCTCTATTTCTTTTTCTTCTCCGACAGCTTCGTTCTTTCTATTGAAAGTGCAATGTTTTTAAAGTGATATTTGCAATGTTTGGTCTCAAGGCCTGAGATCTTGAGGACCAAAATATTACCTGACTTTTCCTTTTAAATGGAGAGTTTCTGGGTACGGAAATAGTTTATGGAGATTGGGGTATCATTTGGAACTTTCTGGAGGCGTCAGTTTTGCCTCGGATGAAAATATTTTGATTGGCAGGTGGGAATTTTAAACGCAAAAGCGTGAATTTTTGTGTTTCATTTACTTTATTGTAAGTATTTGAGATAATAGAATAAGATACTGATACAAATTTATTATTGGCAATGTAAGTTTTGAAATAGAAGATGATATATAGAGAATATAACATGGAATTATTACTTGATTAAATATAGGTAACAAAATAAATGTCTTAAAAGATGTAATAATTTTTTTCTATCAACTGTAAATCTTTTATGACTTTAGTATTTTTAAATATAAAGTTGTTAATATTTATTCTCCATTAACAATGCTGCTCCAATAGAAATAAATTATATACAGTAGGTAGTTCTTTCTCATTGAATTGATCTATTTTTCTCTCATGTGTTTTAAATATACGTATTTTATATCAAATTAATAAAGAATTAAATGAGTGAGAGGACTAAATGAAATGTATATGATATTTTTCATGTTTCGAAAGTTTTCAACAGTTCAAAAGAATCAAATCTCTTTTGATTTATCTCCATATTATTCAATTTTATTTACTGAAGATTCAATTACAATCGTTCTCACAATAAATTGAATCCAATGAAATTCATTTGGAAGATAAAAGAGAATTCACTTAGATGAATTTAATCAGATCTTTCGCCAGATATCTAAACCTAATATTTATTTGTATTATCGAATTATTGCATATCATATATTATATTGCAAGTAGTTTACAATCGTATATATTATCCACATTGAATTAACCCTCTTGTTCGAGATTGAAACTTCTCAAAGTTATTTTGTTTGTTTTTGATGATGTTAAATGTTTCTTTCCAATTTGGCAGTCATTATTTCTTAATTTATTATTTGAGGAATGGGATACAAATGTGACACTTGTGGTCAACGGTTCTTGATAAGTGGGACGTGTATGCTTCATTATTCAACTAAAAATATTAATAGATATATGTTCATAAAAATTAACTCCTGAATAACTCTAGTATCCGTTCATAAGTAATAATGATCAGGTTTGGGATATATTTATGTTCATACAATATAATATAACTGACACACACAAGTCTCAGTACCCTAATTTATTCATATTGTCCAAAGTTCTCATATAAAATTCATGTGTATTGAGATATTATATAAGAGATAATATTCTACTCTGTCTCTTTATGAAAATGAGTACAAAGAATAGATGTTAGCTATAAAACATTGAAATATACTAACACTTCGAAGATTAACTCACCAAACCTCTTACTTTCATTTTACATATTGCCACTCTTACTATTGTAACAGGAAACTACAAGCAGAGGGTAAATTAATAGCAATATATGTTATTAATTGATATAACAATATAATAATAAATATTATTATATATTATCAATCAATATGCAAGTTTGTATGTCAGACTATTGGACTGAATGCTGTGAGTTTGAACTCAGCCATATATCACAGAAGAGGGGAAAATATGGAGAATATGAGTTAAACAGGAAGGCTGCAACTAAGACCTGTAGGTTAATCACTGATATTTAATATAAATCTGTGCGTCAATAATTACAGAAATGGGTACAGTAATTTTGACCTCAGCTAACGATTACTTACAAGAGGGGAGAGAGAAATGTAATTTTGACCCAAGCCAATGATTACTTACAAGAGGGAGAGAGAAATTAAATTTTGAACTCAGTCAATGATTACTTAAAGAGGGGGTGAGAGAAAAGTAATTGCCAGATTCACAATATTTTAATAGTTTAATTTAAATATGAAGTTTTACTATATTTTGAGGTTCATTAATGAACAAAAAGATGCGTCTCATTATATCAAAAGTCAATAAATTTCAACCATCCAAATTGCTCCATAATCACGGTAGGTTCTCCTTTTCCAAATAATTGCGATATTATATATTTTCAACAGCGAAGATTAATCTTATCTCAACTGACTTTAATACTAATTTCTTTTCAACCAATAGACCAATGGTGTGGTCTCCTATCTAGTGTTGTTTTATCTTATATCTAAATATTTATTAACAGCAAGATACTCATACAACAGTATGAGAAAATTGAAATAAGTTTTCGGTTATTTTTTGCCGTCTATCTCAAAATCTAAAATGTTTTCATTGTTTCTAAAGCAACACTTTTTGTTTCTCAACTAACACTTTTTGTTACTAAAGTAGCTCAAATTTTAGGAATAAAAATTAATAAAAATGATGTCATACTGAATATCAATACCCTATGTAATAACCTGCTCTCTGTCACTTAAATAATTATTCCTGGATGACAATTTCACTTTAAAGTTTATCCCCGTCATTTTGTCATATTGCTCTATTTTTCAAGTTTGACTACGTTTTCTTTTTAACAAAGCAATTAATGAACTAAATAAGATACTCATTATAAAGTTCTTCGTGTTAATTACTTCCATTGCGATTCTGAAGCAAACTTTTGTTACAAATTAACTTGAAAAACTTTAGACTGGCTGTTGTATGTAAATCTTATAAGTTTCGAATTGATAACTCTGCAAGAATTTCATCACTACTAAGATAAAATTGTGATTTTTTTATTCATATCAGATAGAATTCTTTGAATTTATATTTTATCAATACAAAAGGGCATCTTATATTTATGGATAATATGATATCACTCGAAAAACAACTCTTTATCATAAAGAAAATTCTTTAAATGATTGATAATTCGTATGAAATCATGGTTATTTTGTTGAAATCATGGTTAATTTGTGTGAAATCATTGTTATTTTTGTTGCTCTGTATCTGCATATCAATAAATTCATAGAGTACCTATAAATTATGTAGATTGGGGCTATAAACACTTCCGAATGTATCTTTTGGGTGTAATCTCATTACACGAAGAAGAAAATCAGCTTTGGAATATTTTTCAGAAGTGACTCCCTAAACACTTCTTTATAGGATTTAGTTTTAAAAATTCTGTTCCTTTCTATTTAGAAACTCAATAGTGAGAAAGGATGTTGAGTAGAAGCTTGACGAATATGAGTTTTATAATGGATAAAGGATATCGGATGTTTTGATTGAAATAAGTTATTAAAGGTCGAAGCGAAGGTTCTATGATATTATTATATGAAGATAATGACATGTATTAAATTAAAGTTATCTACGGTCGAAAAGTTAGATGTGTGAAAATCCTGTAAGTGAGTGAGTTAGAGGAAAAACTGTAAGATAGTATCATCTCTGGATGGAATGAATGGCAATATTGAAATGATCGAAATCTAATGATAATTCAACTATCAAATTGTATTGCTTTGCTGTTCAAATTTCGAAATGAAAATAATCGTGTGGAAAACGATTTGAGATTAATAATGAAAAGAGTTCGTGGTGAGATTTGTATTAATGAGAATAATAACTCTCAGATTAATATTCGTGATAACAGTGGTTATCAAGGATAGTATTGACTCCCAAAGTGAAAGAAAATCAATTGTGAAGGAAACAAATTGATTAGATTATTAATGAATGATTATTGAAGAGAAATGAGTTCTCGAATAATTTTGTAGTCAAAACAGCTCTGCAACAGACTGTAAGTTTGGCAATATTGTGACAATAGAAAATGAAAATATCTTCCAACATTATATATTTGTAAGCATCCTATTAAATATTGGTAAGCAGTTAAGAATAATATGTCATAAGAGTTAATTGCACATTAAAATTAATTGCATTGTTTTCAGACTAGAATTCGCTTAGTCATCAATAATAAATAGTAACTTCAGCCGAACAGTGTGAACGTGTGAGAACATATGTGAATACATGTGAGTGAGAGTACAAATGACCAATATTGTTCAATTAGGTAAACATGATGAAACTAAAAATTATGATTAATAAACTGTGGTTTAAAAGAGAGTGTTTGAAAAGAAATGTTAGCGGATACTGATGAAAGTGAAGACAGTCCTAACTTTCGAAAAAAAAAAAAAAATGAAATAGCTAATTCACTCGAATATGAGAAAATATTAAATAAGTATCATTTGCCAAAGCTGCATAATTAAAAGATATATTAGTGAGGTAAAGTAGCTAACATCCTATAATCATTTCATTATATTTTATGGTAAAATTTGAAATTTAAACATACTCCTACCTGTTGATAAAGAATTAAACAAGCTAAGTAAAGTCTTGATTGAGAAAAGTTAAAACCAAATCAAATTTGTTTAATAGAGAAACTTGATTTTGGGAAAAGGGGGAGCTATGTCAAGTTTCAACCTGTATTCTAATACATAAATAGCGAGTATTTAATGCTATGAATTCAGTACAGAAAGCATCTCCTTGAAACCAGGTCTAAAGATACAAATTCTGTTCCGACTCTATCCTCATGTCAGCCTATGTATTGTTTGAAGAATAAACTTTAGATGTATCCACACTTTTATTTAAGGGGATCGTTTACCTGTTTTGGCAGTTTTTACGACATCTTTTTACTTTAGTTACCCAGTAAACATTCAAATGAAAACCTACAAAAAGTTTTATTTCGGTGTGACAACTATAAGTCAGTGTGGGGGTGAATTGAATAATGGAAGGGGGGGAGGTAAAAGATAGGGTGTTCCGCAGTAACCCCCCCCCCTGCTAAAATGGGCTTAGCCTCCCATTTTTGGTTGATAGGAACGAAAAGCTCCCATTTTTTCTTTATATTTTGGATTTAGTTGGTGTTTTTATAATTTTGAACTTTTTTGTTTACTTCATTATGTCGGTAACTTTTTTACTCAAATCGTACTCGCGACAAGTCTAAAGACTCAATGGGGGTTGGTTCTACAAAAAAATTTATAGGAGCTAATATGTTTAGGTCAAAATTACTAAAATCATCAAGTGAGCTTTTGTTGAATTTCGATCTCTAATTTTTTTTATTCAGAGAATATAAAAAAGTAAAATAAAGTTAAAAAATGTGATTCTTTTTAAATGAAATAACTAAATATTTAGACCGAAATTCAAAAAAAGCTCACTTGACGATCTTAGGAAGGTCGAGCTGAACATATTACCTCCTAAATTTTTTTCTATAGAACCAACAACCATTGAGTCTACGTATAGACTTTTCGTAAGGGGCCCCTCCCCATAATCGGATGAGTATTATTGGTAGCTAGCAAAACAGGTAAAGGATCCCCTCAACCTGAGTTAAATGTATTCTAAACATTAAGTTACAGCTAGAGAGTACCGACATTGTTTATTACTTTTAGGTACAAATGGGTGTATGATAATTATCCTTTTTTTTGGTTTTAGGGCAATAGCATTTTGAAGTTTTAGATCTTAAAATGCTACAGGGAACTGTATTGAGAAAATATTGATAATATATGTAAAGATAATCTAACAGCATATTCACATTCATCATTGATTCAATCAAACTAAATTATTCATTTTAAAACTGAACTTATTATAACATTATTTATGGAAAGACTTTTTCAAATATTTAAATAAATATTATTTTTCCGCTCTTTGGTACTGACATTTGGAAATGTCAAAGATGCTATAACAATGATTTCATTGGCAAGTTTATTACAATATTAATTTCGTCGCTGTGAGCAGTTTAAAGTTCGATGTAAATTAGTGTCACACATTTCAAGTAACATTTCGTTAAGGCGTCTTTAACACGCACCCCTAAAGTTTATCGTCAATTACGCTATTTTTCATGTAGATACAGTTTAATGGTAGTGATTATTTGGGTGATAACGTCAATGGAAATATGCACTTCGAAATAACGTTTGGTGACCGATTCATATTGTAGCTGAAGCACGTAATATGTATGCATAGTTACTATTTATAGAATTCGTGCAGGTAATTTAGGTGTGATATTTTACAATGATTGGTATTAAAAAAACAAAGAGTTGATATTTCATTAAATGTAATTGTTAAAGTTGATACAATTCGTTGTCTATCATATTTTAGCCACGGTTCTAATTTGATACAAATCACAAATGTTAATGTATTTTTTACATAATATTAGAGTTTAGCATATCATTTAAAGAACAATTAATGATTATAGAGAAATTATTACACTTGAAAGCAACTGATAATAAAATTAAAATATAATAATCGACAATACTATTCAATACAATAAAACAAATTTATTAGGTGCAAATTCACCTGTGTTGATACACGTAATATAAATATAACAAAATGAATGCTAACATATATACCAATCAGCACCTATCAGATAGAATGAAGCGTGTACTATAGTTACACACAAAAAAATAATGCAATAACTAACTAGAAGAAATTCAATGTGATATCAAACACTAATTTAACGAATGTGAATCACAATATATTGTTATAAAAATGGGACCCAATAACCATTAACTAACACACTATCTGATTAGAGTTTCTGTTATTTGTTTTAAACTTTTATATGAAGCTTTTATAAACTATTCCATTCAAATTAGAGTATATTATGTATACAGGGTGGCGCAAAAAAAGGAAACCCATTTTCAAATTAGTTTATTTTACAAACTATTGAAGTTAAGATTTTTCCAAAAACATAGTTTTATTTGTATGATTTTTTTGCTTCTTTCATGAAAATCTGTTAAACTTACGACTAAAATTAAACATCCTGCAGTGAATTGAAAAAAAATAAATAAAAAGGTCTTGCGCAAGGACAAAAAACACAAAAATTCTTCAGAATAGGTATAATTTATTTCCATATGGTAGAAGTAAAAATTAATTAGCTATTTTTCTTTTAATTATCATTTAGTTTATCGACTCTTTCATTCATGAAAATATTTCTTCATCGCCAATCACGATGTCTTCTCCAAGACGAGCATTTTTTTGCAGAAACCATCTTGGAAAATTTAGACTGCGGTAAATCAGTTCTAAGAGTTCTCGAAAGTATGATACTTCACTTCGTGTTTAACATTTCGGTGAAATGTGTCTTTAGTGATGTATAATTCATTCCTTCAGATTGATCTCTTTTAATTCTCAATAAATTGTTAATGAATAATACTAATGTTTTCATGTGTTCGTTCTGTTCTCCTGCGACCTAATCGAATTTTGTTCAAATTTAAAGTGGTTTCTTCAGTTTTGAATTTATTAATATAAGTCAATATGGTTTTATAGTTGGTGAAAATCTTTCCTGAAAGCTCTGTTCAAAATGAGGTTGATTCTGTTTAAAGCTTTCAGTGCTTAAACAAATTGTCACAACAAAAACTCTGTTCTTTTGAAAGCTGCATTTTGAGGGTTTCGAAAAGGAGATACAAATTAACGGCGAGCTGATTTTATTAAAAATATCCATTTTATATCAAACATCAATTCTCAAATGATAATTAAGGTTTTAATTGATTTTTACTTGTTACAGAAAATAATATAATTAATAGTTCTACATCCATACGACAAGAATTATACCTATTGTAATTTTTTTCATATATTTTGTCCTCGTGCAAGCCATTTTTAATAACCTTTTTCTAATTCACTGCAGGATACTTATATTTTGTCTCAAATTTAACAAATTTTCAAAATATGTGCAGAAAAACTAAAGGAATGAAATGATGTTTATAGAAAATTTCTAACTTTTATAGTTCGTAAGATAGACTAGTTTGAAGATGGGCTTCCTTTTTTTTGCGTCACCCTGTATATATAATTTTTTATATCAATTAATTTTCCTTCTTATAAATATATTTTTCTGAGTGTTGTTGATATAGTAATAGCCCAGATTCATGTTCAGATAATAATAGATCTTTTTATATCTAGAGATTCAATTGTATTTAAAAAATAATACACAAATAAAAATTATCGAAATGAATGAATTACAATATAGATTTATATTTTCTAAGCAAATATTCAGAATCCAATATAGTTATAATAAAAGAGAAATGAAGACACAAACAGGAATAACTTTAGATTAGAGTTTATTTGTTCAAACTTCAGATCATTTCCATATCAGCTCCATAATAATAGATTTCTTTCCTCACCCCAAACAATTTTATCTCCTTAGGTTTCAACTCACTGGGAAACTGATTTGAACTATGTAGTGGGATTTGAAAGTATAACTTATTCTTCATTTATAATGTTTTTCATCTTATAGGAAATCCATCGAAATTTACCATGAATTATTTACAATGATTAAAAAATATATTATAATAAACAAATTTTTATATACATACAAAACTTGTACTTTCAGATTTATCATTTGGAAGAATTGGTATACCCATTCGATTTAAAGGAATGTAATACAGGCAGGCCTCGCTTTAAGTACACCTCACTTTAATAAAAGTGGTACTTATTTAAAAACATGTCTCGAAATAAGAACCGTTCGTAGACATAGAAAACGGAGACAATTTTTTGTGATTATTTCAGGGTAACTAAAAAAACATTAAAATTATAATCCAGATGAGGTTATTAAAAGCAATTGGTTCAGAAATTCAACATGTCCTATTTTAGGGTTAGTTCCATGTTATTGCACGGTTCCATATTTTCGAACACGTGAAATCTTTATATAATAATCATTATGTTACTTTTATTTCAATTGGTATCCATGATACCAATTAGAATAGAACTTTAATAATAATTATAATAATTTTTTTTCTGACGTGTCCGAAATTGTAGAACCAACCAATAACTTGGAACTTAGTACCCTACTACCAAAAATATTTCATAAAACATAAAATTGCTGTTTGTTAAATGTAGCATAATAATTATAGAAATCTAATTAAGTATCTATTAATTACCCACCTATACTGAATGAGAGTTAAGCTATGGATGGATTTTAAAACATTTAATAAATGCACGACTTAAAACTTTTTCATCACAGTCACAAACAATGAAAGACTGTATATTATTATTAATATGCTTATATACGTAGTACTCTAATAACTCTAAAACATATTTTCTTTTTTATAACTCATAGAAAATGAGATATATAATCAAGGAGTGACAATTATAAATTTATTGTTATTTTTCTTCGCTTTAGTAACCGTTTGGTAATTAAACTGAATCGTGATTTGGTAACTAAAGCGGGGGATACCTGTATACTAATAACATGATTAATTTTCTTCCCAGATCTAAATTAGCTACAGTTATTAAATAAATATGGCGCTAGTCAGATCGATTGAAGTGTGAAGGTACGACTACTAACTTCGCTACACGATGGACACCACTCACCTCCTGCTAGCTATCTACACTCTACTTCTCTTTAACGAAGACCAATGCCTAGCTTACCATCCACACTCTTCTGCCTCCACCCACCAAGGTGAGACTGGAATAAAAGTTACTATAACGAATATTACTGTTAAAAATGTGCATGAGACAATATATTAATAATATAATATTCTGCTACCCATATATTGTTTCATTTCTTCATTTCTAATTAAAATAGCCTTTTTAGCTAAAATAGCGCTTATAGCATGGCATAGGAACTGTAAATCTGTAAACCCAAATCTTACATCCTAACCTTAGGTGGACTATATATCTTTATATTTATAACGTATAGTGTTTTTAAATTTTCGGCGAAAGTGTCGTTCGGCGAAGATGTTCCCGGCGGAAGGTTTTCGGCGAAAGGGTTTTCAGACCGGTCACCGATTTATATATGTACAATTATTATTGTATGTCAACATATGTTCTTAAATATGTTTTTCATATTAAATATACTTTTTTGAGTATTTCTCATATAATTTTGTAACTTACAGTTAGACACAGTTGGTAAAACTTGAAACACTGAGTCTAACTCTTCCTCTTGAGTAATGCTAAAGTCACTATTATATGAGTAATGTCTTATCGTAAATCAAATGTCAAATACCAC